>PTEX01000025.1:2279767-2421598 GCA_003342815.1 Eudromia elegans | reverse complement strand
CTCCTCTCCTCTCCTCTCCTCTCCTCTCCTCTCCTCTCCTCTCCTCCTAAATGTGTATGTTCTTGCAATTGTATACATGAGAAAATGGTTACAAGCTGAAATAATTTGTGATGTGGTGTTTCTACAGAAAAATCATTAAGTCTCCTATTCCTGTTCAGATATTGGAAATTAAGTGAGTGCTACATATTCTGACCAATATTTTAGGATTTCAAAAGTGATTCTCATGTCACCAAAGGGCTCAGAACTGAAGGAACATGGAGAAAATGTTTTCTTTCCTTCACTTTTTCCCAAATGTAGTTTCATAAGGTTAGGGTTGCAACTTATGTGCAGCAAAGGAGGCTCAATTTACACCTAGATGTTCTCATTCTATAAGAAATAGTGGGAATTGTCATCTCTTCAGAGTCAGTTGTCTCTTTTCTGTAATCCTAATTTACTTGAGAAAACAGGAATACATTCTCTATTTTGTTTTTCACCTAGAATAAGGAGTTAAAGAAGCTTGTCTGAGTTTCTGCATTCATCCAAAATTATTTAAAAAAAAAAAACCTGCCCATTTTTTTTTTTTTAATGACATAAGGGCTATGTCACAGAATAATGAGAACTGCACGGTTATTTGCAGTACTAACTTGCACATGGTACTGGGCTAGGGCATGGGAGGGCTGGATGCTGTTTCCTGTTTCTGTGTTGTGCTAGACCATCTTCTTCACATCTTTGGATACACCTGATTGTGGACCAAACTCATCTGGTCCCTTGTATTTGTATGTGGACCAGTCCATGCTGGAGCTCAACCCAGATCCAGTTTGAAGGAATAGTGGTGAAGAGGATGAAACTCGAGCTTGTCCATGTTTCCTTGGAAAGTGGATGGGTCACTGGTCCTGAGCTCTGCTAACAAATGTACTGCTGGTGCTCCTGCAGCTAGCAATGGGCATCCACTGAGATGGGTCAGGAGCCAAACTAGGTCTCACCCTTTGCTGAGCCTGGAACAGCACAAATGTGAAATTTCATTTCCTACTACTTTATCCACATTTGTCTTTTGGGGCAATAGTTTCTTGGGGAGCAGGGGAGCTCTCTTATCTTTTTATGCAGTGCCAAATTCATTCTAGTCATACTCATAGTAATGGTATTGACTATGCTACACCACTCAAGGTTAGCAGTCTGTTGTTAAGTCGAACCAGTCCATCATCACGTGTTCTTTCTGTGTTGTCTTTCATTTCTGATTTCATTTTGGCTTTTGCTCTACTGTACTTGTGGGAGTCATTTGGATTAAGTTGTGGTGAACATCTTGCTAGGACCACTGAGGCAGCGTGAGAAAGATAAATATTAAAAAAAAAAGAGTCCAACCTGTGATTTCTGGAAAACACACTATGATCTTTGCATTAGTAAAGATAAAACCCTAGCGGGTCAACTGATAAAAGAGAGTTCAAGAGATTCAGAAGAGGGACTTATGTGAAGAAAAAGCAAGTCAACTGTAGGGTATGTTTGAAAGGTGGGATTTTGTTAGTTCATTAAAGCAGATGGGGGAGACTTTATTCTTAGTTCTGATTAAGTTTTGATTATAGAGACTTGCTTTCATATTCTGAAATGTTGGTCCTTGCTGGGCCTATTTTCATAAATACATCTGGAATGACTTCTTAACAATAACAGGTGAAAAATCTCAGGGAATCTTATATTGATCCCCACCTCCTTGAAGATTATTTTTTCTAAATGTGATTTAATTATTCTTATTATGTGCATTCCAAGAGCAAGAGACGTTACATTTGCTCCAAATTTGCTGGGTCTGGAGACTTCAGACAAAAATAATGGGTCTGGGAAAAAAGGTGTGGGCCTGGGAGCAGAGATGACTGTGTTGGATAGGAGGAGTGTTACACACTGGGAAGTTGAGAGGGGAAAAAAGAGATAGGAAGAAGCTGCAGCAAGGGTATGAGAAAGAGAGGGAAACAAAGAGTAAGAAGAGAAGTGCTATTGTGAAACTGCAGTTCTGAACAAAGTTTAATTAAACAACTTAATGACAAGTTGAAGTATTACACCAAAAGGCCTATCCTTGTCTTTGTGTGCAAAGGGTCTCTACAAGGTACCACAGTAGTCCAGAGGTGTGCTTAGCTCTCAGATCAGATTGTAACTAAAATGTAAGTTAACACTTTCCACGATCATGTACCTAACAGTCCAACTTCATATATATGAAAGGAACAATGTCACTGTTTCTGCTATAAAGAAATATGCAAAGTGTAGGAATTTTCTTCAGGAAGAGAGAGAAATATTTGCTGTATAGCTCTAATTGCATGTCTCATAAGCAGGAAATGCTGATATATTGTGATTAAAAATATATGATGGTAATATATTATATAAATTACAGAAGAAAATGATGTCTTTACCTTGAAAATCTACTTCCTCTGACATGCTGATGTAGTCATTTTAGGAGGAAGACGACTGGAGAGAGGAAACCTGCAAAGATTTGAAGGTTAAAAATGTTGAAAAAAAAGGCCAATGGTTTACTCTGCATGCAAATAAGTGATTCATCACAAATCCATAAACCAATTAGTAATGAACTAATGATATTGCTTAACAACTGTATTTTTGATTAACATATAAATAATTTAAGCGAGTATTTCTTTAGTCATGCCAGTTTCAGCTATTATTTACTGCCCTTGTCACGGCCGCTCTTAGATCACATCCCCCTTATAAAGCATTTCCCAATCTATTGCAAGGACCAGTTTGTTTTAATGCGCTCGGTTAACACCGCCGGAGCTATTAACAAGCTTATTAGCATAATCCATTGTGATACATCATTGTATAAGAGTTCAGCGCCACAACTGAATGGGACTGGGAAATGGCTTTGAAGATTTTACGATACAATAACTATCCATTTGATAAGCAATTAAAAACATGCTTGGAGACACTGGGAGCGGAGACAATGGCAACATGAGGAAAAGGAGGGCGGACGGCTGCTGCCTGGCGTGCGAACCACGGGCAGGAGTTGTGCTGCTCCGCCGCCGTAGTCGCAAATTGCTCGTGGCTGAGGGGCTGTAAAGCTGCAGCAACAACGTGGGCCTGAACTGGCCGTTTTAAGCAAGGACAAAAAGAGCAGGCTACGGCTCAGCGTCTTCCACTCGCTCACCCATGATCAATTTCTGGGCCTCTCCAAAGAACATTTTAATATGCACTTGGACCTTTGATTTTATGTTGGCCTTTTACTTCTCTTAAATTTCACATTCCTTTTCCTGGCTGTGTGCATTATTCTTGGTAAACTTCTGCAGAGAGAAACAGGATAAAGGTTACTGGTCACATTATCACAAATTATTACTTGAAACTTGCTCTGTATAATGTAATTGTGTTGTGCTTTTAAAAATGAATACATAACCAAAAGAGAGGCATCTTTATCATGAAAAAGGAGCTTTTAAAGCTTTTCTACAATATTCCCTGCTATGCTAATACTTCTGTTCAGCTCAGTCTTGATTCTCCAGAGATTATCTGACCAAAATTTCCATTGTCCATATAATAGAAAATATTCATGATATTGTGCACTCATACAGACTTTTTATACCAGCTAACTTAAATGTCTTACACAGATCAATTAATTCCTCCTCCTAATGAGGAATGGGTTGGATGGCTGATCCTTTAGGCAGCATAATCTCGTGGCTTGTATAGAAAATGATGTTTTAGTTTCTTATCTTACTGTCATTGCCAAGCTGCGTGGTCATATTCAATGCTCTCCACTTGTCTAAAATTCAGTTTCCCTGTTTTAGAAAGTGAAATAAAAGTATCCAGCTTTTTAGATTTCTTTGGCATTTTTTTTCATGAAAAAAATGTTATATATTTCACATATATTGTGTGAAATATTTTACCTGGAAGTTGTAACCTAGAGCACAAAAAGATTTAATTATCCTAAGTCTAAATCTAGTTGCATCAAGAGGGAGAGCATTGTATTTTTAACTACTTCAAATTCGAAAGCTTTAATTGTTTTAAGAGTATATGGTAGGTAAAACTGTACGCGATCCGAATAATTTCCTGATATATAATATTCTTTTCCTAAAAATTGATTTTTTTTTTTTAATAAAAAGGAGACCCACATCTTAGGGAAAACAGATGAGAGAGATGTTCCTGCCCACCCCAGAAGCACTGTTTCACACTTGAGATCATTTGTGGTAACAATCTTAGATATCTTAGAATGGGAAGAACCGTTTTTCTTTTCTCTTCTGCTTTGCACTCATCCTGATAGGAGACACTTGTAAAACTAATTTTGCGGTAAAATCTGAAATTTTGTGGATGAAAAATAGACTTTGCAAATGAGCAGGTTTTTGGTAAAACATGTTATCGTTCTACTGTCTGAAAAACTAACACTATAACAAAGAGTTCTTGCTTTCCAACTGTGATCTTCAGGTATATTTCCCCCTAAATACAAAGTTAATCATGTCATAAGTGGAATAAAGCTTTGCATTTGCTGAATACTGACAACACACAAGGAAAAAGAAAGCCAACAAGTAATGCAAGTAATGTGAAGTATTAGTTCATAATAAGCTAAAGAATTAGTCAAAAAACGTACTTCTTGGAACTGTAAAGCCATATATATAATATCAATATAGAAGTCATATGGCAGCAGCTGGAGCTGTGAGGTACATTTTAAAAAAAAACATCCGAGTGGCAGCTGTGCCCCAATTTCAGCAGAGCCTCTTTGATCAGTGGGTGCTTCCATCTGGAAATCCCCAGGCATTGGGAGATATTTTGGGCAGCTCTGACCTGCTAGGGTGGTTCCACGTCTCTTCCCTTTCTCTTGGACATGCCCAGAGGTGCGGAGGAAGAGGAGAAATGACCTGAATCTTCTCCAAGTTCTAGCTATTGACAGCACCTAGGACAGGTTCTTAGAGCTGCACGTGTCAGTAAGAACGAACTAGCTTGGGACTGCCCCACTTATGGGGCAATAAGTAAGTAATTACTGTGCTAATTTTGTGCCGCCTGAGAACTAGGAAAACGCAAAGGAAAATGCAAAGAACTAGGAAAACCCAAGGACTCAGGCCTTGCCTCTCTATTTGTTTGCTGGGAGATTGGGTGATACACAGGGTGTCATCATTTTAAAGTGGGTTCACACTCAAAGCTGCAGGCTTCATCTGAGTGCGGTGTGAAGCATCGTATAGCTCTAGCCAAGGAACTGCAGCTCATTTAACAGATAAATTGAGATGACAAAAATGGCATGATTTAAATATTAGAGATCAACAGGAACAGGGGAGAGAGCAAGCAAGAGATAGAGAGAAAGAGAGAGAGAGAAAGCCCGGCTTCCTTTATTACAGCCATCTTAGCACTTCAACAACAGGTAGCACTATTACATATTCCCTTTCCACTTTAAAGCTCTTGTAATTTCCTTCCTCATGTCGGGGCGATTTTATTCATTGTTTCCTTGCAGCAGTGATTGATGTTCTGAGCTGCTAATCTCTCTGAGTGATAACTATTTTCATGTAAGTCCATGAGTCTATGACACAGGCTGCTCGGCCAGGGCTACTGCTGACTACTTATTTTGTGCCTCATTTACATTTCAATCTTGGCCTCATGAATGTAAAACCTAGGCTGCAAATTAATAACAGGAAGAATATTAGACCGCTCAAGAGTGGAGGAACAATGCAAATCCACCAGAGCACAAGGCTCTACCATTGTGTTCCGGGAGGGACTCATTTATTGGCCGGCGGTGAATGACATTACAGAGAATGGCATATCCAGAGTGACACAAATTTATTTCTGTCCCCAGCGCTCCAGTATATTTTCATAGAATCAGGGGGCTATTTGTCTAGGGACAATTTAGTTTCCATGAAAAATTTAAATGGTTTCTGTGGAGATAGTGGAGTGAAATTTAATTTGTTTCTCATTTACTACAGCAGGTATGAAAAGGAGAAAAATTGGATGTCTGATGGGCTGAAATTGGTGCTGTCCCTCCCCACTATCCCCAAAAGGCCTGTGGGCCTATATCATAGAGATTGAGCAAGACTACCTCATCCCTCCCTTTAGAGAATGGTAACCTTAAACCAACTTACAGAAAACCTTTGGGGAGGCTGCCAATCACCCTGAAAACAACATTTCCATCGATCCCCTGTCTGTGTGATTTATGGCTTCATTTTACGGTAATTGAGAATTAGTGAGAAGATTAGCAAGGCTCAACACTTCACCTTGATATGCACACTAAGCACCGTAATTTGTCACTAAGGGATGTCGGACACTTTTTTAGTTACATGGGGTTCCCATCTAATTGAATTTGGGGATAACATGGAAATTAATTTGACACAGGAAAATTTTGAATACAGCCATTTCCTCTATTGTAATGCACAATGCTGGGCTGCATTGAGGGGCAGCTATATTGATCCTGATCACTTTCAATTGTGGCCAGCTGAAGGATGGAATACACTAAATCTTATTTAAGCTCATATGAAAGCAGTTCATCTGCAGCAATCTGTGGCAGATAAAGAATATTACCTTTCATTTTGTCTGACTGCATCAAGATGAAGTTTTGAAAATTTACTTCTTGCAGCAAATATACCAAATGTCTAAAGTCAACAGTTACAATTCAATTACAGACCAGCTCTTGTGGGCTGTTTACAGGGTAATTTGCTACTTAGGCAGCAAATGAAAATACTAACTATACTCTCTGTGCATAGAGAAGATACAGCACATGGAGCAGCCCCAAGGAATGAGAAAGAGAAAAGATTCTAAAGTTCTCTGCAATTTAAAGCGCTGGCCATTAGATTAGTTTTGTTATAGCCTGAGTGGTTTCATACACAATCATTTTTTTGTTTGTTATTGAACCATCTTGTGGGAAGTTTATTTTAGTTGCTTTTCATCAGTCACAAGGATGGGACACAGTACAGATCTTTTCATATCTGAGACACACACTACCACCAGACTTACCTGCATTTACATTTCTATTTTCTTCCAGATTTATTTCTTATAAACCAGCTTTTTGCTGTATTTTACTCTTCAGATAAGGACCATGGTTTCAGCACACGGATTGTAGGGATCGTTTCCCAAGAAAGTGGCTGCTTGTGAACAGAAGAAGTAGATCCTGGCACTTTATGTTGGAGGGTCCGTGGCTGGGATATTTATGAGCCTTCTTTACTAGACCATCCGGTTTGCTTTGTCTATATCTTCTCAGTGACAACTGGCCCGAGATGAGCTGCAATCAAGATATATTATTCATTGCCTATTATTATTACATGATAGATTTTAATCCAGTCATCTTTTCATTGTTTGGAAAGGCTTTCCAAAGGTTTAATGGTAAGAGTTGTTATTACTGTTATTGCTGCTGGATTTAGTAACTGCAGGTACATCCCAGCTCCTCCGTATGCTGAGGACCTTCTCTGTTCTGCAGAAATCAAGAAAGTGTGTAATGTTGAGGAGGACGCAGTTCGGGTCAGCAGATCTTACCTGGAGCTCTCGAGCTGTGGCCGTACAACTTGGAAAAAATACTGCAGCTTGGGAGGAAGCTGCCCAAAGCCTAAATTCTCTGGGATTATTGATGGCAAATGACAATTGTTGTCAGCACTTTTATATCCTGGTGTACTTCATTTCCTATAAACATACTACTTGGTAGCAGGCGTTTACCTGAGAATTTTAGTGGTGTGATGGCACTTTGTTCATCTGGAACTTGTGTGGGAAAGATTACGACAGAAGTCAAACAGGAAGAAATGGCATTAGGGTGTTTACTGATTTTATTACTTAAAAGTTTCTATTTCAAACTAGTAATGTAATGTTATAAACCTTATTAACACTGTACATACTGCATATGCAATTCCCTTCCCACATTTTCAGAGGTTATTTTCACTGAAATAGTGCAAAAGGGTGTTACAGGAATGTCTTTAATATAATAAGCTTAAAGGAATATAGATCATGTTAACAATGGTTTCCTTTTATATTGGGATTTCTTCTGAGAAACATCTGAGAAAGAGATCTCTCCAATATGATGGGAAACATACTACATGTAATAAAAACTTACCAATGCAATAAAATATTTATATTTGATTAATAGCCCAAATTATGACATCTAGCAAAAAAAAAAAAAAGACTATTGTTCCTTTCCAAGTGACAGTCTGTATGTCATGTTATTACAGATTTATTTGCTTTTGTGTCTTAAGGGTGTTTTTACTTTAGAGAATAAGCAGTTTATTTTAATTGCCTACAAATGTACCCACTTATATGTCTATCCAGTCCAAGGCAAATTAGAGGATTTTAATTAGGTCAAAGTCCCACAAATATTTGCATTTTATACTGGATTGGAAAGCTGTAACCACTGTCTTTTCTTTACCCCTTGCACACAGCCCTCCTCCCCCATCCCTCAGCCCTTCTCACAGTATAAAAAGAGAAAAAGAAAATAAAGAAGGAAAAAAAGAGAGCCAGGGGAAAAGGAAGGAAAAACAACAACAAGAGAAAGAATAAGATAGAGAGAAAGCAAGGGAAAGAAGGGAGGGAGTAAAGGGAAGGAAGGAAGGAAGGAAGGAAGGAAGGGAAGGAAGGAAGGAAGGAAGGAAGGAAGGGAAGAAGGAAGGAAAGAAGGAAGGAAGGAAGGAANGAAGGAAGGAAGGAAGGAAGGAAGGAAGGAAGGAAGGAAGGAAGGAAGGAAGGAAGGAAGGAAGGAAGGAAGGAAGGAAGGAAGGAAGGAAGGAAAAGATGCAAAACACGTGGGAAGGTAGTTTTCTCCAATGTAAAAAATGTATCTGAAAATATATTCAGTATCTGAAGTCACATTGTCTTAGGCTCTGATCTTGTTAGATTTTAGAACCTGAGTGTTATATACAAAACAGGACTTACATCCTCTAAGGTGGGACTCAGACCAAGTTTCAGTATGTGTGTTCAGAATTTCTACTGTCAAAACCTGCGTTCTGCTGTTGTGTGAAGTTTGCAAGTGTTTCCGTGTTAGAGACACTGTGGTCTTTGACAATTAATTGCTGGGTGCTGAAGGCAAGGCTTCTGAGCCGTTAGCAGAGACCGTTTTCTGCTTCTGAGTCTTTACCAAAGATGCCCAAGACCAAATAGAGCAATGACGGATTCTTTCTCATTTAACTCCCCTGAGGGCCTGAAAGGAGAGATTTTCTTACAAGACTCAGCTCTTAAAACATAATGGAAGTTCCCACTTTCTTTTGAAGTATATTTTTTTAAAGCAATTGCTTAGTGGTCAGAACCTCCCCAAGAAGTGGGATTTCTAGCTCAGTTTCTGCCCTTGCCTGAAGAAATTCAGTCTCAAATCACTCACCTTATCACAAGACTACTGGTTGTTCTGTGTGTAAATCCCTAGTCATCGAATGTTTTTTCTAGCCAAGAAAGAGCAAACATGTTTGTCTCTGCTAGTTCAGAATATGGGGCCGTGGCTGAGCAGACAGGGCTTCTGGTTCTCATCAAGTATTACTGTTTTCTGTACTACACCCATTAGATTGGTCTCTGTTTTTCACAGAATGAAATGATAGTTCATGTGTATTTGTCCAACTCTTCTATATAGCTTGTTACATATGTAGTGTAACATTAATTAGTGGGACTGTCATCTATTTTGTTTTGACATCTTCTTCACTAAAGGAGAGGTATCTTCAGAAGATTTGTTTAAAGAATTTTAGATACATATGCACACAGAAGTTGCTGCTTGTTTATATTAGTAAAGCTGATGTCATAAAAAATGTTCCTTGCTCTCGGAGTGGGAGGCAATGAGCTCTGTTGTGATGTTTAGTTCTTGTAAGATACAATTTTGCACAGTTGGAATGGCTGCTGAGAATGGGTAGACCAGTGATAGTGAGCGGTGCAGCCTGCTCTGTCATCCTAGACTTTAAAGCTTTATCTTAATTTTCTTGGCCAAAGTAACAGACTTACAGAAAAGGACAAGGTCTTCAAAATGTTCATCTGACTAAAAGTCGCTCAGAAGAAGTAGAGGATGGGTGGTACAGTGTACACTATCAACTGGTGTTTACATATAACTGCACAGTGAGGTACATAGGGTTCATTGCTGTAATCCTGTTGAGGAGGTCCATGTCTCTCATCTTGCCAGTTAACAAGATAAGAGTTTCAAATAAATACTCATGAGTTCTCTGATTTGGGTGCGTTTTGGTTGGAAGGAGTCTGGAAGCAATCCTAATCTGTGCGCTTAAGTGAACTACTGCAGTTGCATTATTTTTTGCTAGAGAAAGTTGAACTACAGACTTTTCAAAATATTTTCCTTGTATCCCCCTAAATTCTCAGCCTCAGCTGGTGGCTAGCAATGTAGATCTGGGGTAAGCTTGCTTGTTCAAGAACTAGAACAACCTGATGATTTATGGTTATTTATGGTATGGGAAAGTTAGACCTGAATACTGTACAATGATTTATAATGCTGTAGGATATTTTAATGCTCATCGAAGAACTCTGAGTATAAAGTTTGTATACTGATTTTGAAGCTCAATTAAGTCCAAGTATATCTAGGCACAGTTCTGTTTTCTTCCAGCAATATCTTTGATGCTGAAGAGTCCACTATTTTTTCAGGAGGCTGTCTCAGATTATCAGTTTTATTTCTGCCATCAGCCAAAGTCTTTAAATGACCATTCCTAGGGGACTAAAATTAACCAAGGTATGTTAGTTGTCATTATTCCAGGATTAAAATGGCCAAGAAATATTTACTTCTACTTTCTTTATGATTTTGACTGCTCAAATTAAAATGTATGAGGTCAGGAGGAGTAGTTCTCTTTTATCTGATTACTCAAAAGAAGTGCCAACTACATTGTTTACAGTTTCACAAGAGTGATGGTGTGAAGGGGTGTAAGTCTGTTCAGGGTTGCCAAGGCCTTAAAAACAAAGTGAGCAGCAGAGAAGAGAAGCAGTCTGAAAGCCAGGAAAGACGAAGAAATGTCAGACTAGGCTGCATATGCAGGAACTAATAATGCTCTGCAAACAATTCTTCACTAGGGAAAGGCTCTGATGTGCATCATGATGAAAGACACAGGTGTGACTGAAATTCTTTTAGCTATGCAGGTCTTCCAACTGTAAGCTCAATTAATAACAAGGCCGTTGCAGTCTCTGCTCCCTCTTTTTTCGTCCTGAGACAGGTTCAGGATTCCGAGCAAGCTCTCTTTGCAGTGTCCTTATTTGCAGAGTAAGACCTGTGTTCTCAGACATCTTCTGACTCCCAGGCACTCTCTTGCATGCTGACTATCCAGGGTCTTTCTAGTTGGAGTGCTGCACTCAATGTCCCTGTTCACTGGGCAGTGTTTAGCACAATGAAAAAAGAAAATGAGAGAGCAGGAGCACCTGAGCCACACCCTGCCAATGCAAATTGATGAGAATGCATGGAATGTGATTGAGCTTTGCTTCCCCTTTGCTTGTAAAGAAATTAGCTGTCATTAAAGATAGCTCTGCAGCACTAGACCAAAGAGATGAGCTAGAGACAATCTGTGGGTCAGAATGAAAGAACAAAAGGAGCAGCAACAGCAGGCAGTGATGATAATTAGAAGCAAGAACAAAACTAACTTAGGAAGCCTCAGAGCTACAATGGAGATAATGAAAAAAAATCTAAAGCAAGTGCTATAAACAGAAGAAATTTGCATAAGATGCTCCTTAAATGTAATTATAGAATTGGATATAATTTATCACCATGACTAGGGGCTTCTTCTATCTGTGCTAAAATGTGTGGAAGGGCTTTACTTCTGTAATTAGTGCTGCACCTGCCCAGGATCGAGGACTCCTAGGAGGGAAAGTGGTTTGAATGTAGAAATGATCTATGATACCTGAGAGGATTTAGTTCCCATCTGTTTCATTCTCTTGCACAAGAACAAGCTTGCAAGCCTCTCCTAAGCCCTAGACTAGCAGCACTTCAAAGACGCGTGTCAGACCTGACTTCCCATGCACCCTGCTCCCCTGGGATGCAAAGTGGGGCTTCTCACTCACTGGGGACAGGAGGTGAACTGTGATGCTTAGAGGAACCAGTCACTGCTTAGAGGAATTGGCCACTGCCCTTCTCTGCCATGTCCGTAGGGACTTTTGTCAAGGAATCTGGATGGTCTTTTGCTCTGAGGGGAAAGCAGTAGTGGAGAGGGCCTAAGGTGGTCTCTGTCTTCTGCTTCTGCCCTTCCAGTTTCAACTCCAGAGGATGCGAGTCAGTTATCTTTCTGCCCTGTTGTGAGAGCAAAAGCTAAAAGGAAGCCTTGTCCCCTTTTGAAGAGTTTCTCATATGAGTAACATACTTCAAGTAAAAGCTCAGATATCAAATGTCTTGGGTGAAGACAGTGTTTACTTGAAAATCTATTGGTAAAGATACTCTCAGTGGGTGTCCGGATCAAGAAGTACATAAATCTGAACACTTACTCAAGTCTATAAAACACCAAACATTTGCACCTTTTCAAGTGGCATCCAGAGCTCCTCAGGTTGACAGCAGATGCTGCTGCTTTGTTTCCTGGCACATTGCACCCTGAGGTTCTCCGAGACTATAAAGCAACTGTGTGCTCGATGCTCCCATCAGTTAGAGGGGGATGGGGCAGAGCAGCAGCAGGAAGCGTGGCTGAGAGACTGATAGAGACATCCTGACAGCTGCAATGGGTCATCAATAGATCCATCATGCCAGTAATTTGCAACAAATTTAACATACATCACTTTAGTCAAGCCACGCTGTATCTGTCTTGTCATGGCATCAGAGTGAATAACACTTAAATCGGGTGTCACCATTGACCTTTCTGACCCTCGAATTGACACTGCTGTTTGAGCTTGGCCTAGCTGGCAGCAGATGTAGGGAAGATTAGTACAAAAGGGATGTATGTGCGAAAGGAAGACAGAACACAACAATACAGCTTAACCAGGCAAACAAATGGGATCTCTGGATTTTCTACCAGTCTTCCTTTGCTTATTGGAAAGTATTGGCATTTATTTAGACCTGCTTCCAGCATGCCTGAGCCAGAATTGCAATTTTTTTTTTTCATTTTGATTGGTTTTATTATATATATACACATGCATACATGCATGTATATATGCAACAAAATTTGTAGACTCTAAGGTGACTATCAAAGACGCTAAAGTCCCTTTGCTATCTACAGAAGCTATAGAATATGATAGCAAAACCAAACTGCCCTTCTCTAAATGTGAATCCTGAGACCCAACCTGAGACATGAATGTTTGCTCTGATTTTGTTGCCACTCTCAGTGTGGCAGTGCAAACCTGGCCCTACAGGAAAACACAGGCCTCACAAAACCAGTTATCTCAGGAAAGCAGCCAGAGAGATCAAGTCTTATCAAACCCGAAGGCTCTGCAATAGTGTGAGGATTGTTAAAAAACATTCCTAGATTATCCCAGGAAGAATCCCAGGAGTGTCCTGGCAGTCACAGCCAGTCTGGAGCTTGGGAAAACTTTCTCCTGACGTGAAATCTAAAGATGAATCTGCCATGGAGCCTTTGAGCAATACTCATCAACCAGCAAGATATAATATAGGACAGAATTAAATGATCTGTTTGATTATTTGAATGGTGAAACCGTTCCCAATGTGTCTGACAGAGAACGCTAAGTGAGTTTTGTTTGTCTTTAATGTTGTGTTACTTTAAACAAATATGTATTTATAGCCTATTTTTTTTCTAATATGTGTGACTTTTAATTAATGAATTTTGAAAAAACTCTAAAATGAGAAGCTAATGGAAAATCAGAGAGCATTTATTCATTTGTCATCAAGAGTGTTCACTGAATTCCACCTGTCCATTGTTTTCCTGTTTTCTAAGCAGCAGCCTGCACCTCAGAAGCCCAAAACAACTCCCATAGATGCCATTGTGAGTGCTGCCCCACCTCTCCTCAGAGTGGGACTAAATCTCAAAGGATTTGAGTTAAATAATTTTATTTACAGCAGCTGGTGGTGATGGCAGATTTTAGGTTATGTAGTATCTTTATAGTGGATTGTATGCCAAAATATTTGTGTTTATATGTAACAGCTGAATCAATGCACACTGTTTGACTTACTGTGTTGCTTAGGCAGGAAATAGGAGGCAAATGAGCATATGGCAGAACATATTTCTGCTCAGATTCACAAGACTGGAGAGCTGGATGGAAACACAATTGCACTAGAGAAGTGGCAAGTCCTGCTCCTCTACTGCCCAAATGCCCAGCCTGGCTCTGATGGTTTGTCTCAGAGAAGGTGTGGGTATGGAAATGTAGGCTCCAGTCAGTGCACCCACCTTCAACCTTCTGTTATATATGAACTCCATTTAGCCCCAGTTGGGGATCCTGGTTCTTGGGATAAATTAGCTAATTTCTGTGTTGTGTCCTGCTTCCTTTAACTTATATTGGGAAAAAAAGTGTGTTATGTGGTGATTTGTTTCCATTCTCTTAAAACTGTTTCTTCCCTCTCCAGTTTTGATATGAAAGGAAAAATGAAAAGAGTGTGTTGGACAAAGAAAGCTTAATGTTTATCTGTAATGGTTTTGGGAACTGGTGTCAAATCCAGTAAGGATGGACTTGGAGACAAGTTAAAGATTTCTTCTGGACTCTAGCCAAAGGCTGCCCTTGAGTGTATATAAGAGTTATCCAAGACAGGAGGTCAAAGATGGCTAAAAGGACGCTCAGCACATCACCCCCTTGGGTGATTCATGGCTGACTGTAAATACCTCTCAAGTTTAGCATTGATAAGCACGTGGATTGGTTTTTTTTTTTCCCCAAGGCATTAAAATTTGGGTCTGAAAATTAAAAATTGCAAATGGGGAATGCTATTGATATTTCAAGAAAAATTGTGATTTGTTTGCTTTATATCCTCATTTTTTTTTCTTTGGATAAGGTTCCTTCCCTGGGCAACATTCTTTTAGAGTGACCATGAATTCCCTTCCAAATGAACTACTTCACTCTGTCACCAGCCTCTCTGGCTATCGTGCACCAGGGAACAGAGTTGGCTGAGGAGCCAGAGGAGAGTGATGGTATGAGACATTTGCCCTCTAACCCCTGTAATGCACTGGTATGACACTTTCCCAGAAACTATTCCTTTGGGAAGGTGACAGTATTTTTGTTTCTCATGTGTTATTACATAAAAACAAGTTAAATAAATAAACCAATTCTTGGTAGTTGTGACCTCTTAATACTGGATTGTCTACAGTGCTTTACAGTGCTAAGGCATTGACTATCTTCTTGTTTGTTCTGATTGGTGTTAATACCTTCCCTCCTTATTGTTTTCACAGGGAATTAAGCTAAAAAATAACAAAGGGAAGTGATACAGACTGACACTTCGTAGGGAGAACTATCTGACTGTGGCTATATCTTACTTCATTCTCCAAATACTTTACAAGTAGGGTTCTTTTTTGATTCTTTTTTGTTGTTACAAATACACCGCATGAGGCACTTACATCTTATTTTTCCCCACTTTTCGAATAAGGCAGAGTGAGACCGTATCACACTCTTTCCCTGAGCTCTTCAGTGCAAGAAGAGAGCCAGTGTAGCCACAACCCTCTTTCATCCAGAAAGCTGACATGTTCAGGAGTGGTTTAGGTGCAATCCCACATGCCTTGCCTGCCAAAGTGCGGGAGGTTGTCCTGCCTGCCCGTGGGAAATGCTTCCTCCTACACCCCAACACCCTCGCACCCACCATCCTGTGGGGCTGTGAGGGATGGTTTGGGGGCACAGCAGGGTTTTCCCGCAAGCTCCCACTGCTTTAATGATTGCCTGAGCGCATCCCTGCCTTCCCCTCTTTATCTTTGTTTCAGATTTTTCATAATGTATTCCTTAAAAGCCACACCTTAAAAGAGGTGTGGTAAGAACTGCCAAGTAAACGTCTCATAGTGGGTTGCTCTCTGCAACTTTGCTGTCATGAGGAGGAGTAAGGATGAGTGGAAAGAGTCATTTAGTACAACTTTGTTTTTGTTGAAGACTGAAATTGAAGGATGCAAATACAAAAATAAGTAACTTCCTCATGTCAAAGTCACAAAGACTTTATGTTTTAGACTTCAGGAGTTTTAGATTTACAGTTGTTAAATTTCTCTGTCCTATTCCAAATGCATCTATATTAAAAATAATAAATGTGGGCTGAGACTCTTTGCCAATAGTAAGTTTTATCAGATACATCAGGTGCTACTGTAACGTGTATATACAGTACTGTAGGTATGTTGCAGATAGTATCTTATAGTATGAGACAAAGAGAACCGTTTACAAACCCCATGTCTCTAATTTCATTTTAGAAAATTAGATACTCAGAATTTTGCATAAGATAACTGTATTACTGGGATGCAATTTGGCCCAGGTTTCTAGCTTTAGTGCATGTGGCTCCTTAATAAAAAGTGTCAGTTAAAATGAAAATACAGCTTGGGTAATTAAATTTAATTGGATCTTGTCACTTTAAATCCTCTTCGTTTTTGAGTGTTTCTACAGAATTGCAGCTTCTGGTTTGCTAATTTCTTTATTGCAAGCTGTGCGCTGAACCTGACTGTCCTATAATAAAGTGGGACCTTGTTTTTGTAGAGGGCTTTGAACCATGACTGTAATAACAAACAAAAGGAGGGTAGGAGCTAATTTATTGACAAAACAAAATCTCTCCTTTATTTCTTATACGTTCAGTTAGAGGAAAATAATGGGTCTGAATTTATTGACTCTTTAATTTTCTTGCCAATTGAGCATTATGGCTATTTTGTATGAGCTCTCATAAATGCTCCTGGATGATGCAATGCCTGTGACAGGTAGTGGCAGCAATTATCGTACTTTTTTCATATCTGGGTTGTTTGGGCAAGCAGTAGGGATTAGGCGAGCTGCAGTATTCATACGCAGGTCAAGCAGGGTGCAGGCAGCCACAATGCAAATGATGTGTGCTGCCTGCCAATAGCCACGGTGCTGATTTGGAGAGATCACCTTCTCCAGGGGTGAGAGGTAATTCAGTTTCTTTATTACATGTTGCACATGCACAGCATCCAAAGGCAAAGATTTAAGTGCAGGTGATGAAGAGATAAAATACTGGCCATACCAACAGACACGCCGTAAAGAAGATGAGTCTGTCACAGATTGTACAGCTGCTAATGCTCATATTTCAAATTAAAACCAGTTGTATGAATTTGTACGCTCAGGTTTTATGTGTGAGATGCAATATCATTGCATCCTTGATTAGAAGACAGGTCACTTAGCACTGACATCATAGAACGATTAAAGATGTAAGGCTGCCCTTCATCGCACAGTAGTGGTCCCCTTACTCTGTGGAAAAGCAGATGGAAATGATGTAATTACATTCTGCAAAGGTTGGCAATGCAAGTATTTCTAATAAAAGAGCTGTGCCAGTGTGTTCAGGACTGTTTATAACCTCTTCAGTTCCACAGATGTGCCTCACACCTTGCAAATACACAGAGGAGATCTCTGCCACCAGGGCCAAAAACTCTGATTGTCTGTGTAGAGGTGTCCAGGGCCATTTGGGGAATCTTATATTTCAGGAGACATCTCCATAGGACTGGCAGAGCCTAGGTCATTTAAGCATGAGACTCCATCCACAGATGAAGATATGTCCTTATATGTTGATGAGGAGCTTCTCACGTGGGAGCGGGGCTCCCGAGATGGTGTTTTAATCAATGAAACCCTTGTGCTTGGTTCAGCTGCCCACCGATAGGCATCCAATGCCTTCTAAGATGCCCCAGGTTACCTCACCTGCCCTTTATGCTGATCCAGAAGGGCAAGTATAAGTATCTCATATTCCTGCTTTTCAGCTATTACCTCAATACCCCAGATACCCCAGCACAGTTCATCTGACTTGAGTCACATATGGTAGGGCAACTGAATCTAGGCCAAGAATGCTTCGCTTTCTAGATGAGGAGCTAACATACAGAGACCTACAGACAGACACTTGTAAATGTCGGAGTCTCTAGTGTGGGGTTACACGGCTGCTATCTTTACAGACCAGCTCCTCATTCAGGCAAGCTTCCCAGTTAGTACAGGAGCCCCCAGGAGTACCTGCGACATGGGGCTGTTCCCGTGCCTGCTGACCTTGCGCTGATGACCGTGACCAACCTGCTCCCTTGCATGACACCTCCAGCAGGTCCTCTCCACTGTTCCCTTCTCATGCACCCGCTGCTTCTTCTCTAGAGCAAGCTTCTCATATGAACCTCCTTTTCATGGAAAATGTTCTCCTTACCCACATGCGTAGTTATGTTCAGAAGTGAAATTAGAAGGGAGCATCTGGAGGCAGGAACAAGCCATCTTTTTCTGAAATAGGTGGCATGAACCGTCTTTGAAAGATCAGCTTTTCCCATTAACTATAGTTGAAACCTGGATGGCTAGTTTTTAGTACTCATCTAAATTTCAGATGTCTAAATTGATGGATCTAAGATGAGATGAATACTATGTTATCTGTGTTTCTATATTTTATTAATGACACCACAAAATTTCTGTCTACAAGAAATACTACAGTTAGATGAAAATAGAAGAGAAAAAAAAAATCCAGTAATTAATTACAGTTATCTGACTCAATATAAAAAGATATTCTAGCCAAATACCCTTCCAGTTTCAAAAACCTTGGAACAAATGCTTGCATGCTGATTTGTGGATTTTTGTAGTGTTTTATAATATTGTTAGAGGAGCACACAAGTAAAGATAATGTTATTTTCGCGCTTATCTTTTCTGATTGATTTTTTAGAGCCTCTGAAAAGTAATAGACTACAAAGATCTATTTAAGGGGACTACATGACTTATTTATATGCAGAACAGATGGATAGGTGGATAAAAGCAATATATAACTCCTTACACCACTTAGCCAATGTGATTCACCAGGCTGTAGACAGATCTGCTGATAAATCTGGTTACTTCTTTCCCCTTCATCACCCTGCTTTCAGACTTTTGCTTTTCCACTGGATCAAAGTTCCTCATTTGCTCTAACCATGCTACAGGAAATGGAATGGGTACTTTTGCTAAGATCTGAATTGAAAAAGCAATTTATTTTACAGGTATCTATCAATCCATGTTTTATGAGACTGGTAGGTGAAAATCTGGATTCTCGTGTTCATTATTTAACATGAGACTCAGATGATAGACTACACAAACATTTCTTGAACTATTGAAACATTTTGGTATTTTTTTTCCACCTTTCCCCCCCCCTATATTTGAGGTACTGAATCTCATTCACAGTGGAAATCCATTATTTAAAATATTTAGATTTCTGATGTTACAGTTGGTAAGGTATTCATACCTGCTCTCCTTTTAGACTTCTTCACAGAAGTGACAGACACATAGATTACAGTTGATTTTCAATGGACTTTAAGCTCCCAAGTTACCCAGCATCAGCTTGGAAAATGCTATCCTGCATTTTTAAAGCTCACTTCCGTTGTTAATGTAATAAATTTCACCAGATTTTCGCTGACCGTAGCTGGAGGTCTGACCACCTTTGTTGTGACATGCATTGTAGGCAAATGGAATCCAGTAGTGCCAAATTATCTTCTAACAAAGGGAAAAGTGCAATGCTTTCTAACTAGCAGTATGGTTATATAGATTAAACTGTATTAGCAGTTAGAGTATTAGAATCAATGTCTAATTATTTTGCCCATTCCAATAAGCAATGTCTTTTTTTGTTGTTGTAGTGTTGTATTGCTCTTTAAGGATATATGATTACAAATTTACAGGTTGATTTTTTTTAATCTCTTTTTTTTTTTTGAGCTTTGATTGCTTACAGCAATCTGCTCCTAAATTTTTATATTGCAGTAAAGCAATTATTTTAAATTTACGGATGATTTTGCATTTGATCCTTTATGTTTGACCAACTATTTGAATGACAGTTTAAAATCACAGTAAATAATTTTTCTTCACCTCTTCCTCATTGTCATGTAATACAGACTCGTAAATGAACAATTTTAGTGTCTATTTGTTCAGCACTTAAACACATTGTCCCAAAACATTAAAATTCAAAACCAGGCTTCTGCTGGGAGTAGGGAGAGTGCAGCAGATTTATGCAGGAGAATATACGATGCACTGCCAGAGATCTCTGAAGACCAGTCTCAGTGACCCAAGTGTTTCCTCCTGGCCTTATGTTGCTATTAGAGAAGCATCTTCATTTGGATCTAGGTGTGCTGGGTGCTGCTAGCTATTAGTCCTTGTTTTTCTGAGGAATTACTCTTGATTTCTGACAAGGAGGAAGTCGAGTAAACTCCTCCATTCTGTCCTGCCTACACAAGCAATGATGCCATTTAGACCTTATGGACCAAAGTGAATAAGAGGGATCAGACAGGTTGGTGGAAGAGATAACCATCTGCTGGATGGGCAGAGATGAGTGGCTAAGATTGTTGCCTGTGCCACCAGCACAGCTCAGTCCAGAAGAGCAGTTTTGAATGAATTTGATAAGGTCTCATTCATGCAATTAGTGCCATGGACTTCCACAGCACTATTGCTACCTGTGAGCGTGACACCTATGTCACCCCACAGTTTTCATCCCAAAACTTTGAGAAATACAGGACTAATTACCAGCTACCTCCTGAGGAGAAGAATCTCCCTCATCAGCCCTTAGGCAGAGGAAGAGGAAGGTGTCTTCCTTTGGGTCCCTACAGCTCCATTTCAGGACAAGGTTTATTTGCAGGGGAGCTCTGTTTAGCTCACTTATTTTCACAGCTAGTCCACATGCCTAACAGCCTCATGCCAGTACAGTCCAGTTTCCGGCTGTATAATATAATCTCATACAGAGAATTGCACTTGAATTGTTCTTGAGCTGCATATTGCTCAAGAGTTACAGGTTGTCCCCCCTTTTCGTGAGCCAGCAAGAAGCTAAATTGTAGACCTGTATGTGCAGGTCACCTGGAGGCAAAAGGCACTACCCCTCATCAGCACTTTCCAAAGTCAGGTCATCTGTTATTCCTTATGCAGGTTGAATTCAGTGACAGCTGCCAGATGTAACTGGCAGTACACACTGGCTGCATTGCCAAACAGACTTAGTGCCCTGCAATGTTATACCAGAATCGCTAGCGGAGCAATGGACCCCAGCTGGGTCTGTACTGCCTATGAGTATGTCTGAAAAGGATAATTTTGCATGACAAATATGCTCTTTGAATGTTATCATCTACCACTGGGACAGAAAGCCATCTATCTATTCTGGGCCGTGATTATGATGTTTAACTACCTACATACAGAAGCTCATACAATTACTGTGTTTGTGCCTCTCCTCTGTGTGTGTCTTCTTAATAACTTTGGAGCTCCCCAACCAATTTCATCCATACCTAACAGAAGGGAATAGATCTTAGAGATGTTAATTTCTCATAGATTTAATTAAAATAGCCACATACAGTAGAGAAACCTTTCTAGTGTGTCCAGTGATGGAAATACTCAGTCCTTGTTAGACAACACAGGATCCATACAGTAGTTATGTTGTTCACCAAATTATGTCTTTCTGCATAACTTCACAATCTATCATGAAAAAACTTGTTTGACAGTCAAATCCTATCCAAATAGGATAAGGATATATATTTTTTTGCAGGAGAATGCCCTTTGTATTTATACTTTTTTTTTTGTTTAGTTTTGTACTTAAGATGTTACTCTCATGGCCTTTCTCTTTTCCTAACTGTCTGCAAGGGTTTATTTATCTTAATAAACTCCTGACCAGGCATTTGGAATCATTTCACACGTCTTCTCTGCTGATTCCTTGATTCAACAATGTCAGAAATAACTACAGGTTATGTGCATATGAAGAGATAAGTTCTCAAGAGACCAAGAAAATCCAAAAAAGAAGGATATTAATCTCTAAACAGGAAGTGACAGGATGGGAGAAAGGGACTCTAATGTGTGAATTTGTAAGTAGGAAAAGGGAGAATCCCCTTTGACCATAAAAGGGAAATGAAGAAGTGACAGGAGTTCAGTGCTGTGTAGAATTGGGATTTTCAAAACTAAGGAGCACAGTATGGTACCTAGCAGGAGAGGCTTTGCCCTTACCTCTCTGAGTGGACAACTTCAAGACCTAGAACAGTAGCTTAAGGAGATTTACACACACCCCCCAGTTAAACTCACACCTCTTTAGCTGCAAGCCTCAGTAACGGGCTACATAAGTGGCTGAGCCCACCTGAGTGAGACAGCAACCTGGACTGCTCCACAGGAGCATTGCTGTGTAGTGGTCTCCTGCTCATGCCAAGCCTGATTGCAACCTCTTTAATCAAAGAGCGAGATTTTGACTTAGAGGGACTCATCAGCGTCCTTCAGAAAAGTGCTTTAGAATAAGGCCAACATGCAGCAGGACAAAAGGTTTTATTTTCTAAGGGGCTTGTACACCTTAATAAGCTAATGCAGTGGAAATGTATGTCACTGTGATATTTCAGAATGGATAAATAATGCATGCCTCTGGCAAATGAAAGTTTTGAACGCAAGAGGAATCAACAGCATTTTTTAAATAATTTAGGAAGTGTTCATAAAAAGGAAAAATGAGGAAAATTCCTTTAATAATGTCATTTATTTGGCGTCATAACCGCTTTAGAATGACTCGGGGTTTTTTACTGACTTCATGTGGATAGAAAAGTACTTAAATGCAGCAGCACCTTCTTTCTTTGCAAAACTTGAAATCATTTATTACAAGAGAAAAAAATCCGTATTGAAGTTTAGTATAGATATTCAGTGACTATTGGATAATTAATGGCCAATACTGACAGTAACTATTTGCTTATTCAGAAAAATAAGTATTTGTTAGTTTAATCATAGTAGTTAGTGGAGGCCATGGCAGAACTTTTGACAGTGTTATGCTTTCTTCTTTGTTCTTTCATTGAGGCCACACTTTTCCCAAGCCAAAAACTGATTCTGTTGCCTAATATTTGGTAGGACTGGTTCAGTATTCTTTGATGTCCCTAGCAAAAAGTATTCAGATAGGTTAGCTCAGATAGTTAAAAAAAATAGAATGCTTAAATAAAATCTCCAAGGTGTTTCTTTTTCGTGAGATAAATCTCATGGGTATATTTTTTTAACAACTGTCTATCTCTTGCTTGAAAATATTCTTTGTGGATATCTACATTTAGTGGTATCTTCCTTACCAAACACCTTCATTTACTGAAAACTTATGACAGTAAGTATTTTAAGGATCAATGGTAGAAGTTATACAGTGAAGCTTACTCAGAAGTTCTATTGGGATTTTATTTTATTTTATTTTATTTTATTTTATTTTATTTTATTTTATTTTATTTTATTTTATTTTATTTTATTTTATTTATTTTATTTTATTTTTAACATAGTTCAATTTATGCTTTTATTTAGTATTAAAGTATTATAGGAATATATTAAGGATTATAGTAATATTTTCACCTCTACTATAGCATATATGGAATTTGATGATAATTTTCCCAAATTGTCTAATTCAGTTTAACCTAAACCATTTTACCCCTTTGGTAATTTCTCCCTATTTCTGATTTTTTTTCTGATTATACTATTTTTAGTTCCCATATCTTCTGTAATACAGTATTGGAACAGAGACTAGACACTTTTTTTTTTTTCCCCTCCAGTATTTGAGCCCTTTGCTATTTGCAGAGGTATTAGAGGTGTTTGGATCATTTTTTTCCACAGTAGCTTATTTATCTGCATCTGTGGTTGGTGAAATACAGTCAGAGAACTCATTCTGCCATTGACAGAACTAGCTGATGCCACTCTCTACTCTAGAGCTCAATGCTGCTATTGTGTGCAGCTGCCCTCCAGTCCTCATTTAGTTAAGGTTATTGAGGGGTAGTGGTCAGGCCCTTCTCATCTCTTTGGCTTTGGTAAGGACAAGTGTGGTGCAAACCTGGGTAATACTCAAGAACCATGGAACCATGGTGGAAATTTTCTGCTTGGGATGGTTGAGGATCTGGTGTGTTTTCATCTAAGCACATACCTAAAATTACATGGGGCATCAGTGATTATGGCACATTAATCATTTTTCTGAGGCCTGCTGAGATTAAATTTGAGTAGTCTTATGGGAGGATGCTGAGCAGTGTCCCCCAGAAATACTATTGTTGACTTATTTTGTCCTGTCTTCTTTTTCAATGTTCCACTGAGACAGAATGTGGATGCTGTGGTTACTAGGTTTACAGTGTGATAAAGACATCTCACTGCAAATTGGTGTTTGCATTGAGGATGCCAGTTCTGTCAAATGTTTTAAGCACTGTCTTCTTAATGAAACCAGAGCATGGAACAGGAGTTACCTGATTTAGTTTCTTCATAACATATTACTTATATCATTATTCTCAAGAAAACCCTAAACATTATAAATGCTGTTAATGGTTTGATATTTTTATTGATGCTTTTTGTAATGCAAATTTTGATATATTGATTCAAGAATTCAGCTTTGATGCAAAAGCTTTTAAATTCAATAGAAAGATTCCCCATGATTTAAAAGACTTCCCACTGACTTAAATAACTAGAAATCCTGTTTAAAATCCAATCCTATTGATTTCAGTCAATGTTGCATAGTATCTCTTATGCTGTTCAAAATGAATAAAGAGATCCTTTATCAGTTTTTTTTCAGAATGCAACGTAATGATTTTCTGATTTGTTCAGGGAAGGTTCATAAATTCTGCCAAAATGCAAGTAATATGACTGAATATTAAGGAACAAAAATATTTTCATTTTATGCTGTATGGACTTCACAAGAGCTTTATCTTCAGATTTTCCACATCTGATGTTTAAAAGAAATTGCATACACATACACATATACACATACACATATACATATAAATATAAGTATATAGGCACGTACATATGTGCATATATGGAAATACCAACCATTTCAGTCTATTTACTTAGAATGCAAACTTAAGTGTTTTGATTCCAAATATCAGATTTTTCCATTTTATTGAATGCCTTTTGTGTCTATTATTGTAAACTTTGTTGAAGTCAGCAGCATCCTTCAATTGTATATCAGAACAGGTATTGTCAAATGTGGCTCAGTCACTTGAATTTAATCTTGCCTGATTTAACATAACCTATTCAGCACGAGATATTTCCTGTCCTCCACTTTGCTAAATAGAAAAGTTGCTTTCAAAAACAAATAATGAGCACTATTTGAACACTTTGACTTTAAAATCTCATTAAATACCTCATAGACAAATAATAGAAAAAATGATGTTACTACTCTGATATAAATCCATAAATCACTAGTGCAAAAATTATTTTTCCTGAAACATATTTGTCTTCATTTTTTGCCTTTTTTTTTTTTTTTTAAAGCCCACGTGCGTATACACACAGCTATTACTGATGCAGGTAAGCTACAACTCTTTTTGAATGTGAAATTGAACTAGCAGCCTTTGATCTGAACTACAGGCTGATCTGAATTCAAGAAAAGCCTGCTGCTAAGCCACATTCCCATTCAATCCATTAAACCATTCACTTCCGTGCTCCTCATCACACTGACTCCTAATTTGACAATGACAAAGAGCTCCACGGTGATTTTAAATTTCATAATTTTAATCTGTCAAGTCTGACATTTAATTAGTGCCCTTCTAACCTGTGCCCGCTCACTTGAAGGTTACTGTTGGTTTTCCTTTAGAAATTTTTCCTCTGGAAGAGTGGATTAATAAATATGTACATAACTGGCAGGGATAAAGACAATGCACACACAATGGTCTATTAGTTCCAAATCTAGACAGATGAGGTTAATAATATTTTAAAGTGCTGCTTTATTGTATTAAGAGTGATTAAGCCCTTGGCTCAACCCTGTATGAGTTGTTCATTGAAAACATAAAATATAAGGTCTATTAAGCAAAGTCTAGTGAGAGTGGTTACCCAAACTACAGTAATACTGTGTTCATAAGGCTACTACAGGAGAGTATAGTTTTTGAGATATAATTTTCTTGACTCATCAAATACAATAGAACATGGTAGACTCGCTAAACAGACTAATTAGATTTTGATCACTAGTCAATTTATGCAAATCTTCCTTGTGGTCTAAAATCTATTGCAATTATTCAACACTCTGGAATTTCATTTTTGGAAGACAGAATTCAAATGTAACTTTAATCTACTTGTTATGAATGATTTTTTTTTGGTCTGAATTTTGGCCCGACAAGGACACAGTGGCAATCACAAAAATACCCCACAATTTGCTAGAATGGCCAGTTAAAGTCCTTGGAGAACCTCAGCTGAGTTTTCCAGTACCATGCTTGACTGCAGCCAGTAACGTATGATGTTCATTATATTGTCAGTAATTATTGAACATCTAGAAGTGAGGATGGGAATAAAAAATACCCTTTCTTAGAACAGATATTAAAGGAAGAACACTTGTGAAAATATATGGATTCCATGAACCTCTGGTTGTCAGCTGAGCATGTCTATTTTCTTCACTCAATGCCACAGAGCATATCTTTCAGAAAATAATGATTTTAGAGGAATACATTTATTTTCTTTACTACGGAGGATATTATAATATAATAGTATATTTGGCATCTCAGACTCCTTCTCATGCAATTCTAGTGCTTCTACAGAACAGAAGCATTAATTCTTTTCACTAATGCCCTACTTCTATGCAAGCTAAGTGATGGAAGGAGATTAAAAATACTAGTGAAAATGTACCACGACCTTCTAACTAGTCACTGCAATTTCCCTTGTTCTACTACCTTGTTCCCTATCTTTTGGCTCTTTTGGGGACTTTCCTGAAAAAAAATAGCAGTGGCATATAGCTCAGAGTGTTCTTCTGTGTTACCGCTCTCTTATTTATCAAGATAATCCAGTGGGCCCCTTACACGCTTTTGCATCTCAGCAGCAGCTGGCACTTTTCTACAGTGCTCACGAATTCAAGCTCAGTACAATCATCTGGACCTACTCTGAATTTTAAATAAGGACATTTTTGTTCAGAAACTGCTGAGCAGCACAGCCAGTTTTTTTGAACAGGCATACAGCTATTTCAGCTGAACTTTTGTCAGGAAAAGTTTCTCAACTTGAGGAACTCTAGAGAGGTATTCTCTTACAAGAACTACTGAGGGACTTTATCTTCTATATACAAGAAGCAAACTCGGATATCTCTGAACCAAGATCTTTCGTCCTTTACTGACAATTCTCTGTTTTATTTCATCATTTATTCTGGTACAAATTTTCAAATGCTTCTTTATTCTGTCCTGTTGTGGAACATGACTATTTCTGAAATATTTAAAAGTTTTACTGAACAGGTAAAGTATTATACAGTTGTTGTGTTCTTCCTTTTCTCAGACTTTCTTTTTCCCTGGCAAATTAGGGTGATATTTTAAGGAAACAGTTCATCTGTGCTTACCATTCCAAGATTTGACAGCTTATAAGAACAAATCTATGCTTCTGGTGTCCAAGTTAGTACTCTTCCATTTTGTCTGCAATCAGAATATGTCTTTAAGCCAGGTAAGACTCCTTTCCATCTCCATTTCTGCTATAACTACTATAGTAATTTATTAAGTGAGCTAGTATGACCAATTATATGATGTTATTAATGGAGCAGTTTAATCTAATATGACATAGGGATGGATTTGTTCTCAAAAATTGTGGCACATAGGTTATTATAGATATCTTAATGTGTCCTTTACAGTTAGGGCTAAGGCAACATGTACACATCTGCTAAATTATTTGTGACAAATGACTGTCATGAAATGGTGATAGCAGTGACTAAAAGTGGAGCCCAGCACATTCAAATGAATTCACTTGGTATATCTATGTAGTTTGTGTATGAGACAGCATACTTAAGACTACAGTTATTTTCACACCATTGGCCAGACACCAGAGACTATCTTAACTCGATGCTTGTGAATAGTTGAACAGCAACAGCTATTTGCTTGAATGACTTTCATGTGAACAGAGATATTTCTCCTCAGCTCACTAGTCCTGACTACTTTCCACCTCCATGTGCTGTTATATGATATGCTGGGATACCTGTCGAGTGCTCACCAGTGTTTCCTGGAGAGAGAGTCCTCATGAGACTCAAGTCGCAGAAGAATTAATGACTTTTAGACATGATTCAGTGTGATTTAGACTCTGAGGGCACACAGTACTCTAAAGGTCCAGACAGTTTTTGAGAAGGTAGGACTCTTATTAACCAAATGGCTGTGGATGACTCAAGACTTTCTGCTTGCTTTCTCTTCTTCCTGCACCACAAATATGGTGCCTTCTGGGCTGAACAATCTGTCTCTAACCTAAGGGATGGGCTTCAGGAGTCACATGTCTGATTCAAGTATTTATTACTTATTATTATGTTTACTTATTAATTTATTTTAGGAGAAAAAACATTTGTACAGGCATCCACTTAGCTGGGAAGGCAAATAAAGCTATTTCTCCCACTTCTTGGGCAAGGAGCTTCTAGTTTAGTGTGGAAAAGATTTAAAAAAAAAATTGATCTCTTTCCTCTGCATTCAAAAAGTAATGGTAGGTGCTTGCTCTAAGAAAAGGATCCTGGGATTGGGTTCTGCAAGCACAGCATAATGTTTATAAAGAAACTTGAAAACAGTAAAGCAGGGACTGAGCTAGAGCCAGTCAATAGAAAACACTAAACATGAGGAGATGAAAAGCAGATGAATTTCTACCCCTCTTCGGAGCTTCTGTTAGCTTGATTAGCTAGAAGAGGAACATTGTGATAACATTGCGTAAGATGTGGGTTACTTGCAATGTGATTGTGTTGCTCTTTGCTGTTCTAATATTTGCATAGCAATCCACATCCACTTGATTCTTTTATAACAGAAATAATGTATTTGAACCAGTCACTCAGATTATGTAAGTATGCAGTTTTCTTGAGGTGGACATTGGTGTGGATCTGAAAAACTTAAAAAAAGAACTCCCACAGTATCCCTGTTGCCAACATTTAGCCTATACAGTCTCCTAATGAATATATGATATGAGCAATTTGTTATTGCACAAATACTGTAAGAAATTTAAAATAAATATCACCATGGCCCATTAAAAACTGTAATGGAAAAAAAAATACACTAATTTCCTTATCAAAGTTCATGACTTTTTGTTCATCATTGTGAAAGCTTTTCCGTCCCCTCAGTATGGTGCGGACATACTGCTGTAACAGTCAGCTGATTCTCTTCCTGTTTGGCTTTTTGTTTCTAAGTTGTCCAGTGGTTGCTGAGAAATGAAAAATAAATAGATGGAGCAGTGTGGAATCTACAGAGTTGAGAACAAGATCAATAAGCCTTTCTTACTCAATTAAGAGAGTTTACTATAGTTGATCTTTATGATTTCATAGAAAGAAAAATACACAGTTCCCTCAGGACTGTCTGAATTTGATAGGAATACTTTCTCTGCCTTACTTTTTCAGGCTCACCACTTTCCTGGGCTTGTCTCAAATATTCTGAATATGCAGAATGTCTAGTGCATACACAGCGTATGCTCACCACCTTCTTCATGTAGATGGAAAACCTCAGAAATATTTTTAAAGTTAGTTTTGTGTCTTTCTAGCTGTTTTAACCAGACTGCTTCCTGTTACATCATTTTAGTTTCAGAGTTTATTAAGAATTGGAATTCGAGTTTAAATAAGTCTAAACAGATATATTTTATATGAGTCAGCTATATTTCAAAATACCCTTTTCAGCTTAATTAATCTCAAAGAGCCACTGTAAGAACTGAAGACTCATTGAACATTTCTTTCCTTTTTAGCAGTCTTTCTGAAAGTGATTTTCATATTTCTGAAACCTGATAAATTTAGGAATTGATGCATAAATATTTCTACAGTTATTATGAATATTATTTCCTGAAAAGACCTGGGTTAGAGGCGTCTGCGACACCGTGAGGGTACTATACCTTAGGTATATCACTACTGAAAGAATAAAGATATTAGGCAAAAACTTTATGTGCAGATTTGTGAAAAAGGTGTACAATATTTGCAACTAGAAACTTCAAGCAGAGACTGCTCATTTCATGCTTTTAAGATACAGCCATAGTTTGCATTCTTTTGTGGAAAAATCAGCAAAACCAAAGTAACCAAAATCTTCTGTAAAATATTTTCCCATCTTTGTTTTTTTTTCCCTTGAAGTTTGAGGGCTTTGGTGTACGAATGGAAGAAAATATTTTCAATAATAATTTTGTAGATGCTAAAGCTGAGTTTTTTCTGAGGCAAGGAAGGAAGCAAGCTGGCTTTTACAACATAGTTTATGGCTCTGATAATACAGCCATGCTTACCTCTTTACTTCCAAACAGAACATCCTTTCAGAATGAGACCTCAGTAAACCAAGAATATCTTACAAAGTTGCTTTCCTGAAATAAAGATGATAATTACACCACACTGGTTTCTTGTACAAGGGACTTTATTCTTTGAGAAGTAAATTTTGCTGGCTGTTTGTTTCTTATGTGTATGGTTCTCTGGTCTGTAAATTACCATTTGAAGGATATTTGCAACTTGCAATTTAAGGCTCCCACCAATAGTGTATATAAACAGCATAAACAATAATCAATGCATATATGCATTTTATAAAATAACATGAAAAAGAAAAGTAAAAGAAGCTTTCTAGAATGCTTAAAAATGCAAGCAGTTCTTCTGTGGTGAAGGATGCTAGCTGCTTTGAGGTTTGAAAGTATTTTTAGGTAACAGAAAGCACAAACATCCAAACTCGCTTTAATTAAGAAAACCATATTTAATTTATTAAATAAGCAACCATCCTCTTCTCTCTCTCAGATCAAAAAATGAAAAGCACCATGAGCATACATTATCACTATGTCCTTCTCATCACACTCTTCATATGCATAGGAATAATTGTCTGTCTTTTAGAATTCTGCTAAGATGTAGCTAGGTTTGTAAAGATTTATTAGTACAAGTTATAACAACTCTGGTAAACTATCCCATCAATAATGCTGTTTGCTCTTCACAGAATTTTCTTAAATCTCTCGTTCTAAACTAGGACAAGATCTTGATTAAATTTTCAAAGTGATAATTTTGTTTTAACCACTTGAAAGACAATTTCTTTTTTTTTAATCACTACTAACACTACATTTAGTGTAAAATTTGAATTAAAATTCTGAAGTGAAAAATAGAATTTTTCATTTAATAAAAATTCAAGACAGAATTTTTCAAAAAATTAAAACTTAAATTAATTTCTCTAACATGAGACATTCGAAATTTGATGATTTCAGGAAGGATATTAAAGAATAAAATGGGTAGGAGAAAGAATGCATACTGGATATTTATGTCCTCTAGATAGATTTCAGGTATTGAAATCAAGCATTACAGATATTTGGATTCTTTAGGAGGTTAAATTTATACAGCCAAACACTGATGCTTTCCATAATTATAATGAGGAAAAAAGAAAAATGAGGAGCTGAAAATAATATATACAGCTTCCCCATTCTTCTTGAAGTAGAAATATTTTGCAGATTTTATTTTGTTTAATTTCTTCTGAGAATGCAGCTGAAAAATAAAAGCCCGCAAAGTTTCTCTTTCTGTTCTTCCTGCTTTCTCTTTTGCCACATGTTCCCTAGGAGAATGATGAGCCCCAGTGATTCGCTGAGGCATTGCTCCTGTCTGCTCATGTTAGGTCATCCAATTGGGGAAAAGAAACAACAATATCTTTCTAATTATCATTGTGGCATCTGAGTGCGTAAGTAGGTGAATGATTACAAACATCAAAACACGATTTGAGAATAATGAATTCCCTCAATGAGCATTTGCAGCAAACTGTTTGCAAAAAAAAAAAGCTTCAATTTGTTTGCACAAGTGTGTCATACATCTCTGAATTGCAAATACGTTCATAAGATTCTTTCTACTTTGGGGCAATTTTTAGAAAAAAAAAAAGAAGGGTTGCATTGATAGAGCAAATGATTAGGTGTGAAATGTTCGTCCTTTTTTATGTTTTATATGCATGATGCAACTCACAGAAGTATATGCTTGCTGTGTTTTGCTTTTAGAGTTCGCCCTGGTTTTAATTCTCTGGAGGATAAAGTGTTTCTGGGACTCCTATTAGACATTCAGATAGAGTATTGACATCTGATAGAGATATAAATGCCCATGAAGAAGATTGCTTTGGGCTGCTAAATTCTATTCCCAAAGAATGCGGCTGCCTTCTATGTAATCACTGATCAACATAGGACTCAGAGGGATGTCCTGAATCACAAATCAAGCCTCATGTTGTTTGACATACAGCACACCAAAAAGGTTCTTGTCCTAGTTCATCAGGGAAGTTCCAATTCATGCTGCCTCCTTCTTTCTCGGTTTGTTGATATCTCCGCTCAGCCCAGGTGCTTCCGTGCAGATGAACGAACCCAGCAAAAGCCCTGTACAAAGCCTGAAGTGTGTTCCACCTGACATTAGCAACCCCAAAGTTAAGCAGCTGTGACTAAGTCCACATTGTCTGTGGATAACAGAAAAGGACAGTGGAGTCCAGAGCAGAATTTGTTGTACCATAAAATACATGTCTGAGATGGACAGGATGAATTGGCCTCGGAGGGTGCCTGCCCGCTCTGGTCACCGTAAAGCATGTCCAGTTAGCACAAGATGCATGGCTTCCAGTTGGCTTGTGATAATCAAGTCTGTCCTTTAAGGTCAGGTTTGACTCTGGACTGCTGCTTGGTTCAAAATGGCAGGAAAAGGGTAATTTAATTCTGTTTTTGCTTGTTCAGTGTATTCAGCAAGGAGGGAGAATCATTTTAATTTTCTAATGAAAAGTGTTCTTACAAATAGCTTAATTTTCATATGACCATATGTATGTGGGTTCAAGACTTGGACTAAGAGTTATGTTTAATTAGCTTTGCTTATTTTTTTTTAAGAAATCTTGTGTAAATCACAATTCAAAATAGAAAACCAGAAATATGAATAAGAACTAAGAGAAGAACCAGAAGTTGTGTTTTGTCAATTCCTCATGCAAAAGTTCAAAACGGTCATATGAAACCAGGTCCAGCTCCTCTTGAAGTATCAGGAACTTTATCTACAGATGATTAAGTTATATACCTACTTTAAAGCTCATTTAATGAAACCTTACAGTCACGGTTTCTGTTTATTTGAGGGATCAGCTAACAATACTGTTTTGTTAGTTTTTACTAACAGCTGGCAAACATGTTAAAAAATGTAACAGATGGATTAGCCAAAGTTTGTGGTAAAGGCCACATCAAATAAAGTCAGATCTGAATCAACAAAAATGAAATTGAAACTCTTGAAAAACAGTCAGATATTTTGTCCCTTTTATGCCAGATGCAATACGCTGCATAATGTGTCTTTTTATGTAGGACTTTGTGCTACACATACCACAGCAAATGCAGAAGGAATACAGATATCTCTGAAATAATAATAGCAACGATAAATCTCCTTCAGAAACTGTGTGAAGTAGGAAAACATCTTCATTGTTCCAGTGCCAGAGTTCATATTACTGGCAGCTTATGTGGTTGACCTCTAATCGGTATTTTTCATATTACTTAATCGACATAACACATTTTGCATCTTCAGCATGACCATATTTTGTTGAAATCCGTGGCTAAACTAATCTGTAGTCCAAATATACCGCTGGATAAGTGCCCAGCTCTTCAGCAGATTTACTATGATTTCTAAGCAGTGGGACACTCAGCATCCTGCAGCTGAGTGTGTAGACTCAGGCCTGCACCTATAGCCACTTCGTTGCACATCTGATGGATGCACATTGTGATATGAGTGTAAATGAGAGACTTGAGCTCCTGCACTTACTGTTTTGGGCTGCTCTGGTGCCATCCAGCATTGACCTGGTGGAATGGTAAAGAGCATTGGCAGTGGTAAAATCATTTTTCCATGCTCACTGTTAACTCTCAGTGTTTAGATATATAGGTCCTTTTAGAGACCTATTCCCCAAAACAAAACTGAGGCAAGGATCAGCCAGGTCAGACTGAGGTTGTTCCAGCTCTGTCTTTTTAGAGTATGAAGGTAATAAACAACCCTTATACCTCTTCCTTTCCAGGAAGAGAATGTCTTCTGAGGCTATAATCTTCTCATACAGTAGCAATATGAAACCTTTTCCTGATGTACTGCACGGGAAGCCAAGCCTTTGAATTCCCTAGCATCCTGCAACATTAACAAATATTTGATTTTTGCAGCAAAGCCAAGAGACTGAGCAGTTTTTTGGACTGTGTTTCAGGAGGCACAAAGAACGTCGCTGTGTGCAGTGTGGATATTCGTCTCCATAAGCATGTGATTTTAGGGAGGGTCCTAAAGTACCCAAGGACTATAATGCTGCTTTCTGGTATTTACAGACTGACCAGGCTGCTTCAGACCACTGTGCCTCTGTTGTTCTTTGCATTGAACTTTGTTGTTCTGTGAGATAATGCGTATTTTTTTTTTTTCTCCAAGGCAACAATACCAGGAAAAAGCAGCTGTTCAGTGGGCTACAAATTTGAAGTTTCTGGTTCTTGTGATTCTCGTCCAGTTACTTGTAGCTCCTCAGATAGTTTACTGGTTAATCTCGCCACATGCAGGTGTGCATACATGTACGTGTATCTTCATGCACCTTCTCTTCAGGACAGTGGTAAATCTTCCTGTGGAAAACATGTATGTCAACAACACATAGATTGGAAAAAAACCACATCAGGAGAAAGAAGCCTTAGTGTTAACAGGATTGTTTGAATATTGTAATATTGTTTGAGGCAACAAGTAGTAGTAAACATTCAAGCAAGGCAGTATGAAGGTTAAAATACTTTGGCTTTCTTCTTTAGTGGTGGAGATATTTACAATACCAGTGCTTGCATATTGATGAAGATATTTGCCTTTGGAATTTTCCTAAGAGGAAAATTAATAAGAAATTTTTATTCTATTTTTTTCTTAACTATTATTTTCCAAATTTGTAGGTATTGGGTCTTGTTTCTATGGGCAACACTCTGTGTAGTAAAATCGCTCCTGCACTTTGTATTCTCCTGCATCCTATAATGCAATTATTATTGCTATTAATGCATTTATTAATGCAATTAATTATTATGTATTATGTATTATTATGTATTATTATGTATTATTATGTATTATGTATTATTATGTAATTATTAATGCTGTTAATACTATTAATGCATGCACACCTTAGCATTGACTATCTGTCATTTGCAAGCATGATTTTCATTTATGCCTGCTCTATACCTGTATATACACCATGCATCTATCTATAAAAGACAAATTAAATCAATGAGCTGTTGCAATTGCTTCATAGGTAACTGTTTTAGGTCTATGCACATGTGTTATTAAGCTCATAAAACCTGTCTACTAGCATTGTTCTAAAAGCTTTTTTACATGATGGTGGCTGATTTACAGACATATACACACCTCCCTTACTCTTACCAAGAAAACTGCACTTTTTGAAGTTGTTTTTAGTTTTAATGGAGATGTTTGTACTAGAGAAGGCTCCGTTTTTGGGGGGAAGTGATAGGTGTAGTATTAGCTTGGCAGCACCAGTAAAAGCTCCAGGAAAGTACTTAGGATCTGTGGTAAACGGATGAGTCTTGATGATAAAGGGCAGTGTCCCAGGGATCCCTTGAAGGTGTTCTGAGCCCACGTGTCTACAGCCTTCCTCAAAACCCTTTCTGAAGGATGGCTGAAAATGTGGTGATGGCCTGACAGAATGTCAGCATGCAGGAAATGATAACTCGAGCCAGGGAATAATGCCCTTCCCTCCTCCTTCTCCCTGCAAAGAGTCTGGCATCTTTGCCCTCCCTTAGGGAGGCATTGGCAATCAGCTCCAATAATGAAGGAAGCATTGGCAATCAGTTCCAATAATGGCTCTGTTATTAATGGGTATGCTTTCTTCCTACAATATGTTTCTTCCTTGATTCTGTCTGTAGGAGTCTTATTCTCCTTACCCCTTTGGCTAGCATTAATTTGTTCTTTTTTTTTTTTTCTTCCCTGCCCTTTCTGTTCCCTGCAAACCTTAATTAATTCTGTATATTCTTGTTTAATAATACTTGCCTACCTCAGAGGGACATTTTGAAGCTTAATTAATTATTGTACAGGTATCTTTTTCAGTTTTGTCTTTGAGTAATCCCGTTTTGCAGCTATTCTGGCAACTTCTCATTCTTTCCATTCTTCTTTTGTAGGCTTTGTAAACTCTTGTGCCTCAATGAAGATAATTACAATTTCTCTTATCTTCTTCAACGTTCAAGAATCTGCACTCACAATGCACTCCCAGCCTTTTGCTGCAGAGCCATCTCTTGGGCTTCTTGGCCCCTCAGGATCCACCTGAATTATTTTATTCATCCGACTTTTTCCAATGGGTTCTGATGCATCCCCAGATTTCTTTTCATCCTCCTCTATAAGTGCATGTGCTGTTTTCTCTTCTACATGAATAATTTTGTCATATCTATGCCTTCCTAGTGCAAGATGAATCTTTAGGCATTGTTTTTGTTTAGCAAAACAAAATTTCTTTTTTTCTCCATAGAGAAAGGATGACTGAAGTATTTTTTAATGTTGCCAAACTGCCCCCTCCAGTTGTCCAATTACCTTAGTAGAAGCTTAATGACAAGAGTGAACCTTGTGGTAATTAGGGATGGGGGGGCTGCAACACAGAAAGGAAAAGACCACTAATCTAAGTCTCTCTATGAAAATCTAAGTGAAATAACTTCTTACAATGATTAAAAAGTTCTACTGATGTTTATTTTAAAATATTGGTTAATTCTACACCTCCAGTTTTCTTTGATCTGAGACATCAAACTTCACAAAACCACCCCCAGTGGAAGGGGATGTAACTCATCTAGCTGATTATAGTCAAGGAAAAGAGAAAGGAAGAAGAAATCTTGCTGACAAGCTCTAAGCAATTTCCCTAAAACCAGGATAATTCTGATTTTTTTTTTTTTTTTTTTTTTGGCAACATAGCGTTCCCAGTTTTGCGGAGCGAATGGCATTTTGACACTCGACACTGCTTGCTTGTTCAATACTAACATAGCTCTACTACCTTGTCTTTGTTGCTTGATACACCTTCATGGTGTCAGGTGGTCAAAGGACACAGAATCAGGCAGGATTAGGAAGCACACTACATTAATTATAACTTAAAAATCCTGATGCTCACATTAACAGGGTGATTGAGACAATCTGGGAATGCAAGCTGGATTCTGAAATGATGCAAGATTTTTAAAGCCATACATTTTGACTTATGTTTTAAGGCAAATGCATTTTATTTAGTTTGCTGTGTATTCTGAATATTCTATACTCTTTATAGGCAGTATTCCCTTTGAAATCAAAAAGAGAACTACAATGTGAATCAGAAGCCTGATATTGATACTATATTGATACTAATATACCTTGGTTTTTAAAAGAAAGTGTGGGCTTCAGATTAATGAGAGAGACTTTATAACTCAGAGTTTAGAAACCTTGAGGCCTAATTTGGTTTCGTTATGGTATTTTCTCCCCTCTCCAAATCTTAGGAGGATGGGAAGTAGGTAAAGCATATTCACAGTGTCATTGAAATCAGTGGCAAAACACACTGATCTGGGCTCCCAGATCGGCTGATAGGTGCACTCACTGTTGAGCCAGACCCCTGTAACAACACCAACGATTCTGTTTGCAACCGTTCTTCTGTAAGATGTCATATATTCATAGCTACAAACAGAAATAGAAAGAAAGAAGGAATGGATCCATCTTCCCTTTTTCAAATCTCTCCATGTCATTAAAAAAAAAAAAAAAGTAGGTACTGTTTCTACTTAAAAGAAGACATCTACTAAAACAATAATAAAAGAAGACTAATTGACATATTTAAAATTCCCCAAGAGTTGCTACAGAATGCTCCCAAATCTGAAGGGTCCATTAACAAATATTTTTATTGTGATCGTTATCCACACAGAATGCTTCATAAAGCATTTTATTTCTTCAATACTAGACCAAAACATTTCAGATATCTGCTTCAGTTCCTGCCTAGAGCTGGATTCTTCCATCAATCCGTCACTTACCACTGTGGCTCAATAAATACTTGGAATAGCTTAAAAAACAAAAAAGAACTAAGAGATATTGACAAATAATATTTTATCACTTATAGTTACTATGTTTCAATTGCATTAACCTTCCTTCCTTCTTTCTGCTCTGTTGGACACTTCTATCATTTTTTATCACAGCTTTTTTTAAAAACTTTTCAATGCACCCTGTTTTAAGAAAACAAAAATATCTTAATGTGGTGTTACTGTTTCACTGATTCACAACTCAGCTTCTTTCACATGTAAGAACTTTAAAAAATTGCTAGAAGTAGTAACTTTTCACTGCTTCATTTAGAATGGAGCATAATTACATTAAAAGATGAAACCATGTGGCCAACTTATTAAACTCCCCCACATTTGTATAATTTAGACATTACATAATGTATGAAGGAGTGCATCTCATATATATATATTTCAACGATAAACATTAATAACATGTTAATATCTTTATTTCTATGCTCTTCCTTTAACGTAGCTAAGTAAGCTGGAAGCAAAGTTCATATCACAGTTATTTTCATTAAAGCTATCCTATTTTCAGAAAGGTCTCAGATTTTCTCAGTCAATTATGAATATTTTACCTTTCGGTGTACACATAAATATACAAATATGTGCATTTAATACACCTGCTCCTTAACAAAGGCTCTCATTCTAGACAGGACGATATTTTCAGGACATTCAGACTCATTGTGATGAATAGAACCATTTCCAGAAGATGAGATACCAGTTTATGGTATCTGATCAATGGACAACTTTTGTAGAAGACTGATTTGAATTCTGTAACAAAGTGGATATAATAGTTGCTGGCTCAGTTACAGTTATTTTTATTTCTTCTACATCATATACAGTTATTATTAAAGCTATAATCTGCATTTTATAATTTAAAACAATACTGCTGCTGATAATAGAATTTGATGTTTATATTGCAGTGAAACCTAGAGACTCTTCCACTTTGACCTTGTAATAAGTACTGGGCAAATGCAACACTGTATAGGGACTAGAATTTGGAGATAATTGCCATGTACCTGCCTTTATTATCTGAAACTTCCTGAAATCATATCCTATTTTCCTGAAGGTCGTATTTACTTTAAAATGGAAAACGTCTCTTTGTGATCCCTGGATTAATCGGTGAATGGATGGGAGAGCAGTTGATCAAAATTACTGGTACATCTGGGTATACCCGGCCACAGGCTAAGGCCATTTATGAAATTTCCATCGCTGGATATTTTAGAAAATAGGCTAGCTGAATACCAGTTGGAAATTGCTTACATACATGGCTCCTAATCAGGAGCACAGGGATGGGGTATTGTGCCAGTATGATGCAAGATCCTATTGATCAAGTGCCAATAGTTTACACTGAGAGGAACATATTTGGTGCCAAAGATATTCCTTCTCTCTTTGCGCCTAGACAGCAATGACACTCTGCTCCCTATTCCCCTGGAGTGGAGAAGTGGGCCTGGAAACTAAATCTGGCGTGCCTTGCATCCTTTTTCTGTGTGTTGTGTGATGCATACTTCCTCAAGGACACTACTTAGTGTAAGAGTTGAGAGCTTGGGTCGCGGAATGTGTGCGTGCTGGCAACAAGGGTGAAGTGTGAAGCAATGAAAGGGAGGCATGTGACCATGAAAGTCCAGAGCTGTTGCAAGAGGTCTCATTGACTAAGCGATCCAAAGCTGAAGAGTTACTGTCACTGAGGGTGTTTCTATCTTGGGATGAACAGGATTAGCTCCTGCCTTAGCACATGAGTAGAAGGGCACAGCACCTTCAAGAAACATCAAAGAGAGATTGCTTATTGGCATGGCATCACATGCTACTGCATCCAAGTAGGATGTGCCTTTGGAAAGAAAGGAAATCACATTATTCATGTGGTGCTGCCAGCCTCATGCTCCCTGGAAAGCAGAGGTCCAACCACTTGCTTAAAAGGAGGTAGAGATTGACTACTGGCAGCAAGGTATATTGAGGAGGCAGAAACAGGTACAGTGCCTGGAGTAAGAAAGTTCACTTGCTTCCAGGAATTGGGGATTCTGGATTTACAGGAACAGTCTGACAACAGACTTCTGATACAGCTGTGACTGATTCAACAGGTCTAAGGACGCTTTCCCAGCACCAGTAATACACAAGGTTATTCTGGAACTAATGGGCTGATGTTGGGTAGCTGTTTGGACTCTTGACTGACTAGTAAAACATAGTGTGCTTAATTAAACACTGTGTTAATTAGGCAGTTGTGTGACAAGATATGCTTATGGAGACTGATTTCTCTCCCTTGACTTTGGGAAAGTTATGTTTTCAGGGAGACAAGGTCAATGAGTAGTAATAGCCTGGACACATACTAGGTACCAAGCATGAAGAGTGGGCTGAAAGGGACCTGCAAGGAGCTCTTTTATTTTGTCTGTCCTCAAGAGACCAAGTGTCCACAGCGACTGCAACGGTGTCCATGTGTTCTGCCAGCTGTGCTGAACTGCTGACATGTGGCTGCGTTTCTGTGGGGACAGAGATGTCAGACATTGGAGGTGAAGGATGCTTATTTTCCTCGTGCTGTCATCCAGGCAGGGCATGGTGACCCCACAGCACTGCACTCAAGCCCTTCCCAGCATTTCCTGCTGGGAAAGCAGCATTGCAGGGATACCCTGTCACAAAGACTGCCCTGAATTCATATTAAGGGTGAAGGTAGTCTTTAGGCTTGCACAGTTTATTGTGCACATCCCAGCTGAAGTTCAGTCTGTTCAGTTCAGTCTGTTCAGTTCTGGGAGCTGTGGGGAGCTGGGTATTGCAGAAGGCCTCAGATTTTGCCTGCAGAATTTCAGAAGCTAAGCACATCAGTCTGATCAGTCTCTTAATCTCTTAGACATGTATCTGGAAAATACCACCATCAGAAACAGTTGTAACAAGCAAATAATGACATGATGTGCATTTAAAATCACTGTCCATACTGTCAGACAACCAGCATGCTATGGGAACAGATCATAACAGCTGGAAGACAGCAATGCTTATTCCCCTCGTGGCACAGTCAGGATCAAATGCAATATAGATGGACTATAAGTACTTAAAAGAATTCATCAAAACTTACTTGTGTGACCGAAAGTCTCCCAGACTCATACAAAGGAATGAATATATAAAAACAGAGATGTCTTAAGGAATGGATTAGTGAACAAGAGAATCCGTATGAAGACTAGTCATAAATTATAGAAATCATCATTTTCTAATCAACGAAAGATACCATCTGACTGAAACCACATTTAATTACTATGGTGTAATTTTTCTTAGCAATTGTATCATAAGAAAATCATCAATGTAAGAAAACCCTGTAACTAAGCAACTTTAATAAGTATCTGTCATACTAGATTTTGCTACAAGATGAAGACTGGAAATAAAGAAGAAGAAGAATGTTTTCAAGTTAAAGATCATATTTAAATAGCCTAAGGAATTTGTTTCTGCCAGACAGGAACAGCCTGATATTGTTTCTGCCAGACAGTCCTGTAACAAATATGTCAGCCAAACCAGAGTTTGTTTTATGAATAAATATGGATAAATCCACGTTTTGGTTACCTAACATTGAAAAGGATTTAATTTTATTTTAGCAGAGAGACACTGTCACTAGGATATCTGATTGCAAGTTTTTTCAATGGCAAGCTTAACTTTAGCTTAACCTTAGTAATGTTCTCTGAATGATGTACTTCTCAAAAAAAAAAAAAAGTATAAAAATTATGTTCATGTTGATCATGACGTTGATTTAACCAAAATATTTTTAAAATGTTTGAAAATAAATCATGTATTACAGGGATTTTGATGTAAAATGGTCTCATTAGTTTGAATCGTTGAATTGGTTTTAAAAACTAAGGCTGGTGGACAAAGCAGTTATAAAAGAGCACAGAAAACAAAACAACAGAGCAAAAAAACCAGAAAGGTGAACAACTGTGTATAAACACACTTTATAGAATTCATGGTATTCTATTCACAGGTCCTGTGTTTAGCACATGACATTTTAGAGTACATGACATTTAGACATCTTAGTCATGAAGATGCCTGTGCAACAGGCATTGAGAAAGTCCTCTTGAAAATTGATCTCCAAGGACTCTCTAACTGTTGATTGTATTCAGAGTTGCTAAGACATAAGTTTATATAATGTAAAGTAAGGAGAACCGAGCTTTTTAATCTTTTGTAAGCTGTGAACACATATCAGTTTTTGAAAATTTAAGTACCTAAAAATTTCCAAGTCAAAACTCCTCTATAATGTAGCACCAAACTGAATTTGACCATGGATTTTAGAAGAAATGATTTTTGAATCTTTGTAATTGTATCAAATATTTTACATCAGATGTTAATACTGCTTTTAGATTTGCAGATATCTCCACTGATATCTGCACTGACATCTCCTCTTGCCCTTAAGTGTTACAGTGTTGCCCACAGTGCAGTGTTATTTTACTTTAGACTTCTGCCTTTTACATTTTTGCTGAAAGAATGGGTTTGGAATCTTGACTAGCCAATGTTGAGATTGCTTAAATTGATTTCAGTAACCAATAAGAAAAAAGAAATGTTCTCTCAATCTTAACTGACATAGAAATTACTATGAAATATCATGTTATTCAGTTGATTTGTTCTCCAAGTCCAGTAAATATGTCATTGTACAATTACTGTGAATACAAACAGCTGTCCTGAACCTTCCAAAAGGAAGGATCAATTCCAAAGTCTGAAGGAAATATAGAAATTATTTTTCTAACTAATTCCCATTATATGATGGCACCTTGAGACTTCTGATGATCTTTCTGAGGCAAGACTGAAAAGTTTTGTAATCATTATGCTGTTGCAAATCTGTGCTCCAAATCACTGAAGATACAGAAGTCTAGAGCTTCTAATATTGAATGCTGGGGTAGATGCCCATAATACCTGATCCAGCCTTGATCTTTTTGGTGGTAATAATATGGAAGATGAAATTACCCACTGAAAGCTGAAATCTGCACGGTTTTGCACCCAAGAACCTCCACTTCAACATCTCTATGTGTTGTGATACATTGTCACTTGATTTTCTTATATGGAAATCACAGCAAATGTAGACTTGAGTAGCTAGATAGGGATACCTAGGCCGAAACCCATGATGAGCCTAGCGTGCAGTCTGAAACACCAAAGACGAGCAATCAGCATCCCACACTGATAAAGGTCAATGTAATACGTATAATGCTGGCTGAGAAACTAAATTTGATCTCCTATGGAATTGTAGTTCTCATTCTATTAGTTCTGCTCTAGCTCAATTTCAGTTATTATATATAGCAGATTACAAGAAGATTTGAAAAATATTAAGTACACAATTTTCAAGTTGGATCCTTTTTCCTCCGGATAGTAAAAGCTACTGAAGAGCAGCAGGGATTATGGCCAATGGAAACAGCTGATGACACCATTATGGAAGGATGCTTACCTACTTCAAGACCTACTGTCTTGAAAAATTTGAGTTGTCACTCAATTTAAATCTTTTCCAAAATTTTCATAACTCTATTCTCCCAGCCCTGAAAACTAAGAATACATGATTGGCCTGTCCTTGGCCATATATGACATCAGTGAGTATTTCTGCCTCACAGACAGGTTCCAGACAGCTAGGGGATTGTTCTGTCTACATTAAAAGATGATTTTTCCAGGCATAAACTTCCATGCATTCTTTAACATAAAGCAACAAAAGTAACAGCTGATCAACAGTGTAGCTAAGGGTAGCTAGAAGTATATTGCCCAGTACAGCATGCCAGCAAAGAAAGCTGTTTCTGTAGAAGACACCCCAAAGGGATTTGTCATGTATGTACAGTGGTCCTCTGGAGGTGTCATCTGTGTGAATGTTGCCTTTGTCAGTACTGCACCTTTTTCTTTTTAACATTCTCAGTATAACTCATGGAAAGGACAACAAGATGCTATGGCCTTGAATATAGGTAGCATGTCAGTGACACTCAGTTATGGATCTTGCTCTCAGCTGATACAGTAACCTCACTATTACTATGTCATCATGCCTTTGAGGACCACAAAGATGGATGAAGGACTGCTATTAGTCAGAACATAGCCAGCTTACAAGGAAGTGCCAAAAGGGAAGACACTTTGAAGAACTACTTGAGACGCTGTCTCCAGCTTCCATTAATTTGTCAGTGCCATCTGAAGTCTCAAAGTCCTGCTGAGCGCTTGTTAGTTTCGGATAATCAGAGTATATCAATTTCCAAGAACACCTTTCTCCATCTCCCCTTTCAGGGAACTTTGTGCATTCCTTTGAAACAATCATTTGGCTGCAGTAGGTGTTTATTTCTCAATTCTTGCCAGTACAACCACAGTTTACTGAACTTAGTGCAAGAAAAGAGCAAAAGGTGATGCAGCTTGTGTCATTTCTGGATGCCTCCTCCTTTGGTAAGCCTGTGCTTAAGTACTTCCATCAGCCACTTTTCTTTTGATACAAACTTTTGGTTCTAATGTCAGTTTTAATTTTCACAAGGATATATGGAGGCTTCAAGCAAAATAAAGTTTAATTTCCAGGACAGATTACAAAACTGAGGAACAATATGATCCATGTTTCCAAAATCTTATAGCAGAGAAGGCCAGGTGAATCCAGACTATGCTTGTTCTAAGAAAAGCTGTAAAGCCTCCATAATTAAGGGACAGTTTTCCAAAAAGGTATTTATTCTTTAGCAGGCCCAGTATTCTTGGTCATTTCCCTCCGGTCAACAAAAGACCAGTCAACATAAATGCTTTTCTTCAGGCAGAATTTAGTTTCAAGGAAAAAAGTCCATGAGGAAGGAGAGTCTGTGAGGCTTGTTTGAGGATAAAGCTACTGTATTTGATATTGTATGAAACACAAATGCTCTAGGCATGAATAACAAGGCAAATCAGAAGATGGCAAGATTAGACAAAAAATCTTCCATTTGAAACAACATTTGACTGTTATTTATTTGGAATGCGCCATGGAAAGTGAGTCATAGGCTGAAGTAGTTGGAATTCGGGATATTGCTATGAATTTAGGCTTTTTTTTTATATATTTCATTGAAGCGGTCTCATAGTATCTCAAGCTTTGGAGAAAGCTAGAAAATTTTCTGCTAGAATGGATAGCAGTGTAATCTTACCCAGCCCTCAGGTCCTAAGACATAATATTATGTAAGCTAATATTGATAGCATAAACATTACTAGGGCATTAGAATCAGAGCTGCAGGAAATTCAGGCCTGCATAGTTGATGTTGAAATTTAATATATGGATTCCATACTTACCCACTTTCAGCAACAGCTATTCACATGTTTTCAATGCTCTGAGCCTATGCATTGGTTAACTGTATAGAAGATAGGAACCATGTGGCAGACCATACCCTAGCAATCTGTTAGAGATTGTGCCCTAGAATGAAGAGAAACACAAACAGGATACAGTCCTGGTTATTTCAATGATTACACCTAAAGATATTGCATATAAGACAAGCACCAAATCTACAAAGAACAGTATATACTCAGCCAAAATACAGATATTTTTGGGAATATTGCTTTTAATACAAATAATATTACCAGTTTTCTGTTGCATACGTATAACAATATTATCATCCTAGTACAAACAAAACAACTCTCATTACTGGTGATAGAGAGTTATTAAGATATTTCCATTTTGCATGCAGATAGGTACATACATGTCTAAATACATATATACATACATGTGTACAGACATTTATATATATGTAAAGACAGAAAGTGACAGTAAAAGGCTAATCTAATACAAATCTGAAAGACAACACAAGCATGAATTATTTTCAGTGCCCTTAGGATATTATCAATTTTTTTGATAAAAATAGAAAGAGTGTGTTCATGGTCGCAGTCTCAGGGAGTGCTCCAAACTGTGCTATTTATGTCTCCTTAAGACTTCAAATGTAACATGAAAATTTAAGAGAAAAGCTTGAAATTGGAATAGATATTTCAATGAACTCTCAACTTTAGTTCTTTTAAAATTGAATTTCACTGTGCTGGATGATGCATGTCGATTCATTTCTCTGAATTTTTGGCCTCTCCTCTTGGCTGAAGTATGTTTTTTTTCTTTAACTCAAACCTGTGCTTCTGCTTGTCCTGGATTTTTCACAACAAATTCTTTGCTCCTTTTCATATAATGATGGATTAATTGCCTAGCGACATCAAAGCAAACTGACAAGACAGATAGTATTAGTTCTGAAACTTTTAGAAGTAACTTTGGAGTTATTCTGTGTGAATACATGTTTTAAAGTGATAGGATGAAAATTAATGCCTAAGTAGTTAATATCTTTAGAAGAAATAATACCTTATAGATACATTTCCATTATCACAAATTGAAGTGAACCTAGGTCAAGACTTTTAAAAATAAGGACTTTAAAGAACCTAATATCTGTCTAGGCACCTAAAAAGGCTGAGTGATTTTCAAAACTGTCAAGAAATTCAGTGGCATCTGATGGCTGGATGAAATTTGCTGAAAACATGAGAGAAATACAATTTCTAATGTGATTAGGAAATAAAGACTTGGGCTTGTTTTTAGACTTATTTTTAACTTTGTCTGTAGCCTCCCATCACAATTTACAACATAACAAGATCATTATGGGCTGGACAGTGAGGATAGGAAAATGGTACTTTCCCATGATACTTTTCCCACTTGGCCACAGGAGATTTTCCTGTATCTTACAGTCACATATGTATAGACAGAAGTAGTTGAACTGTGGAAGTAATGATTCACAGATGTGTGAGAATTTGTTTCAGACATTGGGAAGATACATAAGATGTGTATTTTGTGAGTTCTACTATCATTTTCCCTAATGGCATGAATTAAATTTCTGAGTAGCTAGCATTTTTTCCTAGTGATGTTCTTTGTATAGGCTATAACCTACCATATCCTGCTACTTTCATCTGCTCCGTGCTCAGTAAAAATACAAAGACTTCATGTTTTCCAAACTCAAACCTCCTCCCTATTACTTATACGACTGGAGCACTGCATACAACCTGAAAAACATATATTTATTTATTTAGTGTTGCCTCTTTCTTTGCATAATCTCTTCTATTTTAGCAGTGCTATGCAAAATGCTTCTTTATTTCTTTTAATAGTTGATAATGTCATTGAATCTTTGGGACAATTCTTTCCTCAAAATAGAGTATGTGAGTGGAAAAGTCCCCACGAGAACATATCTTTTTTTCTCATTCATCATGGCCCATTTTGCTGGTAGTCAATCTGATTATCCATTGCTTTTATGTGCTAAATCAAACAACTGGGACTTGTTCTCTCTCTGGGTCCTCCCTGGATGCCTCTGCACCTCCTTCTTTTGGCTTGACTGACCTGCTTCAGGTTCTCTTGGCTCCTGCTGATTTTCACTCCAGTAAAGCTGTTAGAGCAACTGGAGCAACTTAGAGTTGCTTAGATCACACTGCAGCTGTTCTGGCAGTCCAGCTAGGGCCAAATACGTTGTTAATCTGGTAGCAGAAGTGTTGCTATAGCCATTGTTCTTAGCAATAAAATGTAAATATTCCTCTCCTCTCTTTGGTTGCACATTAATAATAATAAAACAACAGTGACAACAACAAAAAACAGCCAGTTGTTTCTTTCCCTGTCCAAGTCCCTAGCTTACTATCTCTCCATCACTTCAATTTTTCTGGAGTCCCAGAGCTCATCAAACACTTTTGTCAGCCCTTCCATTGTCTGAGGCATTCTCCTGGAGATACTGTTTTACTCTCATCCTGATGTTTTTTTCCTCACTGAGATAATAAGAAGGCTCTAGCTATTTTTTTCGTTTTTACCCACCGTGGTCATTCCTTTACACATGTCCTATTCTTCCTTGTGCAGCTACCAAACAAAACTTTTTTTTTAATTTTGTTTCGAGAAAATATTACCTTTCTTGTTGATAAGGGCCTCTAGGAGGCTCTTTCACTCCATGTTGAGCATCTGGTTTTCCTGATAATCATGCTAGCTGTAGTTCTCACTGAAATCACCATTTCTACCATAACTTACATAGCACCTGCTGGGAAATAACAGGAAACCTGTATGGCTCTGAAATAGCCCTGAAACAAAATTGGCCCTTGAGCATATAGAGAGGTAGGGTGGGCACAGTTACTGCTTCCACTGGATGCTTCCTGCTGCCCCTGTCAAGCTCTTTACTCCTGGGAGATTACATGGAACATGGGAATGGGGAGGGGAGGAAGAGGAGTGGGGGGATCCAGAAGGCGGCTACCTCATCCAAATGCAAACATCAAGGATAGATCAGATGAACTGTAATCCATAAGCAGCTCTTTCTCTCTCCTGAATAAAAAGGAGAGCTAGGTAATTAGATCTAATAAAGATGTCTACACTGTCTAATGCAGGGTGAGATAAATGCAGTCACTGTGACTTCTGACAGATAGTCCTCTTTTGGCAGCTGTCATTAAATAGCATTTAAATATATTTAAAAGAACCTTATCAGAAGGTGTTGTGAAGCAAAACACAACTACTCTTAATATGTTGTAATTGCATGCTTCAACATGGCTGTCAAATAGGGCATCTATTGTTCCTTTAATGCACATGAGACGAATAGCACGTTTAATTACCCTGTGTGTCAAAATTAATACAGATCCCAAAGCAGGCAGTGTCAATACATTTAGTTATATAGCAGTTATAGTGAAGCCAGAGCCACTTAACACACAGGATTGAAAACAGAAACTAAACAAACATGAAAAAAGGGGGAAAAAAGCAGGGATCAGTGCTTCAAAGAATAACCTTGTAACCTTAGGAAAGCAAGAGTTGTTCATTAGTACTAGGCAGCAAGTCCAAATAAATATGTAACCTCTCGAAAGTGTTCAGACCAACCCCAGAGCCTGTTAGGCCTTGTTGTTTCGGAGACCTCCGAAAGGTGAAGGTGAGCTCTTGACACAACGCTTTTCATTTGAATTCACTTCCTGCTCTCTCGTTTACTGGAGGTAACTTCCCTTGGTACCTCAGCTGGCTTTCTTCACACAGAATGATTCTCTATTTGCATTTTGGTTCTAATACTGAATTCGCCTAACATGATTCAATCTTATTTTCCCAGTGGTACCATTAATATTTTAATTTAATCAGAATTTCAGGAACTTGTTTGCCATCCAGAGCAACTTGGTTACCTGTCAGCCTCCATCAGCTTGTCATATTAGAGGTGATTGTTCCTTGAATCTAATCTACTTTAAATGATTTCATTGGGTAGAGGTCTATAAATCATTTCAGAATGGGTCTGACAGATGAAGGCTTAGGTAAGTAAACAAATCAGGCTTGCTTTACTTTAGGCAGCAATGAACTTGGCTTTATCAACTTCTCATTGATTTCTGCAATCCAAAAGGTCAAAAAAATCTCTTTAACATAAGAACATTATTAATATAAGTACAGTATTACAACCAACCATAATTAAGATAAGTCCCAGCATTCAGTGATGAGGCTGACTTAAGAACATTGCAGACTGCATTTCAATAAAGCCTGTTATGCAGTTTGAATTGATGAATTCAATTCCAAAAGGTTTACTTTCCTCTTTCCAATCAAAACAGAAATTAACTGAATATTAAGCAGACCAGAGTCCCTCTGGACTTTGAGCCAAGTTTATAAAAGATAATATGATAAGGCTGCAGCTGGGAATCTAGTGCACAGCATATTATTTGAATCTTACAGTATGTACACATTTAGTTACCTAAATTGTAGTTAAAAGCAAAAATCTGCTCCCTCTGAAATATTGCTGGAGAATCCGACATCACATTGTGATTCACTTTAGACGTATCCTGTGGCTGAGTTAATCAGTGTTTATCAGCATGAAGCAGGCAACAGCAAGGTGATACAGAGAATAAGGTATGTTACGTAAGAGCCCATTTTGTTTCAGTCCCTGGATTTGAAACAATAAGGCCAGGTGTTATTTGGAAGAATTATTTCCCTTTCAGTGTGGGCAAGGATGAAAGAGCTCCTTTCATGCTGACAGTCTCAACTCTGGTAGGGAAAGGAAATACAAAATAGGAGTAAATAATGAAAAAAAAAATCTCATGTAGTACATTAATTATGCGGACAGTTGAAATGGAACTAATAGGAAACAGGTAAGGAGAGATCCTGCAGTAATTTTAGACTCCCTTAAAACAAAGGGTAAATCAACATCCAGAAATCATGGCAAGCATAATCTCCTTCCCCAGATTTGTTCTCCAAAAGGGAATGAATGCCTATTTCTGTTTCTAATTAGTTTACAAAACTCTATTCAGAAAAAAAATATACATATTGTAATAAGTTTAAGGAATGTTTTTCTTGGAATAACAGATTTGGCTATATTGACACCTTCTGTCATGACACCAATCAGCAGAAATTGGACAATTACTTAGGGAAATATGTCTATCTCTGTATGTACATCCAAAGTCTGCACTCACCAAAAAAGAGCCCAACTCTCCCCAACTGTGTGTGTCCCAGGGAGATGTGAGGGAGGTAAAAGGTTCAATAATAATTAAAATGACTCTAGAGGTGTGGAATTGAATTCTCTTCATGCTGATATGTAAAACATGTCAGAGAATTTAGCTCTAGACTGGGCAAACTGTCTCCTTTCTATAGTTTTCTATAGTTTTATATCACATGCAAACTTGCTCAAAGTTTGTCTGTCAAGTCTATAGTGCATATGAGCCTATGTGGTCTATAACATTAGGGAGTGTGAGTATCGACAGCCAGGGGATTTGTAAGGGTGGTGTCACACTGCTTGCTTTGGCACATCAGCACACAAGATGAAGCTGTTTACAGCTGAGAATGCTGAGCGGCTTTGCAGAGAACGAAGGGGCAACTGGTGACAGCTCTGCCTTCAGCACCGGAGGCTCTAGGTGAATGGGATGATTGACAGTGTAGAAGAGAACAAGTGTATTCATTTGAAAGGGCGCAATTCACCCCGTGCAGGGGTATAAAAGTCTGCTATATAAGTGTGGAGTGGCCATGTGATTTCTGCAGTGGGACGATGGGAACTGCTTAGATGGTGATTTGCTCCAGGTCTCACTGACGAGTATCTTAAGATGGATGTGATGACTGCACATGTGAAACTTACTCTGTGTGGACTAAAATTATTGAAAAAAATTAATCAGGAAGTTGCTAGCTCACTCAAGCCCACAAAATCCTAAATCCTTCTTCTTCTTAGGATAAGGCTTGTAATCTTTTGGTAGATGGCTATTAAATGGCTAGTGTCTGAACAGACTTCATGCTCTTCCACAGTATTTCACACACATAAATGATGCAGTAGACTATTTTTTTTTTCCCTAATATTGGTCAGCACCAAATTCTGCAGAGCTGGAAGACAAAGTTCCCTGAATGACTATGACTGTATTCTCTTCTATGCTGGGTTGCTTTCCAGCATTACCAAAAATAAAATCCTTGCATGTGGGGGATGTTCCAACATTCAGTCTATACTGCATATACATAAAAGAGTAATTTTATTTGGAAGTAGCTTTTCAATTGCCTCCAAATGCTCCGCAGGACCAACATTCCCTGGCAGTTTCTGTAAGGGGTTTATTTATTTATAGCTTTTATTATACTCATATTTAAGAAAGTCATACTTCAGTATCTTAAATACTTCATGCCAGTTAGATCTGCTTTAAGCTTTCAGCTGTATTTTGAGACTTATTACTTGTAAAATGTTATTTAATTTAAAGTCAATTCCAAATCAATATCAGAAATAGTATTTTATTTAAAAGAGATGTATATATGGTTGTGAATTTCCTTACCTTTATCTCTTTTAAAAATCACCATGAGAAGCATTCAGGTTTCAAATAATGATTCCAGTGAAAGCTATGGTGATATATATGGGAAGGAAGAGAATATGCACCTATACGACTTACTGATGCCTGTACACACTTCTCTATCAATTGTTACATTGCTTCAGTTGGATCAGAAGAAAGTGATATATTTATGCATGACCAGGGTCTGTCTGGAACCAGTTGTTACATTATAATGATATTTTCTAAAGCCCTTCTCTGTCAGACTCCATGGTTCTGAGTGATTCCTGAATAACATGTGGTAGAAGGTAAAATGTGGACTCAGAAAGTAACCTGAGTAGAAAATGAAACTATTAAGGTCCCAGTTATAATCAAAACTCACTGATTTTAATGTGGGAAAACTGAAGAGTACCTGGCCTAGCAGGTTCTGAATGATTTGCATTTTTTACTAATTTTGGGGAGATTTTTACTTTATTACCAATTACTATACTGTAGCATTTCATTTCCTCTCTCATAACTCCAGTACAAACTTGATGGGGAGGAACTACACACCCCTTAATTACTCTGTTCTCTTGGGTCTGGAGATGCGTGCGGATGGGGTCCCTGTCCCTACAGAGCTCTTCATCGCAGTTGTCACACTGGCATACAGAGTATTTCAGACTATGTCATTCTGCTTCTGGACTGCCAAATGCATGAATGAGAGTCATTTTGCCAGTTTTGCATATACTGAAATCAGCTGCTGCAGACTTCATGAACCAGGTAAAGGGTGGCAGCAGTATGCTTGGATACTCCATTGATAAAGTCTTAGAATTCAGCAATGGCTTCTCTGACACTGGTCCAAGTCAAATCTTGCCAACAGTACCTACCTGGCCAATATAACCTATACAAATAATAAGTGATCTTTGGAGTTTACCAAAGGATGACCTACAACTCACTTGGATCCTTATGATGGACATAACAATGCTTTTTTTCACATGGGCACATGACTGCCATTGATGGGTCCCAGTAGAGATTGTAATCATTGTACTTGGAAAAGGATATATTATCCAGAGCAAATTTGCATTTTCTCTCTTCTGGTGAGTAACTCATAAAATACATGGCCTTGCAAACTTCTGTGCACTGAGAGCTAATGCATGAATTGGTAACTCTTAAATAGCTGCCAAGGAACTGTAACATCATTCTATAGCTAATTTGTAGGTGGCAAGTCTCAACAATTTATAATCTGCTCCCTTTGCATATCCTGTCAGTGGAAGACCGGTGCAAGTCCTTTCAAATTAATTAAATGTACTTTCATGAAAAAAATCTTAAAGCCACTATTGGTCCTACTGGACCCGTGCAGCTCTGCATTTGGAACTGCATATAGGGATTATTCAGAAATTCAGTGTTTGGCATCTGTGTCCTTTCTCTTCAGTTTTTGATATGAACAGTGTCCTCTCCGTCACCTCTTGCTGTCATCTGAGAGTTAGGTAGTAGCAGTGACTGTCTCCTCTAATCTCATGGTGTGTATTCTAATACTGCAGCAAGACTGTAGTCACTAATCAGAATATTTCATTCATGCAGGAAGATTATGGTTTGATTTGAGATGGAAGGGTTAGGGATGAGGAATATCTGGAGCTGAATGTCCAGCCTGAGGTGTTGATGGGTGTAAGACACTTGTGCAGGGGGACCTGGAAAGACACACGCTCCCTCACTTCAGTCTGTCAGTCATTTCTGAGAGCTTCAGGTTCTTATGCTGCTTCACACATGAGTGCAAAACCCTGGCAATCACTAGAGCGTGGGCAGTGCAGCCACAGGGAATGAGAATGAACTCAAGGTGATTGAGTATGAGTGGATGCTGAAAAATGTATTTGCAGACCTGGTTATTTTTGATAGTGAAAGTACATATAAACTAATGGGGTAGACTATGTGGACTTCTCAGGATGAAAAATGAAGAAACAAACATATTTGAAAAATGAGAGCATTGCATATGCAGTAATCTGATCCTTATTGTGAATTTTAAGTCTCTTGAAAGTGAAATTAGCTCTCATAAAGACACATACCTTGTGTTGCTCCTTACATCTTATCTTAAACTTAGGATTTTAGGTGTTTTATTTTTGGAAGAATGTACTATGCCTGCTTATAGAGCTCCTATTGCTGCAAGCTGTTTGGTAAAGGTTTTTGTTTACATGAGAAAATTAGAAATGTTTCAGAGAAAGAAACAGTAAGAAGAAGTTTCAGCAAAATGATCTAAATCTGCATTCTTTATAAGAGAAAGAAACCATTCTTTCTTATTCAGACATTGGCACTGCGGAACTGACATTCATCAACCCTTGCTGCAGAATTTTCCTGTTTATAAGAGCAGGATTGCATCCTTTCTGCCCAGACTTTTTCTACTGTTTGTACTTTTTCAGACTGTTTCTAGCAGAAGCAACTGTGGCTGTAATGGCTGTAATTCAAGTGTTTACAATAAAGCTCTTCAGTAGTAACTTCAGCATTTCCTAATCAAACACATCTCATCTGAAAACAGAAAACATTTTGACTTGCTTTAATTTTGTTAGCCATTGCCTGCCATTCTGAAACATTTGGTGGGAAAGAAATCTATGTGAATTGAAGCTGCAACATCTGGTTGTCTTACACGAAAGTTAAATCGAAGGTGTAAATTTGTATTTTGCTGTTTTGTAATTTTTTTGTTATGAGATCAGTGAAGGGAATCTAGTAAGTGACATTTACCACTGTTTTCTATTAAAGCATGCCTGAAAACTTCAGGAAAGTATTATCTGTGAATGCACATGCATATACTAGAATACATGGGTACATGCTTTGTATTATAACATTACTTTTGCTTTCATATATTTCCAATACCTTAATCAAAGATATGCCTTGGAATTATATTAAACATACCCAATATATGTACAGTATATACTTTACATTCCATCTCTCCCAAGCTTAAAGTATAGATCAGAAGATATATTGTAAATTGTTCAGGGTTAGATCTTAACCTCCGCAGTCCAGTGGGAATTTTTCCATTAAATTCACAAGGCTTTAGATTCAGGTCCTTACGGCCTTTTTAATTTTTGCCAGCCAGGAATGTGTTTCTCATTTTACTGTAGGCAAAACTGATGTCGTGGGTGAAAGCTGAGGTATTCCTCAGGCAGAAAACCTGCCGCCTGGTGGTCCACTGGCCATTTGGTTCATTTTACTGGTTGAGGAAAGAACAAAGTAATTTGCAGATTTCTTACTGAGTTTTCATCACAGTGCAGGAGCCAGTCCATGCAGTTACTGAGTTTACCAGTGCAGAAGCTTGTAATTGATGAGTTTGCCTTTTTCAGCTGAGGTGTGTGGATGTGCGTGGCATAGAATACACAATAATAATTGCTGCGGTACAATTAGCTACACATAAAAGTTTCTATACCATCCAGACATTTTTTTTAACTAAACTTGTACTAGAAAATTAATGAATGTAGCTATACAAAGACTTCATTTTGCTCCCGTTGGTGTCAATGTGAATCTCTATCAAACAAGGGCCTATACGTTTGTTGTCTTCTGATGCTTCCTTTTGAAGAGATTAACTACAGTTTTCCAAAGGAAACATAACTATAACATAATATAACATAACTCTGGTCTTTTAAAAACTTTAGGCAGTTATTAAAATCTATGTTCTATATAGCAAATAAAGTATCCAACCTCTTTTTAAATGTAAGGATTTTATTTTTTTTCTCCATAAATGTTGATATTGCACGATTAGAATGTATGTGGAAATAAATTGTTTTCAGCAGTCCCAGTTTCTATTTGAATAACAAAGGGGAAATACTAGTACACTGGATTTGAAGCAATTTTCTTTCTGAATTTGCCAGAGAAGGGGAAGGAGTGGGATGGAAGCAATTCAAAAAAGCTAAATTCTTGTTACTGCTTTCCTGATGGCACAGATTTGAATTAAACTGAACCTAGGGAAACATTAGAATATTTCAGTTCTTATGTTCTCTAAACCTAATGTTGCTATTTTATTATATGAAAGTTTAATGCTTCTTTCCTCTTGGTGCCAAAAAAAGGACTTTACTTTGCTGACTGACATCATTGTAAATTCACTAAGATCAGCATTTGTAATAGAAATGAATAGTGAAATGGTGGAAAACTCAGTTGTTCCACAGCTCCTGTAGTCTTTTTTAGGTCAGACAGTTGTAGCTTTCTTTTGTTTAAGATTGAGCACACAGGGAGGTTTTATTTCTTTGTTTTGGTCACATGTAGTAAGGAAAAGCAAAAAACATTGGACCCTATTCTGGCAATATCACACACAGAGAACATCTATAGGCTGTCTGGAGCCTCTCTTTTCTAAACTAGATGATAGATACTGGGGTTGGCAGGATGAACTAGATGATTATTTTTTTTCCTTTTTTCTTTTTCTTTTTTTTTTCTTTTTTTTTTTCCCCTGTCTAATCTCCTTTACAAAAGTTTGAAGAATCAGGATAGTGACATATTTGTCCCTTTGGCCAAAGTTTTGAAATTGTTGGAATGATTGCAAATAGCCTCTGTTTAACAGAGATGATTCAAATTCCGATTTTAGGTTGGTCTGCACATGAGTTCTGCTGAAATAAAAAGGGAAATCATAGCCATCAAAAAGTGTAAATTTCAGTGTATGATGTAAAATATTTAATCTAAACGTCCCTGCCCATGAACAGTGGGAAAATGTATATTAGAAATCAGGAAAAAATGTGTCTAGAAAAAGGTGTATTTGATAGCGAAACGACCATTTGTGAATATATTTTAGTGGTTGTTGACTAATAATTTGATATTTAATTAAGAAGAATGTGAAAGGCTAATATGTCAAACACTAAAATAAAGTTCTTAATTAATTAATTAAGTTATTAATAAGAGTAATACAATAATTGCTAAAAAGTATAGTTCCATGCTTCGATTTATTGGAGATTATTGGTATTGGAAAATTTTGGCTTAAAGCATTTTAAGTACTGATTTAATGGCTAAGAACAACTAAATAAAAGACAACCAGAGCAGGTGTTCTTCACTGCTTTATGTAGTGCATTGGCTGCCTTTGAAAAAAAATGAATTGGTAGCTCATAATTCAGTATGTTGGGAAAATATACCTTTTTTTTAGATCATGAATCTGTAGTTTTTCTTGGTAGATTAGTCCCGGGAATTTCAAATACTCTCATATAATACATCCTTCCCTTCCTGTGACTGTGTCGAGAACATGATTGCTACAACATACATCGATGGGTAGGTGGTCAGCACAGCGGGCAAATGCTAGGACTATAAGACAAATGATAGGTATAAATTATGTGCAAGCTCAAGTAACAGCAATTTGACTTTTTATGAGCCTGTAACAATGCCCCCAGAGACGAAAGTGTGAATTTCTGTAGATCATTGCATTTTCATGGCCTTGGCATTAAGTAAAGGTTGCAGCTCTAGGTTTTGAATTTCCCCACTCATAAATAAGAGCCATTTTGTTTTTTATGTCTGATTTTTGCATGAAATATGTATATTCTAATCCTGGCTGAGAAGTCTTCAAGGAATAATAGTGGAGACTTTTTCGTATAAAATTTCATCTCACATGCTTGCAAAAACCATACATCTTTAGTGTTGAAGTTGCAGCACCTATATCAAGGGCTTGTGTATCAAAGCTATGCTCTTCTGTATTCTAATGTTTAACAATTTGCTGATCATGACTGACAGGTTTACAGAACTAACATGTTCTGGAGTTGAGGGTGATTTATTTCAGAATAACTGAGGTGACTCAGAGAAATCAACTGCCATAATCTTCTTTCTCCTCAGAGAAAATAAATGCTTATTAGGATTGATTGCATTCCCTTTCAAAATTCTTCATTAAAGAAAGGACTTCATCTTAGGGTCTTCAAGAGGTAGCATTGTGAGTATTTAAATGCTAATTGAAAAACAGAGACAAATGTTTAATAGTTCATTTTCATTGGCATTTGTGGTTTTATTTACATTCATTTCTGTTGGTCAGACTTTTTTTTTCCTCTGTTAAAATAAAACCTAGTTGCTGGTGTTTCTGTGCAGAGAAGAAATTGTACATAGAACTCAAGAGAAAAAATAAATGCCTGCCATGATAAAAGTGGGAAGAGACCTTACAGAAAGACAATGACACTTTGATATCACAAACCTTAGAAGAGTTGAGATCACAAGAGTGAAAGTACCTGAGGGATGAAGGTAGGGAGGAGCACCTGAGGAATGATTGTAGGAAGGAGGGGGCAAAACTCTTCCATCGTGGTGGCCAATGAGAGGACAAGGAGTAATGAGTACAAGTTGAGATACAGGGAGTTCCATGTCCATGTGAGGCAGAACTTCTTTCCTGTGAGGGTGATGTAGCCCTGGAACAGGCTGCCCAGAGAGGCTGTGGAGTCTCCTTCTCTGGAGATCTTCCAAATCTACTTGGATGCCACTCTGTGCCACATGCTCTAGGGGTCCCTGCTTGAGCAGAGGGTTGGACTAGATGATCTCTAGAGGTCCCTTCCAACCTTAACTATTCTGGGATTCTGTGATTCTGTGAAATACAGACTTGAAGTGGACATAATTTCCATCTGATGTCAGCATTTTTCTTAATACTGACACTGAACTTGGCTGCCTTACCTCCAGAATACTGTGCTATATTTTTATAAAACTGAAATTGTCCAGAAGAATTGACTAAAAACATTCAGCTGAAATCTTCTAATCTGATTAAAACTCCAGTGTGCTAGATCCTGTACAGAATATAGTAGCAGGCCCACAGCTGAAGCCTTGATGAAACTGTTTGTTAAAAAACTTGAACAGAAATGGGTGTCAATTCTACAACTAGAAATTTGGATGCATGGACTACGTAATTTGATAGAATGAACTAGTTTCAATTAGAAACTTCCAGCTGGCAGATTTGGATGAGGATAGTCTATTCACAATCTCATTTAGCCATCTTAGACATGAATCTGTTTCTACAAAATTGTCCTGTGAATGATTTGGCTGATCTTGAGCTCACATAAAAGAATAGAAATCTACAGCCTTACCTTCTAGAATAGTTATTCTAGTACTCAGTACAGCTAGGTGTCAGATACTGGATGTGAAGGGTCATGGACACCCAAAGCAATTCTTTCCCCTGAAAATCATATCAGAATACAAGGATATTAGTGATACATCCATTAACTGTAGGTTATCTTACCTGTGTGTCCTTCTTGTTTACAAAATCACAGAACAGTTGAGGTTAGAAAGTACCTCTAGAGATCATCTAGTCCAACCTCCCTACTCCTAGAGGAGAGGGACCTCTCGAGCATGTGGCACAGAGTGGCATCCAAGCAAATTTGGAAGATCTCCAGAGAAGGAGACTCCACAGCCTCTCTGGGCAGCCTGTTCCAGGGCTACATCACCCTCACAGGAAAGAAGTTCTGCCTCACATGGACGTTGAACTCTCTGTATCTCAACTTGTACTCATTACTCCTTGTCCTATCATTGGCCACCACGATGGAAGAGTTTTGCCCCCTCCTTCCTACAATCATTCCTCAGGTACTTTTACAAATTGATCAGATCCTCTCTCAGTCTTCTCCAGGCTAGAAAGGCCCAGCTTGCTTAGTCTTTCCTCATAAGATAGATGCTCCAGTCCCTTAGTCATCTTTGTTGCTCAACACTGGACCCTCTCCAGAAGCTCCAAGTACCTCTTACACTGGGGAGCCCAGAACTGCACCCAATACTCTAGATGTGGCCTCACCAGAGCTGAGGAGAGGGACAGGATGCCCTCCCTCCACCTGCTGGCAACGCTTCTCCTGATGCAGGCCAGGATCCCATTGGCCTTCTTGGCCACGAGGGCACACTGCTGCCTCATGGTTAACTTGTTGTCAACCAGGACTCCCAAATCCCTCTCCGTGGAGCCGCTTTCCAGTAGGCTGGCACCTAATCTGTACTGATGCCTGGGGTTATTCTTGCCCAGGTGCAGGACCTCGTACTTGTCCTTATTGAACCTCATAAGGTTCCTCTCTGCCCAACTCTCCAACCTGTCCAGGTCCTTCTAAAAAGCAGTGCAGCCCTCTGGGGTGTTGGCCACTCCACCCAGTTTGGTGTCATCTGCATCTTGCTCAGGGTGCATTCAGGGTGCCCTTGTCCAAGGGATGAACAAGTTGAATAGCACTGGGCCCAGCATTGATGCCTGGGGGACACCACTGGCCACAGGCCTCCAACTAGGCTTAGCCCCATTTACCACCACCCTCTGAGCTCTACCATCCAGTCAGTTCTCAATCCACCTCACTGTCCACACATCCAATCCACACTTCTGGAGCTTTGCTATGAGGATGTTATGGGCATGGGAGACTGTGTTGAAGTCAAGGTAGACAACATCAATGGCTTTTCCATTGTCTATCCAGCCAGTCATCCCATCATAAAAGGCTATCAGATTGGTCAAACATAACTTCCCCTTGGTGAATCCATACTGACTACTTGATCACCTTCTTTTCTTTGACATGCCTAGAGAAGGTCTCTAGAATGAGATGCTCCATCACCTTTCCAGAGACAAAGGTGAGGCTGACGGGTCTGTAGTTCCCTGGCTCCTCTCTCTTGCTCTTTCTGAATACTAGAGTGATGTTAGCTCTTTCCAGGTCCTCCGGCACCTCCCCCACTCTCCATGACTTCTCAAAGATGATGGAGAATGACTCAGCAATAACCCCCACCAGTTACCTCAGCACTCTCGGGTGCATCCATCTGGACCCATAGATTTATGTGTGTCTATTTTGCCTAAATAATCCCCCTTTATTCATAAAAGAAGTGGCAATATGGCTGTGTGAACTAGGAACTTCCACAAGCACTCACTCTTAATTAGAGGCTTCTGAAAAGAAAAATTCCTTCTCATAGAAATGCACATTAATGTTTTTAGTAGGAGGGAGAAACTATTATATTAGTGAAGTCCTGGTTTCAGTTCTAATCACAGAATGGTTGAGATTGGAAGGGATCTCTAGAGATCATCTAGTCCACTCTCCCTGCTCAAGTAGGATCACCTGCAGCACATTGCATAGGATTGTGTCCAGGCGAATATCTCCAGAGAAGGAAACTTCACCATCTCTCTGGTCAACCTGTAATCAAAAGCCTATTGAAGAAAAGTGTTACTTTCTTCTTCCATGTGCAAAAGCAGATTCGCTTTGAGGAAATGAGAACTGAATATGAAGTAGGATGGGAAACAACTCCACACAGCTACCCCCAAAGACCATTGGGAGTAAGTAGAGTTTAAGAAGGCCCCAAAGGTATTATTCACTAAATAAAACTATATCTGAAACATCAGGATGGACAGATACTTCTGACCAATTATAGGTGTCTACAGTGTATGTTGATACCTGAGTTAGTCAACTCTTGTTACAAGAAGAGAGAAATGCATTTCTCAGCCACGGTTCATTTTTCTCATGTAAATGTCAGGCAAAGGTTAGAAGAGTCATGTCATAAAAGCACCAATTTATCTCCATTAAGTACAAAGGAATCGTAGGATAACCAGTTCAAATGCAGTTAATGGCCTTGTAGACCTCTCACCTTGATTGACATGAATCATGGTGAAAGACATAAAATAAAAATTACCAGAAATGATGCTTATGCAGGGCTAGAAAAAGAATTGCAAAGAAAAAAACAGAAAGATTTTTAGTAATCTATGTACATATACATTTATATGTTAATACATATTAGGACATAAATAAATTGATGAGTCTTAGATGCAAGACAGGATACTTGACTGAGTCAAGGAAAGAGGAAGAGACTAAAATAAATTTGTCAAACTCAAAACTGAGAGGACCAACTGTCTTAAAGCATATCCAAATAGATATCCACAACAGAGGAAGAAGAATTATATACGCTGAAGAACAAAGTAGGAAAAAGAGCAAATGAGCATAAGCAGTATAAGAGTATAATAGAAATTAGAAATAGATTAATAATTATTCTAAGAATTAATTTGAAGAAAAGTCTCTCGGGAATTAAAAAATTATCTAATTTTAAGGTAAATCCTGAAAAAATTGTAAACATCCTTATGTGATATTTTTTGCCTACTATAACAGAAGACTGAAGCTGATCACATCTTATGCCTTGCTTTGTTTTTGGTTTTGTCTTGATTTGGGGAGTTTTCTGGCTTAAGAAAGTTTTAGAAAATTATAGCCAGTGTCAAATTCGCCACAAACTCCATTATTTTTATAGCACTTCCACTATTTTGTTTTTGTTTTGTTAAGTTTTTGAGAGAAGGTAACTCAAGGGAAGGAAAATTTCCTCCCTTGCCTCCTCCACTTAGCCTTGTGCACTAATATAAAGGCCAACTATAATATAGACTTTTATAACTACTATAATACTGTTTTCTAACCACTTTGACCACAGAGATTGAAAAGTTTTTTGACAATGCTTCATCTCTAATTTACTGTTCTGCTCTCTCTTTTGAGGGAAACTTTAGATTTTGTTTGTAAAACAAGAAGAAAGTTCTTGGTTAAAATTATTTATGTTAGAAAATCCCTATAAAATAGGATTGGAATTTGAAAAAACATTGAGCATTTCTAGGTATTTTCTAGATATTCTATATTCTAGATTTCTATATTCTAGATATTTTAGAACTCTGGGCACAGTAATTCACAACAGCATACAGAATTAGATTGCATATATGAAAACATGCTTCATATCTTTTCCAGAGTTTCAGAGTATAGATAGGTCTTCAGTTTTTCAACTGATTTCTCCCTAGGAATATCTGAGTTTTTTGTTGAATCAAACAAATAAACAAACAAAAACAGAAAACAAACTCTAATCAGAGCAGACAGGCCTCTCAGGTAAGAGAACATCCAATGTTTGAACACTATCATCAAATTCTCATGTTTTATTAACAAATGCATTGTCAGGACATGTTGCAAAGTTTTCTTAGGACTGGCAGGAAGTTCACTTTTAAGAGAATTCAGAACCTGTTACTATATATAATAGTCTTTTACGACAATTTCCTGCTATGATGTCTCTTTTGACTGCTAGAGTTGGAAGGATGGAGGTTTTCTTTCATTTTCACTTCACGGGCTTTTCATTGGTTGGCATTCTTATAAATGTAGGTGAAGAACCAGCAACGATAATTTGTACACAGTAGAACGTCTCCTCTCTGTCCTGTCAGAAGTTCCCTCTCCATTGCCACAGCTTTGCATAAGAAGTTTCATCATGTGGAAAGGAGCACAACTATCCAGTTCCACATTTCTGTGGACATGAGAGAAATGACCTCTGTTCAGAAGAAATGCCTTCATTCCAATAGATGCATGTGAAATATCTTCTCAGTTCCAGAATTCACAGCAAATTTTGTTGAGGAACATCTGAACTTCCTGGATTTCCAGTCAGCACCACCATGATTTTTTTAAAGCTCGTAAGGGTGTTAGGACTCACAGATCTGCCAGTTCTTCCTCAAGCACTTCCATTTTAGTCCTTGGTTCTGACCCAGCAAGCGATATAAGCATTCAGTTCTATGTAGGAGTACCGTTGCTGTAACTATGCACAGTTTAACACTGAGTAGAATTTTAAATTCTTTCCTGAACTGGACTTTTTGATGAAGCACCTCCTCAGTTCATTCATATCAGAGAGGGACAATGCAGCTGTACTGCGGATGTCCATATTGCATGAGCTTGAGATTCAGAGCACAGAGATAATGGTGGCACAGGTGGAGAGAAGTGATGATTCTTACTTTCTCCTCAGATTACTGAAAAACAGGAGATGTGAAAAGGGATGGGATATGATGTTCTTTATGACATATATTTAAAATAGCCAAGTTTAATTTGTTAGAGAACAATAAACGTCTCCAAGTTTGTGCAGGAAGTGCACTGGGCTATAGTGCCGCAGTCTTTGCAGACACTTCATTCCTCTGCATATTTTCCTTATTGCTGTTATTAGCTGAGGCATAAAAGGTTAATTCCTCTAATTGTACCTCACATGTATATATACATATATTTATATCTATATATGCCATGTCTAAGTTTTGCTGCCAGTGCCAAGGAAAATGTTGGATTCTATTCAGTTTTCTTCATATTCATTTTCCTGCCCACTTAACAAAATTACATTCAATGAGCTGTGGGAGAAATTCACATCAACGGGCCATGTAATGCAATTTCTGGTATATATGCAGGAAGAAAAAATCTTACATTTTCTTTCATTTCTGTCAAAATCAATCAAATTGTACTGAACTGAACATAATCTCTTAAAAAAAAAAATCATCCAGGCATTTCCAGTGAAATAAGCCTCTCTTACATGCTAACATGCACATATTTAAGAGGTCTCTGTTTTATTTTTTTTTAATCATGCCTAATTAGTTTTTTTTTAATCACCCACACAACTAAGGCTCTTGCCTGCATAATTTATGACATAGAGGGGCCGGTGTCAGAAATCAAATGTTGTAAATTAAAAATAACAAGTTTGAGACTAGTGATTCAATTAAAACCCTAGAAAACATTGGATTATGCATAATTGAGAGCTTGTATGCAGAGATGCATGTCATGCTTGTCAGCTTGGATGGGAGGATTGGATTGGAGCTGTCAAGAGCATTTAAATCAACTCAGTAAAAAAATTAGAAAACAAAGATGATATTTATTATTAACTTCCAGTGTTCAAAAATAAACTGAGAGGTATTTAAATTGAATGCTTAGATGACAAGCCTTTATTTATAGCAGAAGTTATAAAACTCAGTAATAACCCTAGCTGGCACAGATGTAAAGATACTACTGTGCAGCTGAGCTGCAGCCTACAGTGTGAGGATTCAGCAGTTGGCCCTGAATCAGGTTCAGCTAATAGAAAGCTGTGTTGGAAGAGAAGAAATCCAGATTCTTGAAGGGAGTAGTGAATGACAAAATCCTTATTTTTCTTTTCCTTTTCTTCCCATCCTCCTCTTTCTCTCTCTTTTCACTGTATCATGAAATATTTTGTGAGGTCTGAGAATATACTTAGGCTATCCCTGTAACAGCTTGACTTGTGCTGGTGAGCTGGCTCTGCAGGTTAAGTTTTGTAACACCATTCGATATCAACAGCTGAGGTCCTGAAGACTAACGACATCCTCCAGCTTCAGCTGCTCATCCCGGAGTCAGCTCTTAGCTTTATTGAAATTGCTGAATCAATGATCATTCTCTGAAGCTGCAAAATATTTCAACAATAGATTGTGTTGTTGAGAGTGAACATTAAAGCTGGCCAGGATAGTTTCCATATTTTAAAATAAAGAACATTTTCACTGTGAACTTACTAAGGGAGGCTCTGACACAACTATGTCACAACTACGACTTTCAAGACTATAATATCTTTAGAGAAACCTCTGGCTCCTTAAAACACTTATGGACTGACCAGGATCCACCATAAGACCTCAGAAATACACCAATGATTGAGGTACTCAGGAAGATCCTTGGCTCCAAGGCGATATACCAACCATATAAGGCTTTTATTTTCACATACTCAGTCCCAAAAGATATGGTCCCTTAGCTGATTTGAAATTTTATTACAAGGCTCCCAGAAATACTGGATGTTTTTCCACACACTTCTTTTCCTTCAAAGAAAATTCTTTTCCCTGGTTCTTTTTTACTAAGTCTCAAGATATGAGATTTCATATTTTATTTGATGAAGATTCTATAAATCTGTTTGTTGGCGTACCTTGTGCCCTGTCAGAGTGTCTAATTCCATACTGAATAGGAACGAATACGGATTGCCATTAGCTTTAGAAAGTTTGAAAATAGAGGGCTTAATGAGGAGATACACGGGAAAGGTGATGAGAGCCTTTTAAATGTTTTAACATGCCTAAATCTAAGATTATACTAAGAAGAAGAAAAAAATCTTGCATCGGGAAGGGCAAAAAGAACTTTCAGAGAGTGGGGAAAACTCTATGAAGAGTTAAATTCTTGTCCTTTGGTACACCGCTAACCGCTGACGTCAACAGGATTTGTGAATGCACATCTGAGAGTGGAATTTTGGCCATAAGTGAGGTGGAAAAATGATTGATGACCGCCTAACGGCAGAGGAGTTGGATCAGTGCGGTCGTGCAGTGGGGCTGAAAGGTGCTCAGTTTACCCTAAGCAGATTTCTGTCCCTTTCCCATGTGAGCACAGGGGCAGGTGGAAGATCTTGAGAAACACAGGCAGCTCTTGGTACTCGACTCCCTTGGCAGAAGCTTCTCCCTACAGTACGGGAAGGGTTTTGGGGGGCCTGGACGTGGGAGGAGCACCCCACAGAGACCTTTACCATAGCATCTGCAGAAGATGCACAGCAGCCCTAAATTTAGAGGCAGAGGTTTATTTAGGCAACCTCCATGGATCCTGAAGGGACATATATAGTTAAAACTCCTTAGTGAATACAGAGGTAAGATTTTAGGGTTTTTTTTGGGTTTTTTTTTTTGTTTTTTTTTTTTTTTTTTTTTTTTTCCAGTCTCAATTGGCAATTCCAAATCTTTGCTATACTAAATTCCTCTTATAACCTATGATCACTTGGTAGCATTTACATATACTATCTTTGTATCTCTTTCATCATCTTTCTTTGATGTTTTAGTAGTTACAAGTTTTAGCCTAGAAAAGGCTGTGCATTCCTCTTTACTTAAAAAAAAATGTGAAGGATTTTAATTTAAGCCATTCTGAGAATTCTCCAAATTACAGAAAGACTATAAATATGAACAGGGGAGTTATGTAAGCAGAAGAGATGAATAAATGATTTTTGCTATATTAGAAATTGGAGATTTATTCCTGAAAGTACAAAATACTTTTTTTTTTCATTTTTATGGGCAATATCAACTGAAAGAGAAAGCTGTGTAAGTAACACACAAGTGCATTCAACACTGGTCGAATGTGCTCTTATTAACCTCTCTAAGAGTTTTCTCATAAGCTTCAATAGGAACAGAGTTCAGCCAGAGTCCCTCCATTTATTAACTCTGGTGCCTGGGAAATGGATCAAGATTTTGCTGGTTTTTGGAGGAACTGCTGGTGTCAGTAAGATAATGAATAATACTAAAAAAAGTCCAATTCCTTTTCTGTTGGAGCACAACCAGCTATCAAAGTCCTCCACTAAAAGATAAGCAAGACAGTTTTAAGATTTAAGATTTTCTTGTATGTATTTGAATTGTCTTTCTATGCTGAAGTGAGTGGAAATTAGAAAATTAATTTTTGAGAGCAAGGACATTAATTATGAAGGTTGTTCATCAGCACAGAATTCTTCCAAATCAGAGCACAGATTTCTAGAAGGAAAAGCAGTGAGCAGACAGACACGTTGAAGGTGGACCCAAATAAGAAATGCTGTGAAAACTGGAATATAGATCTTTGGAGTTATGGAATATGGGTCTTTGATGAAAGTGGGAGACTTTACACTGTTGTTTCTGAGATGATTTCACTCTCTTCCCATGACACCTGTCTTTTGCTGGTAGGGCAGATCATCCATAGGTCTGTGCTAAGCAAGCAAAACTCAAACCCATGTGGCTTTTCCATCTGTTAAGGACTCATTACAAATTTTTAAAATGTCCCTGCCTTGTTTCTGAAGAAGCACAAGGATTCAAGGGAAGAGAATCATGGGAAGATATAGAGATCTTATTTAGCCACATGCAAAATCAAATGTAGGCGCAGTTGCATGTAGCACCACCTAAATTTGCCTTACCATTCTGTTTAATGGAATTTCCAGCTCAGAGTTAGATGCCCCAGCACCATCTGCAGTGTGAGATGAGACAGGACCCAGAAATATTCTCTATGAAGGGCAAAGATATCCATTTAGGGAAATTCTGCTTAGAGCATGAGTCTCAGCTTTCAATATTCTCATATATTTAGAGATCTGCATCAGTTCTCATAAGCAAACAGCTCTGGAAGAATGTGTGATGAAGCCACAGTGACTCACCAAGAATAAGACGGTTGAACTCATTTGTGGGGAATATGTGTTTGAATTTTTGCTGGATGCAGAGTGTCTATCAGTCTTGCCAAGCAGTTTTATCTCTGGCCTAAGCTGCTAAATACAGCTGAGAGAATAGGTGAACTTTGCTATCTTTTAGTTACATTCCTCAGCAAAGTTGAAATTGTACTGACACCACTGCGTGGAGCAGGATCTTTCCAGCTTGTGAGCAGTGCCTTTGTGCTAGACCTCACGTCACAGCTGTGCATGCATACCATGCATGACTCTGTTCCTCCTGTGTCTCCTATCAGAGTGATGATTCTATGGCATGAATCTAAGGGTACATCATGCGTGCCCTGGACGTGAGAAGTGTCCTGAGAAGGACGTGGCCACGTTTGAGGGTGCAAACCCCGTGAAGACTGTGCTGAGGGAGGTAGTGTATCATCTTGTGTGGGCTGGAAGAAGACAGGCTTGGTGCCTTGCCCAAGCGGCCTTTGGAGAGTGGTCTCTGGTGCAGGCTCACCTCAGAACTGTATGCTGGCTTTGCTTGTTAGATAGTTGGAGTGGTCTAGAGCAGAGCCATGGAGGAAGATAACAAAAAAAAAAAGCAGTGCTGACTATACTCAAAGTTGTTCTTTCTTCCTCTTAGCTAAAAGTGCAGACATATCCTCAGAAGATTTAACTGGGAAACACCTAGTTTCTAGCTGTCAATTAGGTTTAAGTATGAGCCAAAATTAAGATAAAAACTGGGGTACCTCAGGGCACTTGCACAGATGCAAGCTGTATGTTTCTTACAGAACCTTGGGTGTGATTAGTGCCTCTGGGGTCAGGTAGCATCTGAGTGGGGATTTTCAGAGTTAAAATTTGGGATACAGACAAATACACTTTTTTCCTAATCCCTTCCAGAGATACCTACGTGTCTTTCTGGATGTGTTATTACACATCAAGAGAACATTATTAGCAGAAAGTTAGGTGCCATGGGAAGATAACTCTCTTCCTCTGGGGTGAGACAGCAGCTCAACTGGGATTTTGAATATCTAAATTTTGGACTTAGATGTTTACAGTGGCTGTTAGGCCTCTAATTCCTTTAGTGGATCTAGGCCATAGCATCTAGGCAAAGCTTGGTAGAGTCAGCTGAATTTTTTCTTAGAAGTTTTGAATTTCTTTGAAGCTGAAACTCACAATGGAACTAATTATAACTTAACTGCAGTTGTCTGCTTAATACCTCATAATGTTCTTATGTGAGAGACATTACTTTTTTTTATACTTTTTAAAATTTGCTATCACTACCTGTATATAAATGAAAAGTGTTTGTGACAAGCATGAATGCTAAATGTCAGACAAGTGGTGTAAAGTTTTGTCACAAATTCAGATTTATTTTTCTGATAAAGCATTGAGATTTCTGCTGACCACTAAAAAAAAGCAAAAATCAAGCCAGCAGTGTTTTAATTGGCTAAAACGGGTTATACTAAATTGTGAACCATATTATTTAATGTGTGTAAACAGTGATGCAAATTTCTTTATGGTAACTTTATTATCTTAGGAATCTGCTAAAGTTAAAGATTTCTGATATAGGTATTCAAAAACTGATTGAACCGTTTGTAGATTTTAAGATCAGTAGAAACTGTTACAACTACACTGTCAAACCTTATGTATGCAATGCACTTCTATCAGATACCGAAGGATAAATTCCCATTTTGTAGCTGTATTAGCAATGAAAACTCAGTGCTGTTCCTCGTTCACCTGAGAGACTGTGGGAGAAATACTTCATCAGAGCAAAGAACTCAAATGTTATCAGACTGCTACCTCACCCTCACTGATAAGCCCAAAATGACTGTGTTGCATTCAGTCGGAAGCTATTCTTCTTAACAAACTAGTGTACAAGGCTAATGAGATACACGCAACACAGTATTAACCTTTATACTAATCAGTTGTTTCAAAAGACAATGAAAAAGTGAGTCTAGTGGTATAATGTTAAGGAATTAATTGGGGCTGCCCTATTTCATAAGACTTGATTAAAAGGAAAAAGAATGGTGTGATGAGAAGTAAAGAAGTTTAAAAAAAGAGAAGACCTCAGTAATAAGAAAATGAAACAAGGGCTTGAAAATAGAGGTTCCAAAATCCCAAACCATCCAAAAAAGTGGTAAGTGAAATCCCCAAAATACAGGATCAAAAAAACATCAAAGCAAGCACGTATACACTGCCAACAATTAGAACAGTATTAATTAGCAACAATGTTCTTTAATCTATAAATAATAAAGTGATCAAACGGTCCCACAAAGAGGTGTATAACAATACATATAATTTCATAGTTGTAGGTCAAAAAGTCTATTTAAAATCCCCGTGGCTAATTCATATGTTCAGATTTAAAATCCTGTTTAGAGTTTAGTTGAGTTCCACTCTCAGGTGGAAGAGGAATGTCAAAATCAGACCCAAAGCTACCACCAGGCAAGCTACATAGCATACAACAAGGAAAATGCATTCAATCTCTACTTTCTAAAGAAGAAAAAAAGGTGCAGTTAGAAGTTAGCAATAAGAATGGACCTGAATTTTAGAAGAAGCTTAAAGCAGAACCAATGATCAGTGATCTGCACAGAATATCAGGGGTGAACTGTACCATCAGATTGCACATTATGACAGACAACCATAAATCTGTAACAATATATAACATATACATCTGTATAAAAAACCACATAATGGCAGAATACTTAGACATTTTCTTAATCAAGGTGTGTTCTAAGATCTATTTAATTAAAGCACATGACTCTCTAATGAGCTAAACTAATATTGCTATCTGCATTTCACTTTGGGTCAACTGAAGTAGACAGATTCAATGAATTGTGGAAGGTCAATTTTTGCTTCATTGTTATAGCTGGGGAAACTTTGAATCAGATTACTCAAATGGCTGGGAGCCTTTGTATCTCCCACATAAATTTATTAAATGTCAATTTATTTCTACAATTTGAGCCTTGGTTATTTTATAATCCACTAAAAGCACAGATAATTTGCTATCTTATATGTTTGATTATTCCTATGAATGTGCAGAACTTTATATTTTTCTTTACTGAATCATTTACCATTTTTTTGACACTTCTCCAGTTTGTCAACCTTATTAATTCCAATTGTGTCCTCCAAATGTTTGTATATCTGTCCAGATGGTTTTATCTGAAAATGCAGTGAATATGGAGGAACATTTTCTGTTCCTTCATTGAAGTCATTAATAAAAATATTGACCTGTGCCAGACACCAGGCAGACTCCTTCAGAATTTGATAGCGAGCAATTGATAATAACTCTTTCAATACGGTTTCCCTTCTAGTAGCAGTTTCACCTCCTGTTACTGCCTTAGATTGCTTGTGAGAACATCATATAAAACAAAGTAGCACTGATGTCAACATAGATGAAATCTACTTCTTTCCCCTTACGCTCAGATCCTGTTAATCTGTCATAAAATTATAATTTTGCTATCTTTTTGTTTGATCAGTGTTAGTTTTCTTCTTATCTTCTATGTGCTGTTTAATTACTTGCTCTATTACTTTTTTGAGAATCCAGTTCTAAGACTTCTGCTCTGCTGTTTCTGTGCATTCCCTGCTTCCTATGGTACCACATTTCTTCTCAGGTGTACAAACTGAAGGTGTACAAACTGTCTGGGTCAGGCTCGGTCTGAGTCACATGCCACAGTTCTTGCTGTGGTTGTCGTTGCAGGATTATGTCACATTGTCACATCTCCTCTCTGTTCTGTGGGTCTTGGCTTCCTTTGCACATTAACAAAGGCATGGAGAGACAGAGGGAATGGATTCAAGTTATGGTGGAAACATACACCTGGGCATAGTAGCATAGTAGCAAGTCCCCTAGAGTCACACATGATAGAAACATAAATTTAAATGTTATATAGCAGATTATATATAAATATGAAAAGTCTTTAGCAGGAGTGTTGGAAACAACAGACCAAAAAATCTGGCTCCCCTTTCTGGTAAGTTGGCACTTGCCGTATCTCTATCAATGAACAAGATCCCTTAGCTCATGATGAACTCCCTTAGCCCATGCCCAGAGCATCAGACATAGTCTGCTCAATGGGTTCAGTATGGCTTCTGCAAGGTGAAATCCTGCCCCCATACAATATGCTGTGCTTCTGTGCGGGAGTCAAGTGAGCACATAGATAAAAATGATCCAGGCCAGATGATGTATTCCAAAGGACTTAGCAGGGTTCCACTTTAAGATTGTTAAAAGTCACTGAGTTTCCACAGGACTGGAAGAAAAGTCCTGTTATGGACTGAAAGTTGGTTGAACAGAATCTTTTTTGAGATTCAGAAATGACCCTGGTAGGGTCCCATATGGATTAGTGCTAGCACTGGTTTCATTTAATGGGGTCCAAGGATACTTGACAAAGGTGAATGAGTGCTTAAAAAGGTAGTATTTAAAAATGCTTTGCTACCTTTACAAGTTATCACAGAACTTCAACATAAAAGGTGTATAACTGCAGTAGGTAATGGATCAGGGACATTGTAGTTGAATCTTTGCATGATGCTGAACTTGGAACTGCAAACACAGAGCTTGCAGTTACAGATAAGGAAATATACATTTGGAGTCATCACTGGCAGGTCTCCAAAGTCATTATCTCAATGTGCAGTGGAAGATAAAAAAAAAAAAAGGCAGCAGTTTTGGTCATCATCTGAAAGTATCTGCGAACGAGACACAGGGCATCATTTTGCTGCTGTAAGAAGCTCGGCTATGCCTCATCCCACGTGGTCTGTTCACACTCTGCCTCTGCATCTTGGGAAGGATATCTGGAGGCAGCACAGAGGAGGGCAGTGAAAGGGATCAAGAGGATAGAGAAGCTGCCTTCCAGGGAGGGACTAAAGAGGCTGAGGAAAGGAGACAAATTTAGGGACAGCAGAAACTGAAAGGACTGGAGGGGATATTTCCTTCTATCACCTCCAATCTAACAGTTGTGGAAGCTGGGGGAGCTCAGAAGAAAAGGACTGCAGGGAAGTAGCCAGTCTTGAGTGTTAAACCTCAAATGCCACCGCTGCAGGCAGAGTATCAGACCAACTGGGCCTATGCTCCCGCCCAGTAAGGCCTCTCTTAAGTGCTTATATTCATTTAGTAAAGCTAGGGAGAGGGGAGAGGTCTATAACTAGATATATGGACAAACTCGGGTTGTCTCTGATGCTAACTAGCAAAATTGCATCTGCCATGGTGGCTTTGTTTTTTTTTTTTTTTCTTCATTATAGGATGGTCTGCAAACACATAGGAAACAAAATGCCAGAAAAAGATCTCATGGTCTCATGAACATAGATGGGTCTCTCTCCTTCTATCTTGTTTGAAGCTGATTAACTCTTAGTTGAAATTCTTGCTTAAAATCCCTAAATACATGACCTTACACCCCTTAATATAAACACTTCATTACAAATATAAAAGGCTTTGTCAAAGAACATGTATTCCATACATATTACAAAGTAATTACATGCATATATACATACTTGATATGCTACATGCATTTATGTCAAAATATCAAGTAAATTCACTGTCATTCCTGCATCAGGATGAACTTTTAATAAAATTGACCTCTCTCTTACTGAGGAATACAAATTTTATTGTAAACTAGTAAACTCCCTTTGAAGAAGTTCCTATTTTTCTTATATACCTAGTGTACATTTTTCTTCTCACTTCTCATTTCCTCAATTTTCATAATCCTCATAATGCTAGTCAGATTTAAGAAGTTCATCTTTATCAGATACCTGAGTAACCACCAAGGTTCTGCTCAGTGACTCATTTACTTTTAATGAGTACAATGACATTATTCTGATCCAGTCAGTTTTTGATAAAGTATTATTACTGATATCTTTTAGAAACTCTAACGTTGCTTTAGTAGTGGCTGCATGCATCTGCCTCCAAAGCTCAAAATCCCTTTAACAATCCAATTTTTCTTTCCATATTTTGCAGAGTAATTCATTCTTTATTCTGTTTTGACTGGTCACCAGGAGGCCCATAGTACCTTCTACTGTGAAACTTTCTTAACCCATTGATTGCCTATGTATTCAGCAGATTTTACTTCTGTGTTGGGAATAACTCAAAAGGAAGCGGTTTTTGACGCAGAGCTCATTCTCCTTCCCTCATCCATTAGTTACAGTGCATTTCTTCTCAGAACTTCTGAATCCTCTGACTTGTAAACAGATGCTGGCACACAGCATCAGAAATTTTTTTCCTTTTTTTTTTATTTGTAATGTCTTTTCTTCCGTGTGATGTGCAGCATTGGAATATACATTTGTTGTCTTTCAGTTGGGATTTCTCTTAGCTGTTTTGAGCTGAGACTTTTAGCTGTCTTTAGCCGAGAAAACCACTTCTCTTCCTGTCCAGTTCATAAATGTTCCTTCAGCAGTATGCTACAAGTGAATCTGCTTGTGCACAAAGACTTAATTTGCTCAGATATTATGCATCCTTGGGGTTTACAGGTCCATGTTCTCCATTTTCTCCAAAGTAAACTGTATCTTAAAATGCAGTTTACATGCCATGCACCTAAATTTTGCTGCTTAGCACTGCTCGCTTGTGCACTCCAAACTTTTAGATACTTAGTCTGAAGCAAGGATTTCAGAATGAGGGCAAGAGGCAGCAAGAAAAAATTTAGCTACAAATGGTTTAAGTTTGGTGGAAATACCCACTGAAAAGAGTATTGAGCAACTTTTAGCTATAGGCTTTTTATGTACATCGGCTGCAACTCATTCCTGAAGGTGAGGTTGACTTCCTCTCTAGGTGTGAGCAGGATCTTCTGGGTTTATAGCACCTTGAAGACATACTTGCAGCTTTTCCTCTAGAAAAGTATGGCTTGTAGACTAGTACACTTGGGCTATATGATAATGTGCTTGCTTACCATTACCATTTTTTTCTGTAGAAGTGTAGGTGGTTCAGTGTTTGTGAAGAACATAATCATAAGTGGTGATAGCTCTAAGTCCACAGGGTTTACTAGCTTTTCACGAAATAGCAGAAGCTCTCTGGCACCGTTTGGTCTACAGGTTTCAGCTTATGCAACTGATACTGTTTGCATTTAAGAATTTTCCACCTGGGGACTAACCAATGATTATTTGGATCATTTCCTACTCTTCTTGTCTCACTGCCTGCCCCTTTCCTGAACTGTACAATTCTATATAGCAAATACGATACAATTCGTTATATAGAGGTAAGCCAAAGAGAAGAATTTTCTGATCTCTTTAAGAGAGCAAAAAGCAGGCTTGTATATTGTGCATACATCATCAGCTACTCTACACAAAAAGTAGCATGTGTTTTCTTTTTCTAATGACATAGACAATTTCATTTAAAGGAAAGCCTATTTTTCTGCATCATCATCTTCCTAGTAAAGTTTTGCAGGCCTGTGTGTTACTTGCATTGTAAATATCTCATATTTTATTCCTTTTTGGAAAAGCTCCTTCTTCAATATTGGTACATGAATCATCTAGGATTCTTTAAAAAATTAAAATTAAACTGAGTTAAAAAATCTTCGCAGTTGGAAACCTTGAATTTGCACATTCAGATTCCTATTCAGAAAAAATGGTTTTGAGTGGTTAAATGAACATCATAGGATGTCTATGTTGGAAAATTATTTATCTCATACTTTTGTACAAAATCAGGGCTAACATTTTGAAGTTATATATAAAACTGTACAGGAGTAAAATGGGATTGCAATTCATTTTGCTAGAGCTGAAAGTAAATCTTGATAACATCACAAAAAAAATGCAGATGAAAATATTATTATTATTATTAATAATAATAATATAAAAAACCCTTTCTGTCTATTTTTCTTTTTTGACTCGAAACTGCTAATCAGATCAAGATAGCCCAGCCACTATATTGACTAGGCACTATGTTCTTTCTTATGTAAGGCTTTCTTTTAGACTCTTTAGTTCAAGCCCACAGCAATCAAGAAAAGTGCAGCCTTCTGGACTGGAGACGGTTCAGTTAAGTTCATAGTTTTTGTAATTGCTCTTGGTGGTTATTTTGCAAATATATTTACAGCCATGCAGATACAAAGATAATGGAGTATTTACAGAAGGAGAGAGACATTGGTAATTGCAAGTGTTTGCTTTAGTAAATTGATTCTTGTTTGGCCAGATCACAGGAATGTGTATCATGAGCATAACAAAATATATCGACAATTAGGCACAGGCGAACTGTGCATAATCTACATGCTGATCAAGAACTTGCAGAATAATAAATGCTTTTTAAATAATAAATACACTTGACAAAATCAGTTTGTTCAGGAATAATCTGTGAACAGATAGTTATATTCAGCGAATATGATTTTTGTAATGAATTATTAACCTATGACTAGTAATTAGCTACCAAACAGAATTCTAACATGAGGCTTTTGCAAGGAGTTCTGAGTGAATATGCTCTTCCTCCCAAATATTGAAGACGTCCATCAGCAGAACAGCCACTGCATGGTGAGAAGCAGGGTTAATATAAGCAAGTCATTATCTAATTTCACATGGGTCTTTGTGAAATATTTTACATAAACCACTTTTTACACAGGCTACTTTCCTTTCACCCACTGTGAAATCAAGAATAACAGAGAAAGTTGGACAAGCTGATGATCAAAGTTTAAACGTCGCTCGCAGCATCTCATAGACCTCAATTTGAATTCTACCCAGTGTGATCTGTGACATTCCTATTGTCTTAAGAAACCTTTGAAAGAAAAGAGAAAAAGAAAGCTCATTGTTAGAAGAAAAATGCCTGAATTAAAATGCAAATTAAAAAAGAGGAAACTAGGGATTTTCTTTTGCTTTGCTGCTGACAGCAACAGGATTGCTTATATGCTTAAAGATAAGCACCCACTTAATTGCCCTCTTGAATTTAAGGTGCTTATATGGTCTTTGTTACTGCAGTAGCTAAGCACTTCACTACCTTTTTTTCTGTACACAGTTTCCCCTTGACATGGCAAAGTGTTATTCCCTACATTTTAAATATGAGAAACAGTGAAGGACAGAGAATTAAGTATGTATACAAAAGCCTGAATTTGTTTATCTTATTTTATGTGCTTAACTGAAGTATTTAAGCTAGGAATGCTTAGGAAAGCTGCCCTTTTGAAGCGATACAGAGATGCTAGGATGAGCTGTCCACTAATGCCCCTGTGTGTTTTTGTTAAGTGCCTATTGTTAGGCAAAGACACACAAAAAATGCTGCTTGAGCAAGGACCTGATGAGTGTTCCTCCAGCTCTCACACCTGGAGTCTCCTTCCTCACCGGACAAATCTTTTATTACTATTATTATTATTATTACGTAATAGGGGGCATGTGGTGATGCCGACTGATTATATGAATTCACTCAGATTGATATTCGCTTGGACTGTGGGACTACAAATAAAATTGCCATCTGCATTTGCAGTTACTGTTGGCAGCTATGACAGAAAGGCTGTCAACCAAAGGGGCAGGAAATAAATTTATTCCTCTACAACTACTGAGTTGCATTTGTGGGCAATGTGCTGAAATGTGCATTGCTGCATCTGTCTAACACCGGCTCTGCAGGCAGTAAGACGGCTCTGAGCACTTCCATTACCAGACATTTCAATGCACACTTTTTTTTCTGTATCTCTAGGTTAACTCAAATATTCCTGTAGGCACAAATTTTGAACAGGAGTTATTTCACCAAGCAGGAACTGTTTGAATTTTGTTAATTTGTAAGACTTTATGTCTGGGGAACAAGCTTGGCTCCCTGGGCTCAAATGAACAGCTCTGCTAACTTCAAGAAAAGTATTGGTTGGTGTGAAGCAAGCATAATTTGACCTCTTTTTTTTTTTCCTATCAGTGATAAAATAATACAAGATTACTTATATTTGCAAAGTTAGATTAATAACACATAGCTCCAATCATCTTTGAAATGTGTTGACCTCAGTCATCATAGCACAATATGTGTGTTGTTTTCCTTAAAAAAAAGCCCAAGCCCTCATGTTGTAAATATTGAATTATCATTAATATATTAGCACTGAGAGCTTAAGCCCTAAGACCTTCAGTGTCTTTGCTGAAGTCAGCAGCTTCCACCAGAGCCTATCACTGGTGTCTCTTGTGTAAATCCTTTGAAGTTAGAACTGCTCTGAAGTGAAGAGAGAAACCAGCATTTTAAAGGGGGGAAAAATATGCATTCGACCAGCAGATGAGTTTTATTTTAAGAGGAGGTGGGAGCAGAGAGAAAGCCTCCATAGTGGACATTACAGTTCCCCGATTGCCATGGAGGGCTGGGGTGCCAGCTTGCATGAATGTGTGTGGCTGCACTGGTGGAGTTATGCAGGTTTCCACTGGCTCAGAGTCTGCACTTTCCTAGCTCTGGTCTAGCTCGAGCCGTTCTGATTTCACCAACGACTCCCTGGTGATACAGGCAGAGGTCTGGAGCTTGCTGGTGGTCCCAGCCAGGAAGAGCCTTGTGTCTGAAAAGGGGCAGGGGAGGGGAGGCATAGCAGGAGTGCTTGTGTATGGGCCTGGCGCCAAAAACTCCACTGCAGCTCTCAACGCAGACTAAAAAAACTCCTCTGTGCTGACAATGCCTAAATGGTAGCCCATGCTGCTAGCCTTGCCTGCTCTATTACGTTGTTCACAAACACAGGATTCTTAAACTTTTCCAAAAGAACATCTATTCACTTTGTCCTTCTCAGAAAATCAAGAGAATAAAAGTGACCAAGTAAGATTCCTGTGAGAAATCTTCCCTTAATTTTGGTGGAAGGGTCCAAACAGCACGTTACATGGCCTCTAGCTGCTGAAATATCATGCTGTTCCTAGTGCTTGGAGCGGATGAACTTCACCTGAGAGTACCGATAACTACCTCCCTTTCATGGAGAGATTTTGCTTCTTGATCCTTCCTTTCCTACCATGGCTGTACAGAACAGAACTAATCTGACATTTGAAGAGGACACCAGGGGAAATATAGTTCAGTACAGTACAGACAGGATATACTAGTGCATTAAAGGCTCTGGAAAAACTAGCAGAAAAATCCTCACTCCTAAAATCTTTCCCAATTGCTGTAAAAGTGGCAGAAGTTTCAACTTACATCTCTTGGAAATTGGAGCAAAGGAATAAATGTGTTCTGTGCTGTCCACCAAGTTGCTAATGCCATCTGAAAAATTAAATAGCATTTTGCTTTTGTACAGGTGAAACTTCATCAAACATAGAATTTTAGGTAGTTGTGCAAGTAGAGGAAGGTGGTTTATTCCAAGAACACTGACCATTATGACCTATAATCACACTTCCTACAAGTTATGTTGTCAAGATCTCACCAGAGAGGCAAATAGTTCAGTCAAAGGAGAATGAACAGTAAGATGTCAATGCATCTTTAATATTTCTGCTTTTCAAATACCATGGCTAGTACCGTTGCAATGGTAAAGCATATTTGTGAAGTTTTATTTAGGTAAAACTCTAAATTGAGTTACCCTCAGTTGGATCACATGAAGAAACTGAAAGATAGATGAGTTTCCTGGTTCATTTGAACAAGTTGGAAAAAAAGAAAGTAAAGAAGAAAGCACAACTGGACAAAACTTCTTGGTACTGTTTCAGAAAGTGTTATGATCAGCTAGGGATTAATTTTCATTTCTAGTTCAACTCCTTAAGCCTTGCTTAAACTATGGAAATGTACCATTCTAAGAAGTGGCTGGCCCTCCTAACATGGTTGTAAAATAACTCATGTCCACGCCTGTAGGCTTGATTTGATTTGCGGAAGTTTGTAGAAAGGAAAAAAAAATACCATTGGTGGGAGCCACAGTGTAGACAAGATGTCTATGAATGTAGCTATTTTTACCACCATTTTGCTTTGCTTTGCTTTTCCAATAGTTTTAATGAAAACTGTGGTTGTGGCTCCCACTAGTTTTAACACATTCAGCAGCACTGGAGGAGCTGTGTAATTTTAACCAGTTGCAAATTTCCTCACTACTAACTGAGCCAGAAAATAATTCCTTCCTTTCATTTCTTCATCTTTCTTTCTCTGTTTCTTTTTCTCTTTCTTTCTCTCTTTTTTCATTCATTCTCTTTCTTTTTTTTTCCCTTCTTTTTTCTCTCTCTCTTTTTCATTTTCTAATACAGCTCATATTAAATTTGATTTAGTCTTACTAAAGTGAGTTATTAAAACTGCGTGGTCTTAATGACAGATAGAAGTGACTAACGTTCACTCCATGACTTGTCTGAAGGTCACTTTTGGCCTTTTAATGTCCTCAAGATTCAGTGAAGTACCTGAGAGTGCAAGGGACCAGTAGGGACTGTCCCAGCAGTAGCTAGGCACTGTAGGAGGTCCATAAGTAAGACAGGTGGCAGCAATACATTCCTCTCTGAAGGACATACCAGATGGTCCTACATATTACTGATGTTGGCTTAAAGGTCCTTGGAGATCTAGACGGAGGAGATGGGAAGTATCTGGTAGCTACTTGGAGATCTGAGCTGCTGGGCACAGCCAGAGGGTAAGGTAGACGTGAAGGAGGAGTGAGACCAAGACAAGAACATGCACCCAAATGTCTCACTGTTTATATCATTCAATACTCCTTATTTGTTGAGTAGTCCCATTTTCTAATGTGAGTGTTGAAATCCTTTTGCAGACAGGCACTGGAGTGTCAGGTTTTTGTATACTCTGTGCTTTCCTCACATTACACAAATATTAGACACAGTACCAAGGGGGATACGTTTTCAACCTTCACACTTCAATGATGGATAGTAGAATGGATGGCTACAATTTCTGAGAGTCTTTACCTTACATTTGGGGCTCCTGGATGACAGACAACTATTCCATCCTGCTTCAACCCTTTCTCAGTGAATATGTACAACTGCAGCATAATTCCAAAAAACTATTTTAAAGCTGGAAAATAAATGTTTTCTTTTCTCTGAGAGAGAAAGAAAAGTCCACGTGCCTAACAACCACAAGCTGTGGCTGTCTCTCTAAATTTTCAAATCTTTACAACCAATTTCCAAATAAGTACATTTCTACAACCCCTGTGAATAGCATTTTTTTTTAATGCAAGGATCTGTTTTATTTGTACTATCTGTCTCTCTCTCTCTTTTTTTTTTTTTTTCCCAAGAAAGTGTACCACATGAAGCAGAATGTGTGAAAAGAACTAATTTCCAAGCCATAAGGATGTTATGGCCTTAGGTGCCCTTGGAAATGTACCCACTGCTGACAATTGGTGTCAGCAATGAGAACATCTGAACAGCGCCGAAAACAATTTAAGTCTCCCGCTTGCCCCATCACGCACTTTATTCAGTACCATTTCACAAACTTTGATCAGAATGGGAAGAGGCATTGATTCCACTAGGCTGGTATTAATGGTAGAGAGAGCCCTAGTGTAGACAGCTGCCTGGCTCCAGAAGCCATTTGCAGTGCTCCGGGTGCGGGTCGTGTCCTGGGAATGGCTGCTGAGCCAGAAAGCTGTCTACACTAAAGTGCTCAGTATTTATGCTACTCCTTTTCTTGTGTTAGCATTAGCACGGGATGAAAATTAAGCAAGTGAATTTGAAAGACAAAAATATACTCATGTTTGAATGTTGTCACCAAAAAGAGCTTTGAAATGTTCACATTATTTGGCAAAGTCTAAATTACTTTTCCCTCATATCTTTTTTAACAGTAGTAAAAGGGAAGAAAGATCAACTGAAAAGAAAAAAAATAAAGTGTTCCATGTTAAGATTTTCAGTTGAAAAAATAACTATGACAGGACTTTTTTTCTTGATTCTTCTCAAAAGAAAATTACTTTGTTTTTCACTTTAGCTTGGTATGCGTCTTTCCAAGGATACAGATAATGGTAATGATATTTCCACCAGAAATACCACGAACCACCATCTGTTTCTTGGTGTGCACAACCAAATGAACTTGAAGTGCAAAGCTTTGGTTCCCAGTAAAAGGTTCCGTGATAGGTATGAACAGCTTATTAATGGAAGGACTTTTTAATGTGTCCTACTCACCTACTGTCTCTCAAACTGTAGACTGAGAAAGAGAAAAATTTACTGTGTGAGAAACACAGATGAGACAGAACTTTTTCTCTTATGGAAAAAAAAAAGTGAAATTCTTTTGAAAAATTCCTCAGGAAAAAAAAAAAGAATTTAAACTAAACATTTGGGCTGGTGACTTGATTCAAACGCCTGGTGCTAGTTTAACTTCATACCCTTTTGAACAGAATTTTACCAATTTATATCTACAGAATTTAGCAGATTTAACTCTACTCACTTCAGAACAGGAGCAGAACTGGGGCTTAAATATCATAAATTGACAAACAGGCTGCATTATCCTACACCATTTGGCAGAACATTTTGAAGGTGAGGGCGCTCTGTCTTACCCACAGAGCAAGGGAGAAGCAAGTGCTCTCAAAGTTGATCTGCTTAGGGGAAAGCACTCATGCTACGGGACACCAGCCGAGCCCTCAATGTGCTCCAGTGTCAACACGTGTCCATTCAGAGCAGCAGATTTCACTTCTTGGAGTTTTCTTTTTGAAGAGACAATTTCTGTTTCCTAAATGTGTGTGAAGACGAGGCACAGGAATCATTTAACTACAGTCACCTACATGAAAAAATTTTAACCAGTTTCTCACAGAGTAAGCTTGCATCTCTATTGGAAGTTGAAGTAAAGTCATAAATAAAGCCTTGGGCAATTGTATCTATTCAGGTTACGGTAACTGTTCATTTAATGTTTTTGCATTCAAGGAGTTCTACCATCACACTCTGTTGTAGGACCTAAAAGTAGCCTCCAGTACTGAAAAAAAAAATCAGAGCCAACATAGATTAAAAAAAATAAATAAAATTTGCTTGTTGAGAAGCTATTGGATGTCTTGTTGTGTGGAGAAAAGACTCTTTATAACATACTAAATATTATGTCTCTCTACCTCCTGGAAAGGGTGGATAAGTCTGATGGTTCCCTAGTCTTGTGGGTTTACTGATAATCCTCCTTTATACACATGAATATATTCGGCACCTTACGCTTGTCCTTTCATGTGCAATAAACTGAAAGGTCATTAGTGCTGTCAGTCACCAGTACATCTTGTTCTCTAGATATACTAAGCACATTGGGCTCCCTGTCTCTTTCCCAGGCTCAGGAAATTCATGAAGGATAGGCTTTGGAACACAATGGAAAATTTCCTTGCATTACCTACCAGAAAAAAAGAGACACCCTGAAGGCCTTGTCTTTTTTCATTAAATTCATAAAAAGCTGTATAATTACAAAGCTTGTGCTGTGCTAATTCTCCACATAACTTTCACACTTTATCAGTCCTAAAATATATTTGAAGTGGCAGTACTGATACACAGATCAGGTGCCAGCCCACATATCCTGCCAGAGATAATGTGACCCACAGAAGCACAGTCTGGTCTGTGAAGCATTATGAAGAAATACCTAGTATTCTTCATAGTACTATGAAGAAATGCTTTGGCTGGATTACTCAATGAGTGCTGACAGGAGAGGCATTAAAACATGGCATTAACAGACTGTGAGCACTGCAGATTTGCCCCTGCTAGGCAGAAATGTGCCTTAATCATTAAATTAATGATAAACAGAACCACCAAAAATTGCATGCAACTATTAATAAACAATCTCACAAAGTTACATTTCATTAATAACCATAAACAAATCTATAAATGGTGCCCATTGGAAGGATAATGTTTTCCCCTCTCCCTGAGAACATGTGTTTGTAAACTGTGTAACTGGGCCCCGAGTAATTTTGGAGTGAGTAATTTCCGAACGTGCAATTACAAATGGCTAAAGTGCAATAGCTCCCCGAAGCATCATCACAATTTCTGCAGTGAGTGTTTAATTGTAGCCAGACTTTGTAACCTTACCATGGCCTGTGTCCTTGCCATAACCCTAGGCCTAAGCTCCACTCTTCAACATATGGGAAAATTTTTCAAGCTGATTGCTCCAATCTGATTAGGGGAAGTTATGTAGCTGCCATTTATTCAGAGTCTTGTTACCACACTCTAACAGCTGCTTTGTAAAAGATTCCCATTAAGGCCATTTTCTGCCTACTCCAATTCCAGCACGCCTGTCAAAGTAATTGTGATTGTACTGATGGTTCTGAGGATGCCAGCAATAAAAAAAAATTAAAAAGCTCTTTGATATCAGGATGGCAAAAAGCAACTTCAATACAATAGTAAATTGGATAGGAGAAAGTACTTCCTGCTGTGGCCAACTTTCCTACACTGAATCCTTTGGTGTGTCACAAGAACTTCCTCTTGCGTGCACGCACAGGTGCCTCTTAAGCAAGTTTGAGAGATGGAACTTGCTCTATATCAGGTGACTAATAGAAAACCAGAACATTATCATTTTATGAAAAGAATGTTCCTCTTCATTTGTCACTCTGGCAACCTCAAAGGCTTTGCTGGATTTTTCATTCCCAATTATGATGATGTTTGTGGTTGACAAGTCGCATGCACGCTAAATGTCATGTCAATACTGCAAAGTAAACAAAGAATATATGTCTTTCCATTGCTATAATCCTTTTTTCCAGATAAAAAAAAAAAAAAATGCATGTATTCTGAAGTGGGGGTGCCTAAAGTATCAGAAGATCCAACAATTTGCTTCCAGTGAGTTGAGCCTGTCTAGAGAATTGTCATCCATGCTGGCATAAAGCATTTTTGTCCTCCCTAATTATTCAGATATTTATTAGGTTCAGAATGTCCAGGAAAAACAAAGTAAGAGGGACTCGGTCTCAGTTAATTTCTGAAAGTAGTATACACATAAATGTGCTGGGCTTAAAAATCAGGCTTTTGTTTTGAAAGAAATAGCACCCACATATATAAGCATCTTCTAAGCCTTTTTTTGGGTTAGCTTTTGAGGGAAGGGGAAGGTTATATTTATTCTATCGCAGAAGACTTTTTGCCCCTTTACATTTCAAACACACTCTTGCACTTACTGAAGCCAGTGAAAATTTTATCATTTTTGTTTGGTGCAAGATCACCAAATTTTTGACATGCTTTCTTCCAGCTAAGTGAGAAGCAACATTAATATGATTAATGTCTGTCACATGTTTCAATGCTTGCTCTTCCATGCAGCAGCCATTAAGTTCAAAGGCAAATGAAATAAAACACTTTTATTTAAAATCATCTCTATTTCAAGAACCTTTGGGCTGATAAATATCAATCATTAAAAATGCTCTGTATTACATACAACCTATGCAATGGATTTTTGGAAGTTTGGGTTACATTCTGCTTCTATCTGTGTTGCTTTAAGCTAAGATATTTGCAACAGATTTCTCAGGAGGTGAGAAAGTATTTTGATCTTGCTTTGGTTTTGGCCAAAAATAAAATGCACAAATCCAATTTAAAAAAAAAAGTATCACTCTGAATTTGACCATCACCAAATCATGTTTATGATTTTCATCGGCTAACTGAGTACCTCTTCAAGAAATATGAAAAACATTCAAAATTTAACATCCCAAAGCCAGCTTGAGCTTAACTACACAGTAAGCAGGTTAAATCTGCCTAATGTATATTGGTTTAAACCAATAAATTCTGAGATATTTCAAGAATTAAAAATAGCCTTGAATATCAATATATTTTCTTTACTCGCACAAGTGAAGAAGAAAGAGTTCTCAGTTTTTCTATGCAGTGAAGACTTTTGAAAAGTTGACATGTGAAAAAAAGTCTGCATTTAGAAAGTCAGTGATGTTAGCTTTTTTTTTTTTAATCTCTTTAGGTGGTGAATATATAATCTGGATATAGATCAGAAAAGCTAGGGGCTAAAATGCCCTATGCAAGGTCTTCTGCTAAGCAAGAATACTTAAAAATACATAAGAAAGCCCCAAAACAGGGTTTCAAAATCTTTACCTGTATGGATGTAGTCTACAGTGAAGGACACCCTTAAAATTGAGACTTTTGCTCTTTGGCTAGCTATGAAAATTGACTTCAATACCCTTTGGATGGGATCGCATCTGTTCTCTATTACATTTAGCTTTCCAGGGGTCAGCCACACAGAAGTTCATTTGGTGAGCTGTCCAAGCTCCATGTTCCATGACAACTTGTCTGAAGGGGTCATGTTCTTGGACAGAGAACATTACAGTTTAAGGCTATATTTGATTTGTTCCTGGTGGCTAATAAGACTTCTCAGATGTGGCAGAAGCCTCAGTGTATAAAATAAAATGTTAGCTATTACAGCTGAGTGAATGTAGGATCTTTCTGCCATCACTGCAAACGAGTCAAGCTCTCCAGAATCCCTTGTGTCTCATCAGTTTAACAGAGCAGGTCTTTCATGGGTCTATTTCTAGATTTTTTGATGATGTTTATTATAGGAAAGGACAGTTTGGCATAAGAGAGGCAAGAAGAGAAGACAGGCAAATAATATAATATCATTAATTTTACCCCATGATCTCTTGGCATAAGAATACTTTTATGAAGTAATTTTTGGAGTTAAGGCAGAGTATAAACAGTTTAAGCTTGGAAATGGTGGTGAATAGACATTTTATTTCTGTCTGGAGGCAGAAATAGTTTAACCAAGACAACATGTTCATCGTTTATATCTACTGATAGCCTCAGGGTCTGGTCCAAAGGACAACTGGCTGTGCAAATCCAAACAGTACCTGTGAGAAACTCACAGCGAAGAATTCAACTTCAAAGCTTTAGATCACTGTATTGGAAACTTTATTTCTAAGGACACTGATATAACCTAAGATTGGAACTGTTTTGAATTTTCTAAGAAGGCATCTCCCTGAGTTCCATGAAAATGGCTGATTTTTCATTGCTTCTTGTAGGTCTCTCTTTATTTTATAGACATGAGAATTAACTGTTTGTTGATTAGGCTTCCCTGGGTGACATTGTTTTTCCTAGGATTTAGTTCATAGGATTTATACAAATACTTATTTTTTCTGGGACAAGAGACTGGGTGGCCAGATTTCTCAATGGTGGTGAAGCAGTGGTGTAACACCTTTAGAGAGAGTGGCAAAATTGTTCAAATCCCCACTGCTTTATAGGGATTAATTTAATATGAGCTGTCAGTGAACATCTGAGGTGTGAGAGAAGACCAGGGTGTTATAAGTGCTCTTGAAACCATGCTCTTGCTGCATACCTGCCAACATTTCAAATGTTCAAAGTGGTAGACTTGGCAGATAGGTCTGAATCTGGTTCCTAGGGCTGCCTGCTCCTGCAGAGCCTCCTGCCTTCTCTCGCCATGCCGCTTGCAAGCTGCTTTTCCTCCTCGAAAGGCCAGGAATGCCCTGCTCGAAACCTATTGCTCCAATTATTCAAAGAGAAAAGGCACCACTGACTCTCTGAGCAGGTGGCCCTGTTTCAGTGAGTAGGTGCCCCTCTCTAGGTACATTTTTTGTACAATTTTGTAATAATTTCTAAGAATTTTGTAAAAAGCCAACATGTTAGTAATGCACTGTCCAAAGCTCTAGAGCTGGCAGGTGTATTGCTAAGGTACTAAGAGGAACAATTTAGAGTAACACCAGTCAAAGAAGTGGAAAGATGGATTACAAAGTTAATTAATTAATGGATTCATTATTAAGTTACTTTGCAAAGGGAAGCGGTTGTATAAACTAGATAGCGCAGGAAAAACTCAACTATGAAGCAAACTGGAAAAGAAGGTAGAACTGATTCTAGATCTGAGCTCTCAAGATGGAGGAAAGTCATATATATAAAAAATCCTGCTCTGCCTTAACCAGATCATCACTCTCTGGTGGAGTTCGATCCTTTATGAAACACAAAACTGGCAGACTTCTTCACTCAGTTTATTTATCTATGCAGGTTTTATACACTTTTATATACAAGAATCTAAGTATACACAGTATACATCTGATTTTATACTTTTGTACAGTGAAATGTATCTCTGGATGTGAGCTCAGTGCATCCAGCATGAATATGAGTTGTTAAAGGTTTACTCAGGCACACGAGCACGTGTTCAGAATTTGCGAATACCCAGAAGTTTGGTAGATTCAGAAACTAAGTAAATTACCAGTCATAAACATTACACCTGGCCTGTGTCTATGTCTATGGTGACTGGGACTGAAGGAAAGAAAAAAGAAAGCAGAGCTCTCCAACCCCCTAACCTCCAAATATATGAAGCTCCCTCAACAACAAATTTATTTTGACCACAAAAACTGATCTAAGGACCAACCACACAAACAAATGGTGACCATAAGAGTCAGCTAATAGTCTCTGCAGAGGCAGTAGTGTTTAAGGACTGCTTCTCTGGTTACCCAAAACCTGAGCTTCCTTCTTTTTGGCAGGTCATGCTTTTTTTCCCCCACTGCCCACCTACCTGTTAAGCCTTTTGTGTTTTATACATCCTGCCTATGCTTGCTACATTTAACTCACTGTGTGTTGGGGGGAGGGGGCAGGGTACCGACCCTGCTGAAAAGTAGGTACAGGAAGAACTATCAACCTTCTTCCCTTCTTTCTCTCCTGAGGGGTTGTAGCTGAGAAGGTAGAAACATAAAGAAGAAACCTGGCATAAAGAAGACAACAAAGAGAATAAGAAAAAAACATCATATTGGGCTTAAAAATCATGGAACAGAAGGAAGGAGAACTCAGAGGAGACTTCTGGGTTGAGACTTCAGGACCTCCCATTTCCTAATGAATATTCTAATCAGCCAGATATAAGATGAAGAGAACCATAAAACCTCTGCATTTTAGAGAAAGAAATGGAGTCTTTCTTGAGAGAAGAAGACTAGACATTCATCTTTATAAGTTTTATAGTCTTTAATAGTTCATAGTCTCTAGGTTCTAAATTTGGACCTAGATCTTCAGGGCTGAGAAGTGATGACAACTTAGTTGTCATCCATCTGTGTATTCTATAGACTAATTCTGACTCTAAGCATGATGAATGGGGATGACTTTTGGTGACTCCACGCCTAACATGGGGGGGCCTGGATCCCACTCTGCAGCAAGCTCTCTCTCCCTTTCCATCTGAAAGAAGACCATAACCCAAGCAAGAAATCTACTCTCTGCTCCAAGAGCCACACAGCTAGGTGTTAGGTGTTCCTAACATTAAATTATTAGGGTTAAGTATGTGTCATGGTGCCTTTGGCTGATTCTGCATTTTATGTGTTGCATACACCATGAAGGCACTAGGATATGGGTTACCTGCCTCCTCCCTAGACTGTCAAACTGCGTGCTGTGGATCCTGTCTGGTCTATGTCTTGAGGTTTCTTTTACTGCTGGGGGAGGAAGGGAAGGAAGGAAAGGGTGGGGAGGAGCATGCCTCGCTGTTATTCTCATCTGGACCCAGGGCTTGGCTGGGGCACACACCTGGGCCCAGGAGCTGGGGAGCACTGCTGGGCTCAGCAACATAGGCACAGCCTTTGTGTTAAGAAGGGCTGTGGTGAACAAGGCAGCTCCTACAGTGTTACTGCACTTCTTCCTTAATGGCAAGTATTTGACTTTGAAGCTCTAGTCTCCCCTGATCAGTTTACTCCATAAATTAACGTGTTAATTGTGTACACGGTGCTGTCTATTAGGGAGGTGTGTGTTTGACAGCCTCCAGCTGTGTGTTTGCAGGGATCCTGTTGTAGAAATCATTACAAGGAGTAGTTTTCACAACCTTTTTAATGCACTCTTAAAAGTAACAATTACAGGAGCTTTAACATTCGCAGCTGAAACATGTTTAGAGAATGGCTCATTCAGTTGCCTTAGTGTTAACTTGAAGTTAGATCGGATTGCACGATGCCAAATTAGCCATGCACCACATATCATCCCACTAACGTTGTAAGAGCTTTTCTTTTCCTTAAGAAATAATACAAAACCCACCACCATTTTTCAAGCTTGTGCTTCAGAAATTCTTTTGTAAAAGGTTCCATCTGTTCTTAATTTCTTGCCTAAACAGGCAGGCTAGAATGAAAACCCTTTACTCACGTTGATTCCTTGTGTGAGTCACAGCACACAAAAGTGTGCAGGCAGTCTGGCCCTGAGAGGGATGCAAGTGTGAGTTATGTATTTACAGCAAATCTCCTTGACCTCTCAGATTCACTGGATGTTACCACTAATATATTGAACTTTGCAAATCATATGAGCAGATTCAGAACAGCTAGAAGTGTTTGGATTTGTTAGCCTTTTCTCTTTGGCCACTGAATAACACATTTGTAAATACTATAAATATAATTTTGCTTCCTTTAATGATAGAAACTGATGTCTAGCTGATGTTGGACATAAAAGCCTGTCAGAAATTACCACTGCACAGTCTATCAAATCAGTGCTGCTGGAGGTGCTTCAAAGCCTCCAGACATCAGTGGGTTTAAGAGGATATACAGAGCCTTTCACAGCCACCACCAAGGCATACAGAGCAAGCAACAGCTGATGAATTTCTTGCCACTTCCACAACCAATGTGCATGTGTGGGAATAGTGAACATCTCATTGCATTTGTGGAAACACTTGCACTTTCAAGTGGATCCAGTGGCCGTGGCTAGAACAAGTTTGCAGGAAAACAGAAGCAATTCATTTTTCTTCCCCTTTTCACTTTAATTTGCTGTGTCCAAAACTAGAATTGCTGGGGGTGGAGGGCGGGAAAGAGGAGTAAGGAGAGTCTGAAAGTGAGAAAAAGACTCAGTGGAAGTTAAAGAAGCTTGACCCAAGGAGACACTGATCTGTGTAATGTAAATGGGAAAACTCGAAGAAAGAAATGGTTTGCAGACAAATAATTGGAGAAGGTTGACCCTGGTACTGAAAGGGGAGAGCAGAGAGAGAGAAGGAGAAGGAGGAAGAGAAGAATGAAGACTTGTGTAATGTAAATTAAAAATAGTTAAGTATAAGCATTTACAGACCATTTGGAACCCAGAGAATGTGTGCCTGTCCTCTAGCCAGAGAACGTTTCTATATGGAATTTTTGAAGTAATCTAGAAAGCTGCTTTTCTTTTTTTTTTTTTTAAGAAAAAAAATCTTTACAAGATTCTGTAATTTGCTATTTAAATTCCACTGAGGAGTTTCATGCAGTAGGTCACAGATATACTGCCCTGCTTCACAAATTCCAACAGGCAGTGTGCTTAATGCATGTTGATATCTATCAGAGTATTCTTGAATTTATTGGAAGTCTCTATTGATGTAATAATACAGTAGGTTCTAAAATGCTTGAAAAATAAAATGAAGATTAAGATTAAACAAACATTTTTCTTGGTGATAAATTTAAGTAAATTGAATGTAATTGCCCAATTTTATTCAAAGTAAGAGTCTGTGTTGAACTTACACTCCAGTATTCTTCCTGACTTTTGCAAGCCTGGATGCATGACATCATTTGGACAATTTGCACATATTTATACAATTTGTCATCATTCTGTCTTTACAGTCTGGAGAGTTACAGGATTTGCCCCTAGGCTTACTTTTCCCCATGCAGAAGATGCTTTATAAGAATCATATGCTTGCAATCCTATTTTTAAAAACTGAAAATTTTAAGTAAATAGTGGAAACCTTCTTCGTATTTAAAGCTGATATGAAGAAAATAAAATATGAACAGAGAAACAGGAGCTGGAAAATTCTAAACCTAAGCATGGATTGGAGACACAAGTGCTTTCTATTTTTTTTTGTCCTTGCTCCTCCTTTGACATAGGCATGAACAACATGGGCAGGAGCAGTATTTCAGCAATGGGGAGGCAATTAATGAATTTTGTTTTGTCTTCACCAATTATAATTGATTCTTATACCTCATTGCCATATCAATCAGTTACTTGGATTATGAAAAAGATTAGGAAAGTGGCTGCTTGGCATGTACTCCCCACATAGACTACTGAGATAAGGAGAAGGAAAAAACTGGCATAGAAAGAAAGAGTTTACAACTAAATGCTTATGTTTAGGTCCCTATTAGTAGGAGCAGGTGAATTAATGGTCTGAGTTTTTCAAGTGAATAAATAACTCACAGATTTTTCAAATGAAATTTAGCATTAATTTTTGAGAATTTAAGTCCTTGTTTTTAAGGAGTTTTTTTTTTAGGTCTGCCCCATTCACTTTCTAAATTTCAAATTAGGAGACACATTACCAGGTTTATGGTAGCTGGTGTTTCTAAGGCAGCCTTCAAAAGGGAACAAGCAGAATTTGTTCTGAAGAGTGTAGAGATGGTCTTTCCCAGCTCTTTTTTCACTCCAAGTCCTTTCATACTACATCCTAAACTGATGACATAAGTGAATTTTGGTTTAGATGTTTATAGGTATATAGCTATACTATAGCTGTGTTTATGCTTCTTATGCTAGGCCTGACTAGGAACTGATAGTCTCTCTTGCCTGTTCTTCTACTCCATAGATCAGGTCAGAGCTGGTATATCCAACAGATTTCCTGAGTCATCACTTAAGGACACTACTAATATGGAGTTGGTGGGACTCACGAGCTTCTCTGAATGTCCAGAGAACATTAGTCCATATAAAAGACCCTGTTTATATAATTTTTTGGTTTCAAAAAAGGCCCAAATTAGAAGTGTATTTGAGGAAGCCCAGACCTATTGTAAATAAAGATCAAATACACTTTTTTAGAGAAAGGAGGAAAAGAAAGATTTCTCCTCTCTATTTATTTTTAGTATTCTGTTTTGGATTTCACGTCTTGATTTTTATTAACTTTTTAGATGGTTGAAATTACCTCAAAATTAAACAAGTAACAAGTATTTTTGCATTGTGTTAAGCAACATTTTTCATTCAAATAACATTTTTTTAGTATTTTCACTTGACTATCAAATCAAGAAAAACTGCAGTGTGTGCATCCAGTAAGATCTTACTCCTACAGTAAGAAAAACTGACTCTTGGTCATTGATTTCAGCTAGCATAAAATGAAGTCCGAATCGATTCTCACCAACAGCTTTTAACTTTCAGAGGGGGCTTACATTTGAACGATAGACGGAGAGTGAGTGATCCATAAACCTGGTAAATAACACTTTATTGCTCTTGTAACTCAGAAGAAGTGCGTTGAGCTTTATAGAGAAAAGCAAATCTCCTCTCTAAGTTATTATGAGCAAATAGAGAGGAGACAAACACCAGACTTGGAAAGGTGAGGATGGATGAAGATGGTAACCATCAATTGAGGTATATTTCGAGTGAGTAATTGGAAGCAGGGGTCAAATATTCTGGCTTCTTGAAACAATCACTTTTAGGAAGGTTAGAGGGAGAAAGATGGAAGATCTTACTGAAAGCAAAAGGGGATGAAAGCAGAAAGATAAACAAAATCTTGTTTTGGAGGCATATGATTTCGGCTCATGGACAGATGCAAGGAATGGCATATGATAAGAAATGTGTAAACAGCAGGCCCCATAGGTAAGGCTGAGGAGCTTTATTCTGATGCCACAATCAAAACAAACAAGCGGAGAGATTTTAAAATACTTTGTGTGACTTATGTCATGATTTTACAGACAGACTAATTCAAATCGGCGAAATAATGCAATTAATTCTTTAAATGGTCCAGCACCTTAGCAGCTGCCAATAGAGCATACGCAGGCTCTGTACCACTTACTGCTTGTGAAGGCAGATAGTGTCGGCAGTGATTTGTCAAGACTTTTGCCCATGCTTACCTTTATGCACTAAATCTTTACAAAATCAGGGCCTAAGCATCTGTCAATAATTTCTGACCACACAGGCATACTGACTTAGAGCTTGACTTCTATTCAGTATGCGCACAGGTTATCAATGAACATATTTGGTACCCTTCATTAGTATAGTTTGCCATCTTTAGAGAAAAGTCAATGGCCTGCCCATCTCAATGGATAGCCTAGAATAAATTTGTGACTTAACTACAAAAGAGTACATAAACCAGATGAGGCATGACAGAATTAAAGTCTTTGAGTCAGAGGCTCAGCTGTGGCAAGCAGCCAGCTGTGCCACTGCCAGTTAGGCCATGCATATTACCATTACAATTATATCGAAGGGAAATGACTTCATGTGCAGGGTATGGCTTGAATATTAAAAATTCCTTGAACGAAATGAAAGGCGCATTACAGTATGATAGAAAAAGAGTGCAAACATGTTTCATTTTATTTCAACACTACGCTCCAGCAGATGCAATGGTAAGCAAAGGAAATTGCTAGGTCTCAGTTTCATGTTCCAGGGCTTTACTGATTGGTGGACAGATTTACAGCACATGTAAGAAACAATTAGAATAGGGACTCCACCAACAACAAAGCGAGGGAATAAATTCCGATAATGAGACGGGAAAAGTACAAGGTAGAAATGATCTATGTGCTTGCATTCAGGGTATAAAATGTCAAAAAGCCCTGTGTCAGCATGAATTGCACGAGGCAACAGATGGTGTACAGATTACGCGCTCGCTCTCTCTCCGCGTCTCTTTCTTTTACAGGTTTCTTTCCAAAAAAACTACAGATTTCCCCCAAACACTTGACTATTTATTGGCTGTCAACTGAATAACTATAAATGTTTGGTTGGGAGATTGTTGGGCAAAGAAAGAAGGGAGGGAACAGACAAAACAAAACAAAAAAACCAAAACAAAACAAAAAATCTCAGAACTTTTCCCAGTCACATTGTACAGACGAGTGATTGGATTCTGAATTGTTGTTTTCGGCTACATTTTTTAGACTTTTTTTTCCCCTCCCACACCAATTCTGAGGACAGTACTGAGTGCTATGTGAGAAACAGAGAGGAATGCCTCTAGACTGCGGCCTATAAAATGCTGAAATCATGCCTTACTTCGCAGCAATGAAGTACAGTTCAAAGAAACTTGTTGCTCCTTCTTAGCATCTATTTACATTACATAAGCAGAGTGCCTGAATGATGAAAAGGTCTCATTTAGTGAGAAAAACTCATGAGTCATGGAGGCATCTCACATTTGTGACATACTTTTACCTTGGTAAATCCTAAAGCATGACATCATAGCTACCAGTTATGTGGGTAGGGATTCTTTCACTTATTTTGCCAGGGCAGCTGCTTTGTGTGTGAAATTAAGGTATTATACAATATTAGGACAGGATATGTAGAAAATACTTGTTCTAAGAAAAAGGTATTTTAAACATGAACAAGATAATATCCAAATGATAATTCAGTTTCAAAGCTGGACACTTCCCATCCCAATGAGAAGAAATACACATAAGAAAACCAGTCATATTAGGCATTTTAAAGTCAGAAGCGCAAGAAAACTGAGAATTTATATATGTTGTTGCATTTCTAGAATGCAAGAAAGCAAGGTGTCAGGTCTTCTATTGCAGATGGTCATACTGTTTTATTTTCACAGATGTGGTGTACTGTAAGAATAAGAAAATAATCTTTTAATTGAGATTTTTCTAGCTTTCAACATCTACATTTGAAAACTGTTACTGTTTTTTTTTTCAGAATGCAACTAAACAAATGGTTCTTTTTTATTTTTTTAATTATTATTATGACATTTTGTTTTCTGGGTAGAAAATTGCTAGACCATGATCTGAATAAATTCAAAACTCATCAGTATAATTATGATACCTTGTGCTTTTTACCAGGTCTGATGAAATCCATTTAAATTCACACTGGCTTCCACCCTGCACGGTCACAGAGATGCTACAGATGCAGATTTACAGAAGTACAAAAGGGAGGATTAACCAGAAGTAATGATGACCTTTTCATACCCCATTAATGTCTGCTGAGCTGGACTCATTCTGCTGATGTGGCATGGCTGCAGCTCCGCACTCATCCTGAGCCACAGCCCTGCCCTGTGTGGGAATGGAGCTGCCCACACTCCTGGCTCCATGTCCTACCAGCTCCATCCAGCATTAACAGGACACTTTCAGAGGTGTTGCAAAGGGGATACAAGGGATGCTGTCAAATGGTAGCTCTAGTTTTTGCTAAGGAAAAGTCGGGTTATGGCAAGACATGAAGGAATATACTTCTGAGTAGGAGAAGGGGTGGTAGTTTGCAACAGGTGCTTCACCACCACCCTAGCAAGGATGTGCTCAGAGGGAATGTGCCCACAGCTGAGCTCTGAGCAACTGCAGGTATAGGTTCACTCTGAAAACTGTGAGTTCAAAGGTATGTTCACAGTGGAAGTGCAGTGAGCACCTGAGGTGTCCAGTGCTGCATATTACAGATAGTACCCCAGGAGGTTTAGAAGCCTCCCAGTCTCTGCTGAGTGGTATGGCAATGCTGGGATTTCCCTGTGTGCCTCTGAAGGCATGTATTTTCAGTTTACAGATGCCACCCACACGATCTAATTTACCAGTCAAGAGCTGTCACATGTCTGTCTCTGTCTGCAAACCTCTGACTAGCCATGTGTAATGATGGTTACTTACCCATGCCACTTGGGTAGTGGCTGAAAAAAGGGTTTCCTAAGCCTCCAGCTTCTGAAGGAACTTGCTCCATTAATCTCAGGTAGGAAAATACAGCAGATTCAACCTACTTCTGCCATGATGGAAAGGACAGCGAATATTTAGAGCAACATGTATGAGTGGAGGATAGAAGGAATTCTAATGAGGAATAACACTTAAAGACTGAAAGCTGAGACTGTGGGACATAACTACATTACAGTACAAGAACAAAGCAATATCCAGAAACACAGTGACCTTTCCACATTTTACAGCTCAGAAAGAGACATATTAAGGTTTAGATCATATGGATAGAATTAAAAAAATCTAAATTTTTGTATTATTTAGCTGGCTACAGCTTTTCAGGTTGCAGTAAAAAGTTCCAGTGAGCAGTAGGATGTTTTTTTCTGTCCATTTCTAACATCTTTGAATCCCAAATTAATTTCTAAAACGTAATTAAAACTTCAGAACACCTCTGCAGTACAGATATTCTAATCGCTGTCCCTAAACACACATTGTGAACAGAAAGAAAATGAGATCTTAAAAAATACTTAGTGTTGTACTAATTGATTCTCTTAAAGTCTCAAGGAATATTATAAAGAACAAAAAAGACAACAGAGTTAAGGTAGCTCTAAGCGCCATATTTTCACAGATCTCATTAAAACTGAAGGAGAAGAAAAGAAAAGGAGAAAAAAGGAGAAGAAATGGAAAGAAAAAAGGAAAGAGAAAGGAAAAAAGAAAAGAAAAAAGAAAAAAGGGAAAAAAGAAAAGAAGAAAGGAAGAAAAGAGAAAGATTAGCCTTTCCTTAGGTAACTAGATTTTTTTCTTTTTCATATGTTTCAAATAGGAAAGTAGAATCAACATTTCCCCTAAACCTGAGATTTCAGCTTGGAAGTATAAAAACATTTAATTGTCAGATTAGTTTGATAAACTCTTTATACAGCTGAATATGGCTTTTTTTACAGTTGACCATATTACAATTGAGTGTGTATTAAATTGTCACAATGAAACATAAGAAAGCTATAATGTTTTATGTTTCACTTTGAATGGAATATTGCCTGTTATCTCAATGAAGTAAGAAAATCAAAACAATTTTTAACTGTAGAAAATATCATAGTGCTTGGTACATCTCTGTGAAATGTATTGATTCTGACAATGCATTTTCAGATAGAAAACTATTTAATCTGAATTTTGTAACTATTTTTAACACTTAGATCTTCAGAGATGAAAATGAGAAAAGTGCGTGAGCTGGCAAGGTATGTGACTTTCATTGAACTCCGTGTTTCTGTGCATTCGGTGATTTCTAAATAACTTTGTCCCTAATGCACTTAAAAATGCCACCCAGGGTGTTTGATTAACTCTCTTCAGGTCATTGAGCACGCTGATGTTGGAGCCAATGAAACATAATTCAAAAGTCTACAGTCTTAATTGTAAAACCAGGTTTTGCTGTCTTTACTTTTACAGTAATATAAAGGAGATAATATGAGATTTGTGTGGGAGAAAGGTACAAGCTAGAGTAAAATGAGAACCAGGCATGTTACCTCCATCCTGGTGGCATAGCCTTTCAGTAGGCAGTTATTGGGGCAGTATATTCTTCCCATGAGGTCAGCAGTCTGTGTAGGTAGCAGCACTTCACTTCTCTGACTGCTTTTATGTTACATCAGCACTGTTTCCATTCATTTGCACTGACCTAGATACAAGAGTTCCGTATGGTCGTGAAGCCAGGAGCTCCCAAACTAGAATCTTTACTTGAACACTACTTTCTTCTTCTTTTTCTGGGTTAAATCCTGTAAACTCTTCTTACACTGCCTTGATTTCTCTGATAATAAGCTATACACCCTGTAGAGAAGCTGCAAATACTGTTAATGAATGCTGTTAATGAATATGAATTAACATACAATGCAGCAGAACCCCTTAGTAGTAGGAGGATGTTGTTCAGTGTTACTTTTTGGATCACTTTCCATTTTTAATCTCAGTTTATTTTAGAATCCCTTTGAGAATCACTTTGTTTCTCAGTTCCCAGTATACATATTCATTATGATTTATTGTAACATTGTGCATTGCTGAACCTCTGTTCGTTTTTTTTTAAGAGAAATAGGATGTTCTACATTACCTTTTTATTTCAGGTTGAATATGTGGAAGCAAAAATCTGAAGGGGGATCAAGTATGGACAGAAAATATATATATATATATGTAAATATAATGTGCCATCTTCATTAAAAATATATTTTAACTTATATTTAAATAGATATAGTGATATGATGCTTACATTAAATCTTCTGGCATTGGCGTGAATAAGTGCTCTAAGACAGAGCTGTCTTAGACTGCTTTTAATCACTAGGGACAGAATGATCATCAGCTTGCAGAATTAAACCTATTTAACTGAAAAGTAGCTCAGCAAAGAACACTGCTACTACAAGAAACAGGCAAATTTAAGAAACAAGTTTTCAGGTCAAAAAGGCAAAAAAAAAAAGAAGCTAAAACTCTCAGATTCAAGCTGTGAAGAAGTTAATGCCAAAACTGGGATCTGCATCATTAGTTTTTACAGTGAATTTTTTCTTTACTCTGAAACTGAACAAAGTTAAATATGTCAGTACTTTGGGAGGTGATTTGAGAAGACCATAAATATTACTGATAATTTGGGTTTTAGCATGTATTGTGGAAACTGTGTGTTTGGGTTATTACATTATTACCTTGCTTTTGAAAAAAGGTAATGCTAGTATGATTATTTCGTATGTCCACTGAAAATAAGAGTTGACAAAGAATAAAGAATCACAAACGCACGTAAAGGACAGCAGGATTGTATAACCTTCTTCATTAGACAACCAGCCTAAAATAAGGACTTCTGTGAAATAATTTCAAAGAGGTCAGTGCAAAAATGTAGAGCACGTGGGGAAAAGGCTGGCTTTAGGCTTCAAGGAACTCAGAGCACATGGCATAAAGATGCTTGCACAAGGATGGCTGAGGAGTGAGATTAGGTGGTAGGTCTTGGCCATTTTGTATACTAAGTTCCCTTGATTGAAGGCAATAGTAAACTCGAAGGGAACAACTTCTCTGAAGAAGTTTTCCGAAAACCACCTACTCTTCTATTTTGATTTGGTTGCTATCCAGTTTTATATCTTCACACAGTGTTGCCAAACTCTTCCATCTCCTATTTAAGGGCTTGCAAAATCGGAGGCCACAGATTCTGCTGGTCTCCATGATGCATGTATCTCCGCACACATTCCAGGAGCAGAGGCAGCCTCAGCATAGTTGCACACGACATAGCATCTCAGTTATGGCTGCACAGACATACATGTAAACAAGTGCCTGCCACACCGGATAATGCTCAATCACTGGTAGTGGTGATGGTGTTGAAGCCTTTCAGATAAAAGGGCCCATCTTTTAAAAATGTTCTGCTATAGCAACAGCTACAGGGTCTTGCTCTCCCACTCTGTACAAAGCACAAAACAAGCCTGAATTTAGATCATTATCATTTTTACTCTACTTTTATTTATTTATTTTCATGCATTATCTAATGGTTGTGTCCTAAATACTTATTTTGAGTTTCTGACATGGCTTTATGTGAAATCCACTCAAACCTGATACAGTCAAATATGAGAAAGCTATGATCCCCCACCAGAGCGGTCAAAAAACCCTCAGCTTTCTGAGCAGCAGACTGTGACCTGCAATAGCTAAGAGCGTGGCACCTGCTTTAGGAGAAATCCCAACCATTGTCAAGGATAAAAGGAGGAAGCGAAGCACAAGATGCTCTTTCCTCTCTGCTGCCTCCCCATATTCATTCTTCTAGGCTGGAACAGATATAAAAAATCCTCTGTCATGTTTCGTGGGAAATAGTATAATACATAAATATGAATGTATATAATTTTTTGTTTGTTTGTTTTGTCATCACCTTTCATATGCTTCTACTAAGACCTACTATTCCTGAGTGTGCTAAGTTAAATAGAGACCCTATGGCTGGTGACTGCAGTGGCATTAGAATCATATTATGGTTGGTAAAATATCTTCAAGATCATTGAGTCCAATTGTAAAATCAAACTGTAAAAAAAAAAAAAATCTGCCAAGGGATAATTTAGAGGTAAATTCCCACAGCACTCTTATATCAACGTGGTTATATAGAGCTTTGAACATGCCGAATATGATTTTTTTTTATACAGTGATAAATTCAAAAATGTTGAAATTTCTTTTAGGAACATCTTGATTTTTCAATGTTTGAGATGGAATGGAACATGTACTTCAACAAGGGAAAGAATAAATATGAGGTAAATAATCTGACAGATTCTAACAGTATTTGTAGATTCACATTCTGACTAAGTTTTGATCTGAGTTTGTTCAAAGACACTGAAATAAAAGACATTAAAAGGCAGATAAGCTACTAAGGGAAACTTACTTCTGGAAAAACTCCTTCACTTACTTGCACACTCACAGATTGGGTATAGCATTACGCCATATGGAAGATAACCTAAAATATTAAAATACATTAATTCTCTTGCCCTGAAGGCCTGCTGGCTGATTACAGACAGCTCACTGGGGGTTTGTGCTCCAGTAAATTCACTTAGTTTCATAACATAGGTATTTCTTGGTGCAGCGATACACTGAAGGGCAATAAGCCTATTGATCCACTGTTATTAGATGTGTTAAGGCTCCAAACCATATTTAAGAAATAAAATAACTGAATTCTGAAAATTTTCAAAAAGTTAAATATTACAGAGCTGCAAGCAAGCAACAGAAAGTTTGGCACAAAGTAGTTTGTGCTTGGTGTTGTGAATAATTTCTCTTTTCTCTAGGAATTTTTAGCTATCGTTTTTTTTTGTTCTGAACTTCCTTGCAGAACAGAGTATTGCTTCGTGCATCCTATATTTAAAACTGCACCCATATGCTTGCGGGTAGCACAGTTACAGCCAAAGGGGATAGGAAGTCATTATCGGCCACCTTCTAACACTTCTACCTGCTTTCCACCTGTGACTGGAATTTAAAAATTTACGTTTGTTGAACTGGTATTTAACTTTGCTCACATGAGGCTGTAAATCCCATCGTGGATGTCATATGGGTGGAACCCATCATGCTTCTTTACTCATTGCTGGTCTAATGCGGTTGCAGGAGTTTTAGCCTGTTGAAGTGTACCCAATACTCAAAGAGAAAAAGATAGCTGATTCCTTTCTACCACAGAGAGAGATCAGTCAGAGGATAATAAATCAGCAAAATTCATCAAACATTTTTAGTGAGTAGAAACAAAGAAATTGTAAACATCATGTTTACATGAATAGAAACAGAGTCAATTGGATGAAGTTACTAATCACAGTTTGTACTTTCAGACCAAAAATATACTAGTGAATGAAATTTCTGCTGCCATGATGTCAGTGAATATTGATAGAACTGATAGCAGAGAGACTGCAGTCACATAAAGCAATTGCCCTGTAGTTATTAGCAATTACCGTGTAGTTGTCAAGTAATCACATTGGCTAATCCACAGAAGACATAAAGAAATGCCACTGCATTTCCTTGCCTTGCATTTATGCGAGCCACTTCTTCCTTGTTTTCATTTCTTATATGCGGAAGTAGATGACTGATGCTTATTTCTTGGATAGCATTCTAAAAAAAATCTAATATATTGCTTCTTACTTAGAGTTGCATCAACATTACGTCCTACTTTTATAATTTCCAGATTTACCAGATAACCTTGCCTTGGTAACCAATTAACTTCTAATGATTGAACTTCCTTTTTATATCTGCTCCTACTAAAAAGTACTACCCTGGTTACAGTGCTAACTGCTCAGGATTTTAATACACAAACAACCAAAATGGTATGTACATCTCTATTATAAAAGTCATATATCCACTGGCGTACTGTAAGAGAGGATCTGCAACCCAAGTTTTAAAGCAGCAGGGTTTTTAATTTTAAGGGCTATAGTGCAGCCACACATTGTCAAGAGAACTGTTCTTTGTTAGAAAACATATATTTTTAAATTAAGACAGTATACTAAATAATGTCCATAGATTTGCACAACAACCTAGGAAATAAGGACATCTGATTCTTAATTTTTGATTGTAAAAAGCATGTATGGCATTTCTGGCTACATCACACACCATTTTCTTCAGCATACTGTAATTTATGCTAGAGTTCTAGATCCACAATAATAAGTGTTTAGGTCAGACTAGTGAATTCATTTTCCTATAGATGACTTGACATGCTGTGATTTATGTGGGTTCTGAAAAGATGTAGGGTTTTTTTTCCCTACATTTTCTCTTGAAAATAGCTCCCAATTTTCTTCTGTAAATCAACTACTTTGATTTCCTTTTCAAGGGAAAAAAAGTCTTCAGGAAGGAAAAGCTTTTTTTTATTATTTAAAAAAGAAAAAACTAAAAGAGCTGTCCACTGAAATGTGGCTATTTAGCTACTGTTGTGTTACAGTTTCTAACCTCAAGGCTGCGTCAGCCCATAGTGAAGTTTTTCCGTACAGCTCTAATATGTTTGAGGAAAAAATGGATGAAAATCAATGTATCTCTGACTTAAAATTTTAAAAATAATAAAAAAAAGACTTCCAAATCCTAATATATGTGAATATTTTGAAACAATATTTCCACAAATCTCTGTATTTCAGATAATTAAGACTTTAAAAATTAAATATGACTCCTTTCTGATAGTTATTATATTTGTGTTTGAGTATATATATTTCTCTAAGTGTAGGCACGTGACCCTTTCTATATAACTGGAAAATTGCATCCTTAATGATGAATATTAATCCTGAGATAAAAAAACAGACCCATTTAAAGTCATCCTCAGCTTGCACATTGCATTTTGTTCCTGGGACAGTATATATGGCTATTGCATCTTGCAGTTCTCAGATCCTCTCCCCTTTCTTCATCCCACATTTCTGTGTTTTTTTTTTTAACCCCACAATCTGATGATATCATTCAACATCCTCCTAGTGAGGAGCACTGGACAAAAATCCTTTAGAAGGCTCCCACTTCTTCCCTTAATCACACAAGGCGTGGCTGGTAAGTGATGTAAGACATTCCTCCTCCCCAGGGACCGAGCACTCAAAGCTCCTGATTGCTCCGGGAACAAGAGAGCCAGAGGGGATCCTAAATCAAACCCTGTCTCTCACTCAGGGTTGTACGGATTGCTGCAATGACTCGCTTTCATTAGTAACGTTTTCTTCAATTAAGGGAGGCGTTGTCAAGTATTCTTCTTCCAGAGCTTTTAATTTGTTATTTTATAAGGGCAGAATTTGTAATGCCATCTCAGAGTCTGTGGCATCTTATGGGACGATATATTGTCTACTTCTCTGCTGTGACACATCACCATAAAACACAGGGATATAAGAGCCTAAAATAATTTATGAGAGTACATTAAGTACCCATGTATAATTTATCAAATGGGCATTATGGAGGCAGGAATATGCCTGACCGACAAAGGTTACCTCTATATGGGTGTCTAGTATAACCACATAGGGAAGAATCCAATAGGCAACATTCACTGAATTATAACAAAGAAGAAATTTCTCAAAAAGCTATATTCCAGGAAGTTGAGCAGCATGAAAACAATTCCTGTTCTTAAATATTTTGATTCCAGATTAATGCTCTCCACAAGATGTGGATATAGGCTTCAGTATGCATAAAAAGTGGAGGAAGCTAAGTTTTTAGGGGAAAGCTGTGTAAAAAACAATTTGAACTCAGCTCAGGATCCAGGAATGGATTTAGCAAAAAGTTATGGGACATATTCAAAATGAATCCAAACCAAAATTAAGGAAAGAAAAAGTGTTAATGGGTACTGAACAGACCAATGGATACCTACTCTTTTGTTCTCCCCATTCCCATAAATGTCTAGAAAAAAAATGAAACAACATATACAATAAATTATTATAGCCTTTTAGATACCTTAGTGCCAGGAAAGCACAATATCTCACACTAGCACAGTATAAGATTGATTAAGCTTTCCTGTTAGTAATACATTTTAGACACTTTTTAACATGTCTTTGAACATTTGTTGAACATTGGAATTCCCTTTCAAAGACATGCTTTTTTTTTTGTTTTTATTAGCAACTTAAACATGACTTCAAATACTTTTTGAAGCTGAGCACTCTTCAACTCAGTTCTGCTCCTGTTGAATTCAATGTAAAATGACTGTTTTTGAGAAAAACCTCAAATATCCCAGGGTTTGACTGAAAAGAAAGATCTGAATCTTATTGACACCTGATTTTTGTTTCCTAGATTGAGAAGCCTGAATAGAGCCTGAGTACAACATTTCTAGATATGAATCTAAAAAGCCTCCACAACAGGATCATTGGTACTGTATATTTGTCCATACTGTGATGCAATTCTCTTCAAATCAAATTGAGTAGGCTGGATTCGCTAAGATGATAAGCCCTGGCAAGTCTGCCATAGCCTTTATTTTGGGCTGCTTGACCAGACTGGTAACTGTATAGTGGTACGATCGGTTGATCACAGCACTGTACGTTCATCTTTATGTTGAATCCTTAGTGGAAGTGAATCACTGATAGCCTCCAGCTACCAAGCATGGCTTGTAACACAAAGTTCAGTGGCTCCTGCTTTCAGGTTTCCCTGCTAAAATCTCTAATTTTAGCAAAGATGATACTTGTCATAACAGCTAATAACAGCTAGACTGAAGCCAATAAATTCATTTCTAGTAGGTTATTAAACAACTATCATACAGTTAAAAAAAAAGTTCATTGTTATTCAGAACTAAATTTGATTTTTAAATCAGGAGTGAAAAGACTAATATCCAAAGGAATTCAGTCTCTCTCAGTGAAATTATTTTCATGGCATCAAAATGATCTCTTTCCACTGGGGAGTCAGATGACTCAGTGGGTGGGCTCTGGTCTGGGAATTAGGGCATTTGGGTTTTCTCCCTTGCAGAATTAGTTGAGGAATAGTGACAATTCTCAGAGCACAGTTTTGTTTCCTTTAAAATAATTTTTTCCATCAAAAAATCATTATACTGTAAATAAATGGAAAAAAATAGTTTCCTTTTACAAAGCTGGTATTTTATTTATCAGTTTCCTTTTATTACTTTCAGAGGAATCATCTTCCCCTCTTTACTCTTGCTGCGCTCCAAGTTTTGAATGATGTCACATATTCTTGCTTCTTTTGGAGCCTTTCCACCAAATATTCTTCTGTCTGCCTACAAGTATATAGACATGCCATTATCTGAGTCCTTCATGACTACCTGTCCATCTTCCAAGCCTCCCTCTGTGGCAAGCAATGCTCTTACCTCCATTTTCTTCACTATTAGGTGTCTGAATGAACTTGAGAACATTCTACATTTGGGTACGTAGAATTGACATTTTTCATATTTACGAAAAGTAAGTATCCCTGCAGAACTGCAATTCTACTTTTTGCATATTTATGCCAACAACACATCTGAGGGTACCTATCACAGCAAATCAAGCTTTAGATGAATATAAATAATTAATACGAAAAACTCATTGACACGTTCCCCTTTCTGACGTGCTAGCTATGTGCTGTGTGGTCTACAAAGAGAGCAAATGATTCTAACCACGTCCCAGCTGGCCTGGAATGTAGCACGGATAGTAAGAGCTCAAACACGTAATGTTGGTCGGTGGTGGTGCGTGCTCCAGAAATCCCGCTATGCTTTTGAAAGAGGTTTCAAGGCTCTTCTTGGAAAGCTTTAAGGAAGAAGTGAGCTTTGGAAAATAAAGCAAATCCGTAATCCAAAGGTGAGTAGCCTGGTATGAGAAGAGGCAAGTTGCTTAGGGTTTTTCTGAGAGATTAGGAATTACACGCAAAAGCCAGCTGGTATTTCTTGCTATTCAGAGAAAACCGAGGCCTGGCCAATGTTGTCTAGAGGTGCCTATACTTGTTTATTTTCAAAAGTTGGGGAGGACTTGTAGGCAACAGCAGGGTAATGGAATATTCATGAGGCAAATGCCCTTCACTTAGAGGAGGGCAAAGGAAAGCAGATTGCTAAACCCCTTAAAACTTGCTGTTTAAGAAGCTCCATCTCCAGAATAATGAAGCCTGTGTTTGCCATTCTGCAGCTCAGCCCTAACCTGGCACCTCTGAGCTCTTTCATCTTTGTCTTCCCTCTTGCCTCCTCCTGCCGTTTCTCAGCGCGGGCCCCGCCGCTGCCGCCGCCTGCCCTTTGACCACGGCTCTGGCAGCACAGCCCTGCGTGACGGATCGCGATCCCACAGGCACCGCCGTCCCCCGGGAGCCGGCCGAGCAGGATGAGGAGCATCAGCACCGGCGTCCCCCGGCACAGTCCTCACCTGCTGACACCTGCACACAGCATGTGCACGGTCCCGGCATCCGCTGTGCCTTCGTCGGGGCCGGCCCTGCGAGGACAACGTTTTGCTTCATGTTTTCACTGAATTAGCAACGGGATAAGTGCAAAAATGGCCTCTCTGTTAGCAGGAGACACTGACAAACTTCAGCGCTCAGAGTGCCTGTCTCCCACAGACAGCCAATTTTTGCCCCATGTGCATTATGGCACCTTGAACACCAGAAGCATTACGTGGATAAAATGAATAAATAAATAAATAAAACCAAAGCACAGCCCACCTACTCAATGGGCACCCAAAGAAACACCAACCGGACGAACCACGCGTGTTCGGGCAGCACGGCGCGGGGCGGCAGCACCCTGCCCGTGCACCGCGTGGCTCGCCCCGGCACGGCCCAGCCCCGGCAGCCGCCGCGTCCCGCTCGGCAGATTGGTGTCATCTGGCTGCGCCCCGAGGTTGCGCTCCCCCGAGGCGCTACAAATGGAGGCAGGCGGCGCTGGGGAAAGGAGCGAGCCCGAAGCAGCAGGTGGCCCCCGCTGAGGTAATCAGGATCACATTCAACTGGGAAGGCGGCTCAATTTCCAGCCCCGTGTCTGCCGAGGGGCCCGGAGCTGCCTTGTTAATGCTGCAGGGAACACGTGGGACGCATTGACTGCATTAATTGTCCCTGCTCGTTCCGAGGTGGATGAATTATAATGTTACCACTCCAGGGTAAAGCAAACACCTATCATAACAATCATGTCATTAGTGTGCAGATGCCGGCTGCTCTGCTTAACCTTTTGTATCTTTTTTTTTTTTATAGTATGCAATAAGAATATTTTTTATTGTTTTTCATATAATTGATTTTTAGGTTGTGCTGGCGAAGCCCTTGAAACCAGCACAGCCACATTGCTCGACACTTAGGAATAACAGTGTGGACCGGCAAAACCCAGATTAAAGTTCCTTTTGAGGAAAACAGAGAGGTTTTAAAAGTTTGTATTTGTGGCATGGTTTATCCTTTGCAACGTGAGTAACACATTCGTTATCCACATAGCTTGAGGTCTGAAAAGACACATGATGCTGAAAAAAAATAACAATCTGAATTGCTTCTAGTCTAACTGCAGTTGCCAGTGACCAAAGATTATACATGCCAAACCAGACAAACAATGTGCTCTCATTTGGAAATTAAACTGTTCACATCTTTTTATCTGCTCTTATGTACATGTGTACACACACACACACACACACACGAGAACAGATGTATGCAATTTTCCATGTATATACCTGCATTTATATATATACACATACAAATATGCATAGAAGTATATACATGCGTATGTGCATTCCTTTTCGTCTGTGAGACTTCACATATATATTAATTTAATATGATAGGCATATTAATAATACACCATTGAAAAAATTGCATTCATTTTAACTTGCATTTGCTAACACGTGCACCTTAAAAGGGTGAGTGTTGCAACATGACTATCCTTCAATAAGTAATCCTGAGCTGCTGCTTTATCCTTCTCATTTCTCTTTAATCAAGACCTATTCTGCATTTACTGGGTGTTCTTAACTGAGACCATCAGTGTGTTCCCTTTAGAGTTTCCTAAAACATTTAAACACTTTTGAAAATATTATTTGTAACCCCTTTTCTTGTGAGCTTTGCAAGCAGAGAGCCTCTCTCACCCACCTTTGTGCATACAGTTAAGGACTGCTCATCTGAGCACTCAGGGCAGGAAGCTGGTGGGGTATGAAACAGGTTTCAGGGCTTTGGCATCAAGCCCTAACTTTGCATTGGTATTTCCAAAACATAAAATAACAGTGTTGAGTAGAGTGTCACTGAGGTTGGCGGCCTTGTGTCATTATCTGTTAATGCTATGGAGTTCTATCATGGAAGCATATAAAAACTAACTATGTATTTACTTCCACGTGAGCTTTGGCATTCACTGCTAGAGATGACAAAGAGACCATCCCTCTCTCTGTCTGATTCTCCCTCCTTCCACTTTTTCAGACACCCTTTTGCTAAGAGACACACTGAGGTCTCAGCCTTGCTGACATTTACTTCCCACATGCTTAATGTTATGGGTAGCAGGTAAAGCTCAGGGAGTTCTATAGAAACAGCCACATTGTGTAAAGTCAAGCTGGCAGATAAATCTTTGAGCAACTTGCCCCTAAATCTAAGATGTAACTTTGGCGATGTGGATAGAGAGTATCGGTGACTATAAATGCTATTCATTGCTTGGTAATGTTACTGTGAATTGGGTTTAAAATGAAGTCTAATAGTAGACCTACTTTAATAAGGCAAGAACAAGGAACAGAGGAGGAATGATAGAGTGCTATTGATACAATTATTTATACTACACACATACATATGTATAACAAGGTTAAGTGGATGGCGGGATGAGGTTAAGAATGAGGTAGAGGTTTTATGGTTATTGTTCTGGTATTTTAAAAACCATCAGATGCCTTAGCTGACTACTTCTGTGTAGGTGCTTGTGGTTTGTGAAATAGAGAAGCCATTTAAAATGGTTTAGTCACATTTTAGCCTTAAACAAGTATTTAATTTTTACATATGCATGTAAAACCATGTTGTTTATTGGTAGTAGTACTGAAAACTACTGTGATTCAGCTCTTCTGGAGGTATTTCAAATGTGCAAAGTGAATTTATGTTCTTTATTCAGTAGAATGTGTATTTCCCTGAAATCAAAGAACTTATTTTTTATTATTATGGTAGATCCGTCTAAGGATATAATACCATTTTCTGCTATGTTTCTGTAAAACCAGAATGCAGTCTTGTATTGTCCTTGTATATGCTCTATGCAAATATATTAAATAGTATAATCTTTTTCCATACTTCCCCTCTAGATTGTTTGTGACTAGTCGAATCTATCTTTCAGACTTCCATTTACATTGTGCATGCAAGTACAGACTGTTAGACTTAAAAACTCTGCAGTCTCTGAGAAGTGTTTTTATGAACAAAATAAAAATCTGAAGTTATATCCAATTTGATCATTATTTTTCCTCTAAATAAAATTTATGGTATGTTTTTGCAAGCACACATATTTGGTTGATCAAAAACAAGCAATAATTTTCAGTGGCAGTTAGGTGTCTGGGCATGTGTTTTTCCCCACAAGTAACCTAGGCTAAAATCAACTTTATCCAGACGTTTTTTTCCCCTAGTCTCCAAAAAATTACCGTAAAAAAGAATCCATATGAAAATGACCTCTTGTATGTAAAATATTTTCCCACACACTGCTGCTGCTGAATGTTTTTACTTAGCTTGCTGAAAGTGGTGTGTCTGCGCAAATAATGAATGTGTGCTGCCGTCATATCCATTCTCACATTTTCCTACTTGAAAAATATGTGTACAGAATGGATGTGCTGTAGATTTGGAATTAAATCCTCTCTTTTTGATTACAAAATATTCCACAGTTGGCTACTAAAATAATATTGCTGATAATTTGACCTGCATCAATATACTGGAGTTCAATTAATAATTTTTAAACATATAAATATGTCTGTTATTTATTTGCATGTATCAACTGTTATGTAAACAGTTAAATTTTATATATATACATATTGAATTATACATATTTATACAATAATATTTAATAGATTGTTTGGCATATTTGTCATTATATGCTTTTGTTAATTCCTTGATAAAGAAAACCTAAAATCTAACCAAAAGACGTCTTCTGTTACAATTTTACAATTTTCTATAATAGTTGCTGCAAGAATATTATTCTGATATGGAAACTGCTCATGGAGAGAAATTCACAAGTAAATAAGCTTATAAGATCAAATGCTGATTTATACCAGCTGAGGTTCTGCTCTCTATGACATTTTTCATTTCCTGAGTAGTCAGAGACTATTTCATACCCAAATAACTACATAATTAAAATAGCTCACAGTTCCCTATATGATATCTATTATTATATTAACAATACTGCTGTAATGATTTAAGAAACATAAAATTACATTCAGGGCTGTTTTCTTAAACCCTTCATAAATATTTTAGTAGTTAATTAGGGGACTACAGGTATGAATAGACCAAGATTTATTCATAATTAAAAATCAGATATCACATGTCACCTCTTCTGATAGAGAAAAAACTTTAATTGCCGTTAATTAGGCAATTGTCCCTATAGTTTACTAAAGCAGATTGAATTGGAATGAACTTGATAGAAAGACATGCTCATGGTAATAAGCTAAGTTTCCTAGATTGTCTGTCTTCATTTTTTTTTAACATGTTCCTAGTAGAAGTAGTTAAATATGCACATCTCTCTTACTGATGCATTAAATCACAGGAAATACCTTTCTTTATAATTTGATGTTATTTGGCATCTGACCTTTATCTAATTCCTTATAACTTTTCTTGCCAATTATTTTGTCTTCCTTTTCCATAATGTGAACACAAAGCTGAGCTCATGAATGACAATATATTCATTTGGTGGACTTAAGATATATTTTTTCCAAAGTTGTAATTAGCACTTCACTTTTTACAATGTGGAAATGAAGCAAAGTGAAATAGATTTTCACTGGAGCCCAAATACTTGGTGAAATTACTGAGTAAAACAATTGCTAGAAGTGTTGCTTAGGTGTCTGACTCTGAGGTGTGGTATATGATGTATGTGCATGGTCCAAACGAGTTCCCAGAGGTATGACATTGGCATTTGGTATGACATTTAAAATTTAAAAATCTGGGTTCCTGAAGTCAGGTATTTGCATCTAAAGCAGGTATAAGCATCTAAATATAAATGGCCTAATTTCCCGGAGTATGAAAATGTTGTATTTTGCCACGCTCAGTGACAACCCTCAAATGTCTTTTGAGGGTTAGGACAGCATTAGCTGAGTTTCTAGGTCCTGCAAAGTTTCACACAAGTGCTTGAGCTGACATGCTGACTATGCCTGTGAAGCTACTGGAGAACAAAATTAAATTATTGCCTAAGTTATTGCTGTGTCTGTGTTCAAGCCAAGATTCTGACTCTGGAATATTCTTGCCCTCGTGCTTATTAAGTGCCGTTCTAATCAATGTGATATTTCATTTCCATTGGAAATTTGCAGTTGCAAAACTAATTGGACTAGACTTGTCCTGTATCTTCATGCATGTGGCTTTCTGTGTCCCCTACTAGACTTGGCTATCATTTGCCAAACTCCACCATTCTCGATATGTGTGCTCCGCATGTGCTAGCATGTGTCTGCTCTGTCAAAACAGTAATAAAGAGGTTGTTCATAGCAAAGCATTAATTATTTAGAAAAAGCAATCTGACTTTTCAGGTTCGAGTCTGTCTTTAGACTTCCTGTAGACTACTTCCTCTTATCATAGAATCACAGAATGGCTCAGGTTGGAAAGGACCTCTAGACATATTCTTATTCAACCACTCTGCTCTAGCAGAGACACCTAGAGCATGTGGCACACAGTTGCATCCAGGTGAGTTTTGAATACCTGCAAAGAAGGAGACTTCACAACCTCTCTGGGCAGCCCTTTCCAGGGCTCTGTCATCCTTACAGTAAAGAAGTTCTTCCTCACATGGAGATGGAACTTCCTGTGTTTCAGTTTGTGGCCATTACTGTTCTATATTACTGTTTGCGCCCAGTGCTGTTCAATTTGTTCATCAGTGACTTGGACAAAAGGACAGAGTGAATTTTGCAGATGATACCAAATTGGGTGGAGTGGCGGACACTCCAGAGGGTTGTGTTGCCCTTCAAAGGGACCTGGACAAGTTGGAGAGTTGGGCAGAGGTTCCTCATGAGGTTCAACAAGGATGAGTGCAGGGAGAAATAACCCCAGGCACCAGTACAGATTAGGGGCTGACCTGCTGGAAAGCAGCTCCGCGGAGAAGGACTTGAGAGTCCTGCTTGATAACAAGTTGACCATGAGGCAGCAGTGTGCCTTTGTGGCCAAGAAGGCCAATGGGATCCTGGCCTGCATCAGGAGGAGTTTTGCCAGCAGGTCGAGTGAGGGGATCCTGCCCCTCTCCTCAGCTCTGGTGAGTCCACATCCGGAGTATGGGGTGCAGTTCTGGGCTTCCAGGACAAGAGGGACATAGATCTTCTAGAGAAGGTCCATCATAGAGCAACAAAGATGATTAAGGGACTGGAGCATTTATCTTATGAAGAAAGACTAAGCGAGCTGGTTCTGTTTAGCCTGTAGAAGACTGATAGGAGATCTGATTAATATGTATAAGTACCTGAGGAGAGAATGTAAAGAGGATGAGGCCAAACTCTTCCATGGTGGTGGCCAACGATATGACAAGGAGTAATGGGTACAAGTTGAAACCCAGGAAGTTCCATTTCTATGTGAGGAAGAACTTCTTTCCTGTGAGGGTGATGGAGCCCTGGAACCGGCTGCCCAGAGAAGCTGTGGAGTCTCCTTCTCTGGAGATCTTCCAAACCTGCCTGGATGCTACCCTACGCCACATGCTCCAGGTGTCCCAGCTTGAGCAAGGAGTTTGGACTAGATGAGCAAGGAGTTTGGACTATAGGTCCCTTCCAATCTTAACCATTCTGTGATTCCGTGATTACCCCTTGTTCTGTCACTGGCCACCACTGAGTTTGGCCCCATACTCCCCACATTCTCCCCTCAGGTTTTTTTACATGTTGATAAGATCCCCTCTCAGTCACCTCTCCCAAATTGCTCTCCATGGACTTGCTTTCCATCTGTTCAACCCCTAATCTGTACTGATGCCTGGGGTTATTCCTCCCCAGGTGCAGGACCCTGCACTTGTCCTTGTTGAACCTCATGATGTTCTTTGCCCAGCTCTCCAATCTGTCCAGGTCCCTCTGGATGGCAGCACAGCCCTCTGGAGTGTTGACCACTCCACCCATTTTGGTATTGTCTGCTTACTTGCTCAGGGTGCACTCTGTCCCTTCTTTCTTGTGCCCCTCCTAATTCTTTTTAACTCTTTATTGATCATTTGGTGTCCAGTTTAGCTGTCATGACATTGCAATGATCTTGATTTGTTGTCTTTTTTTTTTTTTTTTTTTTTTTTTTTTTTTTTTTTTTTTTTTTTTTTTTTTTTTTTTTTTTTTTTTTCCATTCATAGCTGCTGTGACTTATGTGACTTAGGGTCCTTTTTATATAGTTCTTTAATATAGTTCTTTATATAGTTCTTTATATAGTTCTTTCAAAATGCAAAGTATTTTGAAATTAGTCCAGGCTGGATGTTCAGTGCGTATTACTGCCAGGAGCATCAAAAGACCATATTGAATGTCATCGGTCATTTCTAGTCCTATGTCTTTAAGTCTACATTTTTCTCCCTCTGGAGACAGGTTTCTTGAAGCCTGCAGCTCACTGCTCTGTATTAGCAATGTGTGCTGCAAAGTCCGTATCTTCATTTGTCATGTCATCTTCCAACTGGCATTTCTTATCACCTTCAGTAATACATGAATACTGAAAATTATAATAAGGGGCAATTGTTAAATGGTAATGCTATCTTCTAACGGTGATTTTCATAAGTTGCTCAGAAAAGTATTAAATCTCAGGAATTTAGATTAACTGTTACGACTATGTCTTAGAAAGATTGAGAGAGACACTAACAAGTTCATTTTAAAGGCTTTCCAGCTACTTTCCTTACTTTGCAGAGCTCAGTCTTAGAGTTCCTTAAGACCAATCTCAGCAGAAACAGGGGTTCTTAAGATGTCAGGATCGTGTTTGTTGTCTCTAAAGATCCATGTCATGATATTGATGAGTTATATTACCTTGACAACAAATTCTCTTTTAAGGATAGAATATATCTCAGCCTAATTTTAGCCATCTAAAAGGAGGGCATCCAATCTCAAGTGGTTGTGTAGAGTCCATTTATAGTCACTGCAGTGAGTGAAACACAGATACCTAGGCAATGGCCGGGAGACAATCCATTTCATTTATTTTAGATGCTTGGTTTTTGGATGCAGTGCCCTCTGAAGGTTCATTGGTCCTTCCAGTGACGGTGCTCCAGTTCGAGCATAGGTGTCCAGTTTAGACTGGATGCTTAACTTTTCTGTGGCTAAAATTAAGTTAAATTTATCCAAATTGTTGCATTGTGGAACTAACTAATAACAATAATAATAATAAAAGGAAAAAGAAAATTGACAGCCTATTAGTGTTTTGGCAAATGTCCAAGGTCAAATTCTGTATTTCTCATTACAGTTATGTTATTGTGGGCAAAATTTGACCTACAGATACAAAGTTAACCTTAAGATTCTTAATTAGTCCTTCCCATAAATATTTGAAAGTCAGATAAAACAGATAAGTGATAAATTAAGGCAGTGTGATACTGGACCGTGTGTATGTGTGCTGATGTATATACATGTACACTGACATATAATGTTACATACACACACGCACATGTTCTCATAGAGTCATAGCCCAGTTTTGTACATACTGTTGTAGCGTAAATGTATGTGTGTGATGTCACTAAAATTAAGTGCTTTGACAGCACTTTGACAGGTGGAAAGAAATGAGGGCCATAGAGCCATTAAACTTTACCAACCAGAAATCATTTTGCCTTAAACTCAATGAATACCGTTGATGGTCTTCCAGCACAATAAATGACAATCACAAGAACACCTAGCAAGAGCAGCTCTGGTCACAAATAGGTTGCCAGCATTTTGTGAACGCCAAGATCAGTGAATGATTATACATTAAGACTTTTAAAACATTTAAAGCAGACTGAGAAGAATCAGTAGACTAAGTATGGCTTATATAGAATATATTTGTTCCATTGTTCCTTAATTCCTCCGTGTGAGGAAATAATTAATGAAAACTTGTGTAGAAATTTACTTAAGAAAAAGGAATGAAAACAAACTAGTTTTGAATGGAAGGCTCTTCTTTTGAAACCGTAAGACTATTGCTTCTATCATGTGTGAGTGCTGACATTACAGCTAAGCCTGCATAGCATTTTGGGGCTCTTAGCTCAAGGTGAATATTGCGTGGCAAAGAAGCCTAATGTAACTATAAGCTGTCACCTTTGTGCAAGCTTTGTACATTTTGCACGCCTTGCTTAAACACACCAGGGCAAAATGTCACCAGGCTCTTTGCAGGCTCTGGGCTGTTGGCAGGGATGCATCGTGTACAAGTCGCAAGCTAACTGCTCTTTGAGACAAGTAGGGATACAACCACAGACACTGTTAGCTTTCTGTCTAATGCTAGTCACAGGTGATGCAGAAGTCCAGAAAGGAAAGGAAAGGAAAGGAAAGGAAAGAAAGGAAAACCAGCAGCTCAGAGGCAAGCCCCAAGTTACAGCCAAAGGACAAGATCCTGGGGAGATTTGCTGGGTCTGATGACTTTGTTAATCAGATCCTCTCAGCACAGCCCAGGTACAGCCAAGTTTGTCTTTAAACTTTCCGCAAAGTATCTAGTGTTCACAAGCATATGGGTAAAGTCAGTGTCCACACAAACCAATTTGTGAAAGAGAGCTGACAGGTTTATATTGACGCACAGTGTCCTCTCAAATTGTACCTCTGCAGTGCTAAAATATTTGCGGTTTAGGGCTGTTATGGCTAATGATGCTGTTGAGATTCCAGACAAGACAGATATATTTTTAGTACTCCCTTAACTTTATGAATACCTGACCCACATGCTTGGGATCCTGTTTTGTGAGGTATTTCAATATTTACATAAATTAGAAAAGACTAGTATTAATTTTATGAGAAATATGTGTATATATAAAAATATATATATTTACTATGTAACACATATGCACCCATACATATACTGCCGATATGCACATTATTCACAGATCCAAAATGAGTGAAAATCCATATATAAAGAACACTCTAAAATGAATGAAAATCCTATAAAGAACAAATTGTTGTAATTCAGAGCACAATTGTTCCAATGCTTTGGCTTTTGTTTTGTATTTGATAGTAATTTAATAGATTTCAGTGTGAAAGAGTAAATGATTTTCTCAGTGCCCATCTAATACACTGTTTTGAACCATATTCCACTAAATGAGAATATTTCTATGATGTGATCAACTGTAATGCCTCTATTTATATTTACTGAAATACAACATATAAAGCGTGGATATCAGTGAAATATTTGTTTTTCCATATTCACAACAAAAGTGCACAGTGACTTTGCTTTTAAATGAGGACAAAAACATGGTACAATCCTGTAAGTTGTGATGCTGTCTTTCAGGAGACAGGAAGGTATGAAAGAGTAACTCAGCTTTCAAAGAGTCTGTGCAATCTGTAGAACAGTATAAGAAAGGCAGAGATAATAATTAGCCTTTTTAAATAATTCCTCATATCCTGAAGCACATTATGGAAATTTATAGTATACACTGATGTCTGTGTGTGTGTGAGGGGAGAGAGGTGCATGTACGTGCATGTATGAGTGTGTGAGGGAGAAAGAGCGAGGTTTCCTGCCATCTTTGCATGGCTGCATTTGTAACTGAGCTGAAATGATGAAGCAATTTGTAGTGGTGTCAGTAACTCCTCGGGGGATGCTCACTGAATGCATGTCATTAGGTGCCACACAATTTGCTTGGCTTTTTGCTCACTCTGACATGACTTCATGATTTATTCCTAAGGATTACAACATTCTGCTGTTTAATCTTAGAAATATTAATGTTTTGTTAATCTCAGCAAACCCAAAATATTCTGCCCCTCCCTTCCTACCCCCAGCTGCTCAGCAAACCAAAAAATACCTTTTTTTTTTCTGCTGTCACACTCTCCTAACTATTCTGTTGACATGACTATATTAAGCAGTTATATATACCAGAGGAGAATAAAATGAAGGGCCCAGTTCACTGCCCACTTAAATACTTCAACAATTCACTCAAAAAAACCCCCAAACCACACAAGTGAAAGTAGGATGAGGAGACGAGATCTACTTCAATTTGAATTGTCACGTGCACATAAACTTGTTGTTTACAGAGTAGCTATTTTCCTAATATTTTTGGGTACTTGGACATTCAGCAATTACCACAAAATTGGGAGGAGTGGCTGATACCCCTGAGGGCTGTGCTGCCATTCAGAGGAACCTGGACAGGTTGCGAAGATGGGCAGAGGGGAACTGCTGAAGTTCAACAAGGGGAAGTGCAAGACTCTGCACCTAGGAGGAATAAACCCTTGCACCAGCACAGGTTGGGGGCTGACTTGCTGAAGATCAGCTCTTCAGAGAAAGACCTAGAAGTCCTGGAGGACAAGTTGTCTGCAAGTCAGTAATGTCTGCAGTTTTGTAATGTACAAAAAGGCCAATGGTATCATAGATACCAGGGTACCATAGGTACCATTAGGCAGACCAATGATCTCCTCCCTCTGCTCAGCCTGGTTAGGCCGCATCTAGAGTACTGTGTCCAGTTCTGGGCTCCCCAGTACAACTGCTACTCATGGAGCTACTGAAGTCCAGTGGAGGGCTACTAAGATGATTAAGGGACTGGAGCATCTCTTCTAAGAAGAAAGTCTATGAGACCTGGACCTGTTCAGGGAGAAGACTGAGGAGGAATGTTATCAATGTGTACAAGTATTTGAAGGCAGAGTATAGACAGGATCCAGCCAAGATTTTTCCAGTGACAGGATGAAAGGCTGTGGGCACAAGCTGAAACACAGAAAGTTCCATCTGAACATGAGGAAAAAATTCTTCACTTTGACAGTGACTGAGCACTGGCACAGGTTGCCCGGAGAGGTTATGGAGTCTCCTTCTTTGGAGATTTTTAGAAGATGTTGGACACAATCCTGGGGAACATGCACTAGGTTGAGCAGTGGGTTTGGACTAGATGATCTTCAGAGGTCCCTTCCAAGGTCAACTGTTCTTTGGTTATGTGATGTGATTATACTGCTTTGAGTGGGAGGTTGCTCTTGAGTGCTTTTGAAGTCCTTTACAACCCATATGGTTGTGTGATGGAATGATTCATTGACCAAGACCCTTCATCTCCATGTCCTCCATGGTCTTGCATCGCTGGATGGTGATGAAGTTCCATGAAATATTCTTCAGCTGAGAAAATGAGAGTAACATATGGCAGAAGTAGATATAGTCTAGGAGTTAGACTATACATTAAATTCTCTAAAACAGTGTGGAATGCAAGTCTCCTGTGTCCTATATGGTGCTTTAGCTACTAGAATCTTGGTTAAAAGGAGAGAACAATCTCCCTTCTTCTGGAATCTGGCTCTGCTATTTTTTTTTTTTAATGTAGTGCTTCTAAATGAAGTGTTTTGTTCCCGATTGATCCAAACACTTTTTTTCTTTTTTTCATTTCTTCAAGACGAAACAAAACCTGTTTAATTTAGTTCAGGCTGAGCCAACTTAAAAAAATGCTTCGGTTTGGCAGTTGCATGTGAGTGATTCTCGCTGCCCTAGGAAGGAATACAAAGTTCAGTGGCTTCCTTCCCAATGTATGGGCCAAGACAGTGGCCAGGAAGGATTGTTTTACAGCTTTAAAATCTGGCCCAGGGGCTGAATTTCTTTCCAGTTTATCCTCTTTTTCATGCTCACATTACATCCAATCTTTACAATTTTTTTTTTATAGAGACAAAAACATCCAGAAATATTTAAAAAGATTAAAGTACAAATCACCGTTGGCAGCCTACTTAGCACTTAAATAGCAATCTCCCGTCTTTGATTGTTTTAGGGGGAAAAAAATGGCAAGTAAATAAGACACAATTTCAAAGTAAATTCCAGACTTCAGTTTTAACTGTTCATAAGCTGCCCAAGAACACTCTAGAAGATTTTTAGATTTTTCTTTCTGTGAAAAATTATAGAAATGCGTATTTCAACTTGAAAATACACCAGAACTCAAGGATCAACAACCAGCACTCTCTTTTTTTCCAACTTGTATCCAATTTCCAACTTACAGAAAAATACCAATGAGACTTTTTTACAGATAAGCCACTATGAGAACGGTCACTCAACATTAATGAAATTTTTTTTTAAAGAAAAGAGTAAGAAACTGAACTAAAGCAGCAAAAAAGGAGTACTACATAGGCATGTGCTAAGCTAGGAAGGGAGTTCAAGAGTCTCTGTTTTTTTATGACATCAACTGCCACAAAGCAAGCAACCCAAGTTGTGTCAGCTCAAAACCATTAATTTTAATTTTAATAAAGCTGTAGTATGGATGCAGTGAGCAGACTTTCTTTAGGGAAAGATGGCCTTTTTATGACAGTGTGTGGCTTTCCTCCCCATGAATGAGTGCTGGGCCTTGAGGTGCACCTTCACTGCTTCTGACTTGGCTGTGGGACCAGGTACAGTGGACCGAACCTTGCAGCAATGGAGATAACAAAAGCCTCAAGCTTGACACCATAAGTGTCTGATTTTGGTGCAGACCAAACTACTCAATGTCTCGGGAAGGAACTGGTAGAGGGATAGTAGCTAAGTTATAGTGAAGACACAGGGATTTCTTGAATCAGCTCTGCATATCAAGATATCCGGAGATATCTGCATACATAACCACCATAAACTCCTTGGTGAGTCCTAGACACAAGTGAATCTGATTTTTGGGGTGGATTTGGCATAGTAGACTGAAGCACACCATCTGAAGATACTGCTTCTAGAGCAGCTAGAGTTTACTTAAAAAAAAAATCGAAGAAAATGAAAAGAAAATCTCTCACTTTTATTTATTCATTTTGCATTAAGAATCTATGTTATTACAATCAAATTCCTCCCTCTTCTTTCTGGAAGAAACCTACCTGAAGATCATGAAGTGCCAGAGCCATTTTTACTCCAAAATATTGGCTAGAACTAATATTTTCTGTGGATATGCCATCAGAGATGCCATATGCTTTATGTCATTTTTGCTAAAGAGGCTATAATCCTGGAGACCTTCTAAGGAAAACTCCTCGGTTCTTTCCCTTTCTGGTCACATACCAGGCTTGGGAATATAAGCAAAATGTGTTCATGTCTCTTTGCATCACTTTACCCCACCACAAAGAGAACATAAGTGACGTGAGACTTAACTAATATGAAATATTTTGTTTATAATTATCTGTATTAAAAATGCATTTCTAGATTTGGTGTTTGTGGCAATTAATTATTTAAGAAAGTATAAATATATATGTGAAATGATACACTGTTTAGATGAGAAGCGTTTAACTTTGAAGGTACTGAACACTGCGCTGAGAATATAATCACAATTTTAAAAGTTGGAAGGATGTAGCTACAGAGCGCTTATATGTGTACCCAGCCTTACTTAAAAGTGTAAGGCCGTAGCTCTGTGCTCTGTGGAACTGTGATCCCACTGCTCAGCACCTTGCTAGATCAAGGGTTCAAGAAGCACGGATTACAGTTTAATCCCTTCCTACTTGAGGACACCCTGTCCCAGCTGCATCTGTCCAACACGCTTTGCCTGGCCGAAGTTGGCCTGCAAAGGCACTTGGCTGAACAACACAGAACTCACGCCTGCTTTTCTTCATAGTCCTAATGTACTTCCATGCTGCCACTCCGGCGCCAGGGCTTCCTGCAGCCTCTCTATCTGCTTTTGCATTTTCACACATCAGGGGAGGTGTGAACCTGGTTCCAAGGGAGCTGCATTGGGCTGCAGGCCCGGTGCAGCCCAGGCTGGGCTGGAGGAGGCTGAGCTGCCAATCAGTCCTCCCTTTAAGCTACACTACCCTTGTTCAATAGAGGTAATGGGTCCAGTGGGCAAGTAATAGGTCCAGTGGGTCTATTACACATTTTTATTGAAAAGCAAAATAAATAGCCCTGTAAAACTCACACACTGCCGCAGGGCTGCAATAATTTATGCACCTCCTCACACCTTCTTTTTCCTTCTTCTTTTCTTCTCTTTGTCTTTTCAGAGTTGCTTGAGTGAGTGAAGTTTTCCAGCATGACAAGTAAGAGCTTTTGTGAATTCATCACTAGTAGTTTGAGTAAGACAATTTTTGCAAATACTGCATGTTGATATGTGGAGAAACTTGGTTCTTTACTACCTGATTACACACATGTGGAGTATCAAAAGAGATCACATTTTACTCAGTCAAACCTGTTTAATACAAAGGGCATAAAAATCAAAATGTGTATACCCTCAAGTTTGCTTTCCAGAGAGAATGTGTTTTTCCACAAAACTAAGGAAAGGGTAATTTACCATTTAAACAAGTTGGGAAAAAGGAGAACATTTTTTCCTAAACAGCAACAATTATGCATTTGGCAGTCAGTAGTAAAAGAAATCCTGCTTCGCTGCTTAGTCCATAGTAAATCTGTACCTGGGATTGATTAGAGAACAACTGGAGAGCTGCTGGTTTTCTTTTCATGGCCTACCAATGAGAATGGGGAGAATGGGGATTCCTTTTTTCTTTTCTGGGAGTGGGAAGGGAATAAGAGGGGGGACAGGAGAGGGAGCTGTAAACATTTGTTTTAGTAGTAGAATTAAGACTTTCCATTGTGATGGACTCCCACTCTTTTTTCATTCATACAAATACAGATTTCTTGTGAGTGACGGAATATAAGAAATCCCAGTGTTACTAGAAAATTGGGATGGTGCATCAAAGGACATAATAAGGAGATCCTGATGAGATTAGCTTGAGACTCACAGAAAATCATGCCTTTTTTGTAGTGTAAGAGCAGCATTTTGTCATTTTCTAGCCAGATCCAGACAGTGCAGCAGGAGAAGAAATAAACATTTTTAACTCTTAGAATCAAACCTGGACAAAATCCTAATAACATAAGTGTGAGTATATTAGATTAGACCAAATGTCCTGCTGTTCTGCTATTCTGTGTCTGGAACCTGTTGCTTTGCAAGAACATGGCTGAAATTCCACACTGGAGAACTTCTTTCCTGCGAAGATGACACAGCCCTGGAACAGGCTGCCCAGAGAGGTGGTGGAGTCTCCTTCTCTGGAGATCTTCCAAACCCGCCTGGATGCCACCCTGTGCCCCGTGCTCTAGGGGTCCCTGCTGGAGTGGGGGGGGTGGTACTAGATGATCTCTAGTGGTCCCTTCCAACCTCTAACATTCTGTGATTCTGTGATTAAGCAGGTTTGGAATAATCTACCTTTATGAAGAATTCCCTTGTCCCCAACTTAACTTTCATTAATAAAGGCAGTCTCTTTGCTATATGTCCAAGAACAAGATATTTGGTGTATTTTCTGTTGCCATTCATTCTTACTGTTAAAAAATTTGAATAATCTCGTTACTAGGTGGCTGTCGTGGAGGATGATTTTATCTAAAGCAATGTTTTCTCTTTTCTTTCTCAGGAGACCTAAACAACAGGAAAAAATATCATTTGAAATAAATAAGTGAATAAATAAACTTTAATCACAGCAGTTGAAACAGAAATAGAGAAAAGAGCAAAACACAATCTCTTTATGATTTACCCTTTTCCCTGACCCCCCACAATTCTCATTAACACCTGAAAAAACGGAGAGACAATAATAGTTATTTCAGATTGCAAAACAGGGAATAAAACTTTATAGAATGCGTCTTAGTAGGATTAGTGCTCAGCTGGAAACTGAGAATGCCACGTGGAGAATGCTATGGCATCACACAGATGACTAAGGCACAGAAACAAGAAAACTAACAGACATCCAGGACACGGAAAATAAAAGAGAGAGCCCTGGGACTGAAGCAAGTAAATCTGTCTTGTGTGCTGTATTTGCTAATGCTCATGCAGAAGCAGTTTGGAATAGCCAGCTCATAGGCGAAGGCAGAATATTAGGCTCAGGTAATGCTGAAATCTGGTTATCCAAGGATAATCTAGAAGACAAAATTAATAAAGCATAAAGGATCTTTTTTACTTTTTTTTTTTAAGGTACTTCTTCTTCATAGTTAGTGTAGTGCACGTGAAATCTGCCAGGCTGACTGTCCTGAAGACATCTCTGATGACATTTCTTTCATCTGTGGAGCGGTCAGAGAGTAACTGCTAGTGAACTCGTTACCTACCTGGCTCAGCACAAAAGAACTACCTAGAGAAAGATACAGGTTGTTTTCAGCATTCCTAAATTCTACTCCAGTCCTTTTGCCTAATGTTTTCTCTGGCTGACCTGCCTGTTCATGTCCTTTCTCTACTTAAATGGTCAGAAACCTTAGAGGCACTCTACCTTCTCCACTGCGAGAAAACATGGAGGACTTGGGTGGAATTCAGGTCGGATAAATCTAGCCCTTTGTGTCCGTACTCATCCATCTCAGAGAGTCTCTAGTGGGTATTCGTGGTGTAGACAGCAATGTAGCCCATTACCTGTTAGAACCTGGGACTTGGACTGTCACTACCATTATACATGACTATTGAATAAGCAATTTGATTACCTATGGTGATTCTTTATGGGTCAGATGTCCATATATATGGAAATCAAGTAGTGGAACCACTACTTGAGGAACACTAATGAAGATTTTTAGTAATGACAATGCTAGAACAAAGTCCCTTAAGAACAGAAGACTTATAGATAGACTGAATTTTTTCAGGCCTAATGTCTGGATTTAATTTAATTTTTATGCTGCTGTTAGAGAAAGCTTGGAGTTTCTCTAAAGAATAAGCAGAGATATTGTCCTTTTACACTCCCAGGAACGTAATCTTAAAAAATATCTTCACTATTTTTCTTCTGGTTATAGCTTCCCATCACATTATGTTACCCTGTATAGCGAGGGCATCTGGGGGGGATTCAACCCTCTGGCTCCAAGTGAAATTGGTACTGGTTGTCTCTCGCCTTCCAGTCTTAAAAACACTTGACAATTTGACATTCTCACTGCTAAGTGGAACTGACAGAGGCTCATCAACAATAGGACATTGTTATCAGCCCTGGCAGAAATCATACCAACAGCCTTATGCGAAGTGATGACTTGCATTTACTTCCAGCAGGATAAATGCAATTGGGTGTCAAGTGTTCCCAGTGTATGACTAGGGAACAGTGAGGAAGTTACTTAAAGAACTTGTGTTCTTCCTGCTTCCAGCTCAGTCATCTTAGAAGTAGATTGCAAATTGTTTAAATCTTAAAATGCTGCAGAATAAATGTCTTGTTATTATGCTGTAGTTTGATACGACTTGGAAAAAAAATCTAATATGCTCCAATGATTGTTTTCAGATGTTGGTCTTTATCAGGCCCAAGATGCTGGGCAAAAGATGAAGGCAAATTGTTAGTGCCACTGTGCTTGCCAATAATTCTCTTTCTTCCTTTCTTTCTTCCTTTCTTCTTCCCTTCTTCCTTTTTGTTGGAATCTGGTTGTATTAATGAGACCGTTTGCACGATGCACATTGCACTGACCTTTCACGTCTAGGACAGGCATGCGAATTCTGCCTCAGCTGGAGTGATGGAAAGCAGTTTGGATCTGAAGGCTATAAAAGGTAAAGCTGAAATGAATTCTGACAAGTTGTAGCTGAATTCTTTTTGCACAGAAACAGCCATTCTTTTCCCCCTATCCCTGCCGCCCTTCTCTTTTTAAATGGTCCAAAATTGGCTGTTTAATATTGGAGAGCTCCAGAACCTAAGACTGTTGGAAATGGAAGGGCTTTATTGATGCCAGCTGAAGGTGCTCTCCTCAGGTGAATGGAGGTGTGTTGACAGCCCTTGAGTGTGAGAGTGAGTGACATTCAAGTCCTGCATCCAACAGTGACTTTGGGGGGAAAAAAAGTGTATGAAGAAATTAACGGAAGAATTTCAAAAGGCTTAGGTTTCCATCCCTGTCATCTTATTTCATGATACTCACTTAATAAATAAAGAGATAGATTAAATATTTTCCTCTCAGTACCCTGTCATTGTGCAGACCTGTTGACAAAAATGAGTAATGTGACATGTGCCTAGAAAATGCTGAATGAAAGTGGGGCCCACTGTACTTAAAAAGAATCATTATCATACTGCATGAAATGAAACACTGAAAAACCTTACCGTAGCTAGAGAAGGATTTACCTCTTCCTCTCACTTAGCAGGAGGTTTTGTTGTTGCTACTTTCAAGTCCTTGCTCACAACATATTTTTTATATAACAGCAGATTACAGGACATCTCAGTAAGAGGAAATAAGAGTCAAAAGACTCTCCTGAGAAAGAAACCATCCACTTATTGCTTTTCTGAATATAAACAGTAAAGGCAATGGAAAGGATTGGGCCTTCTTTCCACATTTGTTTTTTTCCCCATGGTTATTAATCCCACTGGAGTCCTGCAGGCTGGGGACCTGCTTAGGCTGACTCGGCAGTCCTGGAAATTCAGAACCAGTAGGTTCTTCTTCATTTCCTCAGGTCTATCAGAAGAAGCTCCAGCTATGCAAACCCAAATAAGCAGCTGAAGGAACTCATAACTGTTACCTACATTATGCTTTTCTCTTCTTTTTTCCTTTCTGTGGCTGTGCAGTGCTGTAGGAAACACCTGCACGGGGCTCTGGTCTCTTTCCACCCAGCTGACTTTTTTCAACTGTGCACTGGCTTGGGGTCAGCCCTTGCAAGCAGGTGTTTTCCCTCAGAATAGCTTTCTTGTCTGAATCCAAGTGGATCACAAGGGCCGAACTTCACTGCAGGAGGTCACAGGTCAAACACGGCAGCACAGGGTCCCCTGGGTACCGTGCTTACCAGGTGTTTAATATTATCAGAGGTTATTTGCTGAAACCGTGATAGAGTGTTCTCAGCGATTCAAAATAAATTTAACGAGAACAGTTTTAAAAGCCCCCACATTAGAGGATGTCTGTTCAATGGACAGAGAGGTTAAAGTTAATTCAATCAGGCATGTGTACTTTCTCCAAAAAGGAACATATGCACTCAGCGGCTTGGCCCCATTTGTTGCAATTTTGGGTCTCATTTCCATTTGCAAGAAAGATAACTACTTGCATATGGAAGCAATAAATAAGAGAAGTCATTAAAATTTCTCTAATTTAGAGACAGAGAAAAAAAAAGTCTTAACGAAGTAATATCTTTGCCAGGGCAGACAGAAATGTAAATTAGAGATTGGAAGGAAACCTATTAAAGGAATTGCTGTGTTACTAGTCTGTTTTAATCTAATGAATTTATGAATTGCCACTTGTTAGGTCACAGACTTTGTTAATTTCCTATGTGTTTAGTTAAGTAGCAAAAGTGTGGGACAGGAGGCATTGGTGATGGGAAAATGCTTGCGAACAATGAACCTTAACAAATATTTTTGTCCAATGTGTTAAGGCTATTAAGTTTAAAATTTTGGGTAAAATCAGCTAGATTTAGAAAATCCAAGAGGAGAAAGATTGGGCCACACAGCAGTGAAAGAGAATAATACACATTTCTAAAATTTATTCTATGCTTAGTTTCTTCACTTTCATGATTTTATACCCTTCACATGTTAAAAAGTTGTGATATTTACTAAACAATTTTATCAAAAAGGAGAAAAAATCTAAAAAAGATATCTGTGATGCCAATTTACTAGTTATACAGCCGTGGGCGATAAGGTCAAAAGTTATAGTTAATTCAGTGGGCTTTCTTTGCTCCAAAATCTGAAGAAAAAGAATTAATTCTTTCTTGTCTTATGGATGATGGAATCTACAAATGTGATGCTGAATCTTAGTACCTCTTAGGTGAGGAGCGTTCCAGCTGCTGCTCAAGTGCTTTAGAAAATGTTCATCTGTGAACTCACTTTTATGAATGTCAAAGTGGGATTCTCAAATATCTCTGTGTCCAAAGGTAGGATTTTTTTCTAGGTCACTTTGAAAAGCCAGACTTTATTACTGAGGATGTGGCAGAGGAGAGTGAGCAAAAATAAAAGAACAAACAAAGAAAAATAAAGTCTAATTTAATTTTATACAAGTATTCAACAATGGTTGGATAGTTGGTGCTCTCTACAGTATTTGACAGTCTCAGGCTATTAAATAAGCTAATGTTAATGGACATTCTTAATTGGTCATTCCATGCAGGCCTATCCATTGTATCCTACTCTGCCATACAATGAACAAATGATGTCAATTCAGTGGCTATTGATACCACTTCATCTAAGGATAATGATTTTAACGACTGCATCAATAATCAGCAGAATCCTTCATGACCACAAGAATAAGTGAGTTGCATCAACCTGCTGACATCAAACCAGATAACTATGATTTCTTTTATTTATGCAGGCAAACAAATTTTAAAAGTAATTTCTCAATGGGCGAAATTCTTAAGTGTTAGTGTAAAATGTTTCAGAAACAACCTTTGGGGGCACAAAAGTCAAGAGAAGACTGAGAGGGGATTTGATCAATATGAATATCAATATTTGATCAATAAATGCCTGAGAGGAGAATGTAGGGAGGATGGAGTCAAGCTCTTCCTATTGGTGACCAGTGACAGGACAAGAGGTAATGGGTACGAATTAAAACCCAGGCAGTTCCATCTCCATGTGAGGAAGAACTTCTTTCCTGTGAGGGTGACAGAGCCCTGGAACAGGCTGCCCAGAGAGGTTGTGGAGTCTCCTTCTCTGGAGATCTTCCAATCCCACCTGGATGCCACCCTGCTCTGGGTGCCATGTGCTCTGGGTGTCCCTGTTGGAGCAGGGGGGTGGATTAGGTGATCTCTATAGGTCCTTTCCAACCTCAACCATTCTGTGATTCTGTGAAATGGTGACTTTCTTCTTTTTTTTATTCTTTTTTTTTTTTTTTTAGTCAGAGAAGATAGTCACAATAGTGTTCCTTCTGAATGAAACAGTTTGTAGAGATTCAAAATAAGAGGCACACACATACATATAGGTACACTCACAAATTTCAACTAAACTCTGATGAGTTTCAGTAAACTCCCCATTGTACTTTGCTTCAATGTAAATCTGTGGTTCTGTGTGATGCTTCTGGCTCCACTTCACCCTCCAGTAAAAAAAATACCAAAACAAAGCCCGTTTTTGTTGCATTTCTGGCATAAAAGGACACTAATGGGAAGTTAGCTAAAAAGTCTGTTCTCAGGAGGCCCATGTCTGCATTCTTGAGGGTTCAGATAGTTTGGATAAACTTTGTATAAGTATCTGAATGTTTTGGTAGGTCTCCAAGTTGAACCTCTGAACCTACTGAGGCTCATAGGCGTCTAGCCACTTTTGTGCTGCTGTGGGGTTGGGCTCTGTTTGCTTTCTTAGGCCCTTGACACTAAAAGTATTTACCAGGTAGTTAGTAGAATCCAGTTAGAGAAGCCATGAGCCTGTCTTTTGGGTTTCACTGGCCACTACAAGGGAAAAGTATTTGCTAGTTTGAATTAGATTCATCAGTAAAGGATGAAATAAGAGTTTATTTGTGATTCAGGTACAGGCCTAGGCCTGAGAAGATCTAGACTTCAGGTCTAGACTTCAGGTCTTGCTACTTACTGTATGTGATTTAAATAAGTCACTCTGAACCCTAGAGCTGTGAAGTTAAATGGAGATGTCTATGTTACAAGAATAAACCTGTTATTTGTCACATCACATGGAACTGAGCACATCAGAAAGCCTAGAAGTGTACTAAGTAATTCCAGAAGAATGAGTAGACTAGTGCGGTTTTAGTTGGCTAGTCCCAGGTAAAATCCATGAAGGAAATTCTTAGGAAGCCTAATGGACTTGAGTTACTAATTTGTTTGGTGCTCAGTAATATTTAAAACAGCTTGGATTTTAAACCACATGAAAAATATGCCACCCTGCTGTTCCCACAGGCGTGAGCCAACAGCTCAAGAAACTACATCTACTGCCTGTGCCAGTAATACATTTATTATTTATGTTTTCAATTACATTTCCAGGCCAACTTCCATGTGTAAAACTGAAAAATTTAAACGTACACCCCCAAAGAATTATCCATGTTTTTCTTATAAGAGGCACTGACTCTTTGAAAAGGACACCATTCCCCTTGACCTAAGTGGCATAATTCCCAGTAAAATTTATCTGAGGAGGATTAGATCTGGGAGTCTTTTTCTCCTCCTCAAAATGAATATGCTCAAGCAGCTGGTGCTGCAGTGGTTATTGATCAGCTTAGGGCATATGACTACTAACACCAGCAGAGGAGCCAGTGCGGTATCCTGGAAATGAACTAAATCAGACTGTGTATAATAAGAAAAGATGTGATTCTTAGAATAGCAGCCTTTGTTAAAATATTGTGGGCTTTGATGACACAGGAAGATTTCAATGACCAAATACTGGAAATTGGATGTCCAGCTCGCTCTTGTAAATTTGAAGGCACCACTCATATTATCTAAATATACTGACTTTTGTTGTCCTGGACGATCTTAAGTCAGATGATTTCTAAGGCAGCTGGGCCAAAGGCACAACTTAAAAGCCTTTGTGGTCTTTCATGTCATGTCCTAAAAAACATTTGTGGAATATTGTGAAAGCTATTAGAATATCTTGCTTTTTCTCATTTGGACTTCAGGATGAGAGTGCCCCTCCAGCATTTAAGTTTTAAAGGTCAGATCCATCTATTGTAAATAAGAAGCAGTTTAATGCATTAGATGGATTTCAGGCACAGAGCTTAGCAAGCCCGTTATTCATCACCTATCCTCCTACACTGAAAGTAACGTATTTTCCATATATTTAATATAGGAAAACATGTGTTGCACATATGCTACAGTACATGTGACATTATGCAGATGCATTTAAAATATTGCAAGATTACCTTGTGTTTCTGTTATGCTTTAATGTATTTCATAGCACAGTGCAGATTATAAAATGTATGAATATATCACAATTCTAGTGTCATGCTATATGTTTTAAGCAACATGAACATTGAGCACTTTTGTAGTATTTTATGTGTGTATTCTAACTGATCGTGTCTTTTCCATTTGTTGCCTTTCCACTACCCTACAAAAGATATGAGGGTTATATATCTTCTTTCCATATGGATGATTGCTAATCTAATACAAGGTTTCTGTGATGCAATACATTAGTCTTAGTACAGCAAAAGGAGTAAAAAAATCCTTGTGTGTCTCGTTATACAGAAAAGGTAAGGAAAAGGAGAAATTCTTTTTCACACATTTTTGATGAAGTAGTAAATGAAAATTCCTTTGGAGGTTTGCTTGAATAAGTAGTGTTTTCAGAGCTGTAGGCTCTTGCTATCTGCTTGATTTCTTCCTTAAGCATAACTTTTACAAATGGAGACATTGTAAATTCACTGTAAGTCATTGTAAAGATTCCGAGAAACAGTTAAAATAATTTAAAAAAAATACTGATGTGAATCATAGTGTTTTGAATTTAGTGAAAAGAAGTTTGTGGAGAGATGGAGAGGGACAGTAACCATATCAAATCGGAGATAGACACTTTCAACAGTGGAGAGATACTGGGAAAGAAATTTGTCCTGTCTTCCTTTAAGTCGCTACCTTGAAATGAATATTTCTAAAAAAAAGATCAAAATTAATTATTTGATTTTGTTGATTCATCTATTGTGCCCTTTGTACTTTAGTACTTAGTATTTTAGTAGTGGTTTTCATTGGTTCTGATAGATATCTCCCAGTTTCAGGCAGATATCTTGAAAATCCTAGGATGTCTTGTATGGTACCCAGGAACAACATATAGGCACCCAAATCCTGTTCCCCTGAAGTGTTCTGATGGTTTTAAAATTAAAAATTAAAATGGCCTCTAGAAGGCAATTTGTTTTGAGACTTCCATGTGCAGTACTAGGGCTCACCCTACACTGGACTCCTATTTCTCATCACTTGAATAGTCTTCTAAATTGCTTTCAGCTGGAACTTAGGTATTTTGTGCCAACTAAGATGCCTTATAATACTAAAACATCCACATGATGTGGGAAGAAGTGACATGGGACAGCTCGAGACTCATGCAGTCCTGGAGTGGCAACTGTTGTGTACATCAGGAGGGATACCCAATACAAACAACTATGTAAGCAGCTCTGTCCAGGTGGGTTGAGTAAACAATGTATTGAGCACTACTGATTATATGGTTAATCCCCATTGAGTATAACGTGAGTGTAGACACCTACCTTGTTTAGAGACACTGACATTTAGATATCTATGCTTTCAATTACAATTCCACCTCCTTTTCTCCTCTGCTCTGGGACTCCTCATGCTGCAGAATTTTGCTCAGGAGGTTCAGTCCTGAAAAATATTGGCACTCTGGCCATGATCACAAAGATAATTAAATACAAACTTGGGTTTAAGTGTCTGAAAGCACCAGGAATGTTCAGCACCTTTCAGGAGTGGGTCAGTAAAATTGTTTGTCTTCTTTCATTTATGAAGTGCCAGGCCTATTTTCCATATCACATAAATGAGATATGACAAAAATAATCTTATGCCAACAGAGCTGGTTCAGAGTCTAAGAACTGGAATTTAATTCAAGAAAATTTATTTTCCATCTTCAGTCATTGAAGAAGTTTCTGATGGTCTGGGATAGATCATTAATAAATTGCCTCCAACGCATTGAGAAGCTCTACTAATTTGTTTTTATATATAGAACTTCCAGTGTTATTTTATGTTTATATTCCAGTGTTGCGTAATAACATCAATAGCCTTCTCTGCATTTTTTCTTCCTTCTTCATCATTTGTGCAAGTGTCCTGTATAAAGTTTACTGTACAGTGTTTATGTATCTTTCCCTGGACCAATTGTTGCCATTTAATTTCACATTCCAAGCATAGATAATGACTCATTTATTAGCTCTGGAGTCCTCTTATTTGCATGGACTACTTGTATCAATATCATTAGCCTTGAACAACCCTGGTAGGCCTGTTTATGACCATGAGCTTTTAAGTTATAAGCTCAATTCTTATTAATGTTCAACTGTCAAGTTTTCAGTCAGTTCTAATTAGAGTCTCGCATAAAAAAAAAAAGATAACAAGAGAAAAAAACGCAATAGCAGTAGTGTGATCTTACTGTCCAGTTTCTTCTTTATCACATACTCAGATAAACATTTCAGTGTCATTTGAACTTGAACATTATATGATGTCTGAAATGCCTCTAAATTTGAATTACATATCTGAAAATTATTAATGACATTCTTGGCATTCCATTAATGTTATTTATTATTTATCATGTGTTAGACGGAACTGCCTAGAGGCCTTTGCAAAGGATCAAGGGCCCATTGAGCTAATCTCTTGCTAGGCACATCAATCCAGATGGACGAGCAAATGCAAGAGCACATGGTAAACAGCAAAACCTGTTTGTCAGCTCAGAATTCCAGTTTACAGAGTGCAACCATTGTGCAGTCAGTGGTAGAGTTGGTACTAACTGGTAACTTGGGCAGTTCTCACAGCTGAAGGGAAAACACTGAAAAAAATCAGTCTGTTTTCAGACCTATTTATTATGAACTGATTCATCTGGTCTGAATATTCAGATTTCCTCAAGGCAAGTCAAGATAGAAGAGAGTGTCTGGTTGCCTTCTAAACCCATGGTATAGGATCAGAGGGTGGCTAAAGAGTATGTCTGGCCTGGGAAACAAGAAATTTATCCTTTATTCCATATTACCATCTTAAGGATCTTTTAACTCTGATGAACTGGGATGCTAGTCCTTGCACTGTATTATGATCATTATGTGTATAAAGTGGTAGAATTCTGTTACAAATTATTCAGTCACATTTTTTTAAATGACCTATACATTTATGCCATAAAACTATGCTTCTTTTTGAAAGAAGATGCATCCCCACTCCACGATTGTTTGAACTGGACAGTTCAATCAGTTTTCCTTAAGTCTCTGGATGACTGCTTATCCTTAAAAATGAATCAAGCTACATTTTGAAATGTAAATCATTTTGAAAAGACAAGATGCATATTGTAGTGGTGGTACGCTGCATATGTCCAAAATTAACATTGTTAGCATGTGACACTTATGGAAGAGAAGTTTGTCTGGTACTCTTTGCCCTCGTCCTCCTCTTTAAGAATGGTTCTGTTCAGGGCCATCATTTCTGTCTCTCCAGAGCTTGTCTGTTTTTTACCTGATCTATAAGAGCACTATGTGGACTTTACACCAGAATATGGGATTGCATTTCTTAAACTTCAGGCAAGAATTTACTTTGTAACAGGAAAATATTATGTTATTTCTCAGATTTTCTGTAAAATAGATAGCATTAAGATAACTCTTCAAGTATCAATGATCACAAACTCCTTCTGTGTGCTATCAGTCATGTCTTCACTCATATTTCCACATTTTAATTCTCCTCCTCTATTCTCCTTCCTTTGTTTCATCATGAGGAAAAGGGCCTAGTGGTTAGGGCCTGCTAAGGGGTTTGGAAGAACTAGGTTCAATGATTTGTTCTGTTGCCAGTTTCTTGTGTGAGCCTTGGGCCCTAATGCAGTCCTTCTCAGCCTTTTTTTTTTTCCTGTATGTTTTACGGAGACATTTCTGCTTTCCTCTGGGGCTGTGTGGATTCATGAACTTGATACAGATAGGTGGTATCTGCTTTTCTTCTCCTGGCCCCACATCAGCTTTTTAGCTCCATAAGGTCAGGGCCATGAGTGGGTAATGAAACACGTCAAGAGCTCAACAGTCTAGGCAGAGCTGCTGTGTGAGGCTCCTGCTCAATCACAGTGCTTTATTAACCATAACAATTTCTCCCTTTAGCTTGCTCATGCTCAAAGGCCTCCGAAAGCAGCCCAGAAAACACAACTGAAATCAGGAAATTTCTAAACGGCAACAAGGCCCAATAGCCAAATAAAATAAATGAGCTAGCCTAGGAAATCCATGTAACTTGCCACCCAACAACACTAAACCAACCGTACTATACACAAACAAGAAAGGAAACAAAGAAGTCTTTTAATTATTTACAGTAGGCTTATTGTGGCTAAGTAAACATTGGCCAAGGGCTTATAAAGTCAACTTCAGTGAAGTGGGCATATGCAGTAGTACATTGCCTGTGTACTTCACATCTTTTTTTTTTAGTGGATTTCAGTATAGTATAGATAAAATGTATCTCCCAACAGCTTGGGGGTTGGTTTTCCACTTATCAGTTTTGCAAACTGTAATATTTTGATAATTAACTAAATTGATCATCAGCTTTCTTTTTGAAGAGAGTAATCTGACAGCTTTGAGACAGAAAAAAAAAAAAAGTATGCTGATGCAAGAACATCTTCTGTGGTGGGGACGTAGTAGCCTCACTGCAGCCAGATTTTTCTCATATCTCATGGTCCTTGCTCCCAGGTGGCTACCCATATCATCTGGGCACAATTTTGGATATTTGCCTCAGCTCAGGAATGGCTCGAGGAGTGCACCTCCTCCTGGGACAAGATGCAGTTAGGAGCTAACGTCTCTGACATGCTGTGTATGTGTACCAAGCTGTGGAATGATGGGAGAGAGTAGGTATGGCTCCTGGTGGAGCTTCAACAGAGATCAGGTGAGGAGTCAGCCTCTAAGAGTAGCTGGCCTCTTCCATGAGAGCCTAGGAGGGCAGAGCTACCCAACTAAGTATGTTTCTTTCTGTTTGGCTATTGTTTGAGACTAACCAAAATTGTGGCAATCCTGCTCAGAAGTCCGTATCTAATGCACAGGTTGCTGTAAACAAGTGAGGGAAATAGGAATTTCAAATGCAAATATTCTTTAAAAAAAAAGAAAAAAAGGAAAAAAAAAAGAAAAACAGTGAAATAAAAGCCTGTGAAGATTTGCATGCAGTAGAACTTAAGACTGCCTAAGTGCTCGTCCTGAGCCAACTGGCCCATAGCAAGAAATGCCACATGACAGAAAACTGTCGAGCTCCCATCAATGCCTTTCCTTCAGCAATGTTTCTGTTAGCTCTCTCTCTCTCCTTTACCCTGTCTCTGGTTCTCATGGGATTTTATTATCTCTGAAACTTAACCGCTTGTTGAGTTTGGTTGAAGTTGACTAAGAGATTCAAAAGATATTAGAAGGAAACTGACAGACAGAAAGGCATAAACCTGCAGGAAACCAAGTTACAACTAAAAGGGAACTCATCAAAATAAAATGTATGCACTCAACCAGTGATTGATATTATAACTAAGTAAAATATTTTGCTTCAGCTAAACACTTAAAAAAAAAAGAATAAACTGACTAGTAAAACAGCAGCATGCCCACCTGAGTTTTAAAGCCCTTTCCATTGGTGCTAATAGGTGACTCTCCCAACAGGGGTGCAGCCTGAGTAAGCTGAGGCATTTCAGAGCATTTGGCAACCAAGTGCCAGAGAGTGGCTGGCCAAGATCTGATCGTCCCATACTTTGCTGTGCAAGATAGACCTGCAATTGTGATGTTGCTGAATATTTGGAGTTGGTTTGGGCCAGAGTTTTAGCAAGAAGCAAAGAGAGGTATCACTTCCTTATTATTTTAATGCACCTTCTTTATTATTTAGATCAGCACTTTCCTTATTATTTTAATGCATGAGGCAAAACAATGCCACTATTTCTGTCTATAATTATTTCTATCTTCACTTTTCATAAATGGATATATTTTGATTTTTATATAGCATGTTTACACAATAACATGTTATTCTGGCCACACTGATGTTTCCCACAAGTCTTTTTATAAACTCTTCCTTCTTTTGCATTGCCGTGCCCAGCCTAAAGGATTTAATTGACTTCCAGTCCTTAGCTCCTTATTGCTCTCTCATTCGGTCTTATACATGTCATATACTTCTTCTGGTCGTATCGTCTGCATTCCCTAGGTAACTCAGGGCTTCTCCAGTAACTCTGGGTGCGATGTATAAGCAAGTGTTTACCTAGTGTTAGAGTAGAGCAGAATATGAGTTGCTACAGACCGATTCCTGATTTTCTGTCTCCTAAGTTTAAAGTTATAGTCTGCAATATAACAAGGTGACAACGACAGTGTATGTTTACTCCCTCCTTAGAGCAGAAGTTAAAAAACTATGAAAAATTGGAGTAAAACTTTAACGTCTTGCTTCACCCTGCTGTTCATGGCTTTCAGAGACAGCATCTGGCCTGTTATGTGGACAGAGTTATCACAGGAGACAGGGCATAATGCATTGCAAATCAGGAACTCAGGATTATATAACAATCTAAAAAATATGCAAGTATGGTTTGAATGAAATACAACTGCTGGGCTTCCAAACAGATAGGCAGCCAGGAAAGTAATTACAAATACAGATAGCAAGAAAAAAGGAGACACTAGGGAAACGTCTCACAATATTTTCTGGTAATCAGTCAGTAGTTTGTTGTCCTTAACATAGGTCAGAAAAGAAATCTTACAGGTTAAATTCTGCTGAGCTTTATGTTATTTTTTAATAAAAAATAATTTATACAAAGCCCCACAGGAGAAAGTCAACAATGTAGTTATACCTTTCAATACATTCAAATGATAATTGTTATTTGAAGCATAGGATATGCCAGATGGTATCACTCCAGTAGTTTATCGCCTTTCCAGTAGCAGGTTATATATGATACTGATCATAGGGAGTTATCCCAACACCCAGCAGAGAGTTTAGCAAAAACATGTTACCCCTCTTATATAACCTATCTGACATGAAACATCATTTTCATTGGCTTTATTTAGCATTACTTTTGCAAGCAATGGGGAGGGGAGCAATAATTTAAAAAATTGGCTACATAAGGGGAAAAAAAATGAAGTATGACTTTGCAGAATGCATTGACTTTATTGCAAGGGAATCTGATATAGAAACGCACTTTTAATCACATGTATCTCATCCTTGCCATGCTTTGACAAAGTTAATGAGTTACAGACAAACCCCAAGATAAACATTATTTCTGGAAGAAAATGGTCAAAGGCATTTCTTTTTCTTTTTTTTTTAATGCCATTTTAATTTCCATTTTTTTTGTCTCATTGAATCGTTGTGGTTTTTTGTTTAGTTTAGTTTAGTTTTGTTTTGTTTCCAGGGTGGCTGAATGGCATGAATTATATTTTTCTGTTCTAATCAATATGTTTTATTCAGTGATTTCTCAGTATGGTAACAAAAATTGATTACATGTGAAGTAACTTTAAGTGAATAAACAAGCAAGCAAACAAAAAAGCATTGCATTCTTCCATTTTTCTTACTATTTGATGTGGAAGATTTTCATATAATTATCTTGGTATGCATTACCCACACATATCAATTATCTTGGTATGTGTTAATTTGAATAATGAAAAAAATACCACTGATAACCTGTTTTTTTCTAAACATATGGTTATTTGCTTAAAAAAAAAGTCACTTGCAATTTTCAGGATGTGAATAAGTAAAGAAAGGATAACTGTATCAAGTACGTTATCAAGAGAATTAACAGTGTTCACTTGAAAATTTGTGCATTTATGTAGAACACACATTCTGTTCAAGTGCCAGTTAAGCCTTTAATTGATCATCTTATGGATGCTGTCTTTGAATTTATAGACTGAGTTTGGCTTTCAGTGCCAGGCCATAGGCTGGATGAAGTGACCTAAAAATGAGAATCTCAAGTCATTTTTGGATCTGCAGATCTTATCTGACCTCTGACTAAGATAGGTGTCTGTCGGTACTCTATTTATGGGTTTCCTTCCTCCACTGATAGACTCTAGAAAATGAGATCCCATTTCTCAGAAACACCGAGTTTGCACAATCAAGACAATATTGAAGATCTAAGCTGTTCCTCTCTTGGATGCTTCTTACTTGCTGATTTAGTTGCTCTCATCTCATTCTTCATGAGACCTACAGAACTCACTTAGAAATGTTGAGATCTATGCTGTGTGGGTGTCAGGTGAGCAACTAGATATTCCGAATTCTGCTTGCAGAGAAGAAGTCTAAAGGGACATGTCAAAGCTCTTCACTCTTCTTGTGGGATGTGTTTGCACGTGGAGTTAGGTCCTATAGTCACTGTTGAAACCCACGTGAAGGTCAGAAAGCCAGTTATTTCTTCTTGAGAGGTAAGGCTCTGCTTTCTCTGTTTTGATTTGCTGTCTGCACCCTCATCTTCCTGCTTTTTGCATAGACTACTTGAGAAGTCTATGGCTAAAAAGTTAAATAATATAGATAGTGTGCAACTTACCCTATGGATAGATTTGCTTTTTCCTACCTACTTTATAGTAGTGCCTACGGCATGTGACAACAGACTGTCTTCTTAGCTAGTGATTTATGGACAACATTAGATCACTAGCATTTTTTTCAGTTCATCTCCGCACTCTGTGCTCATGTCCACTTGCAAAGATTTATTTCCCTTTCATGATTGTGCCCAATGGGATTTAAGAAACCTGGAGATCTAAATCACAGCATCAGAATCCTGCAAACACTTGTCTTCTCTGCTATCTCCTTAAAATCTTATAGCATATGAAAAAAAAAAAAAATGGGAAGAAGGGAAAAGAGAAGGGAGCTCTCCTCTCACACTGACCTGCTTGTTAGCTAAGCACATGCATTGTAAATGGTAGTTTATCTGAATTAGCCAAATGATAGTACTCATATTTGCTTTTGGTTTCATTCCTGCATACCTTTTATCTAGTTTGATCATTTTAGAAGAACTAACACAGACTGAAAGATACAGTGAGTTTGTAAAATCTTCCAGTTGGCTCCAGGTGCATTTCCTGACTGGTGGTGTGTTATTTTTCTATAGTGTCTGGATATCAGACAAATATTTAAGTTTAGCTTTAGGTTTATGCCAGGAAAAGCATTGGCTCTGTTATCAAGTCTAAAGACACATCACTTTTCCTTTTCTCCTCTCTTCTTGAAACCAAAACAATAAACTCCTAATAAAAATGTGGTGTTATGTTTGTTCTTCAGATATAAGAGGTAAGAAATAAGTTTTTCAGGAATACTATAGGAAAAAACAGTTTGCATCTGGGCTTTAAATTTGGCTGTAAAGACTGCTCACTCCTAAGTGTGCTACCAGCTATCTAGCTGTCTGAATAGAGGACACATAACATGTGGAAAATGTTGGTTAAAAACCCTCATATCCCTACATAATATAATAGTCAATTCTTCTCTTGATGCATCTTAAATTTTGGTGGGATTTTCTGATGTCAATATTACTGTGAATAGCATTGTTTGGAAACTACCAACTGAGTGCTGGTTGACTGCTCACTAATGCTGAAGCTCACCTTATTTACCCATACTGACCTTTTATGTAGTCAAGCACTGATTGCTGGAACTGCAGGATTTTAACAGAACTTCATTTTCCATAACATTTATTTCTCAGCGGTAAAATCTTCAGGTTATGAGAAGAAAGCATCAGTTATTGTAATAAATCATATATCAGTACTATGTACACTGATTGGTATTAAAAGAGAAAATGAGTGCATGGTATTTCTCCTTTCATACTAAGATGTTGGTCTATCATAGAGTCATAATGCAAGCTAAAAATGGCGGTTAAAGAGTTTCTAAACATGAATAATTCTTGGATTTATTTACAATTTCCCACGGGATCAATTAGATTTTAATGAACAAAATGGTGAATATCAAGCAGTGTAATATACTGTCCTTCTGTAGAAGTCTGAGTGTTCTGGCCTTGAATGACTGGATCTGTAACCGCTTGTTTTTTTAGAGATGAGAAGACAAGTCTTTGAATAATTCTTCATCTCTTACCTGAAAAATTTGCATGATGCAAAGGAATGCAAATGATGTAATGGAAAGATGCACAACTAGAGGTTTGTATTTAGTATTTCCATCTTTTCCTGGTTTTGTTTTGTCAAAACAATAATCTCATTTTAGTTTACTGCTTCTCTTTCCTGTCTTGACTGCAAGCATGGACTGAAGAAAGGAAGCATAATTAGGAGATCCATTTTGTAAAACATGAAATCAAAACTTGTAAGGTTTGAAAATGGCTGGGTTTTTTTTCCAGGGAAATTTGAAAAAGGTTTTCTTTTTTTTCAAAAGTTTCAAACCTCTATATTGAAATATAAATGCCGTCAGCATCATAGCTGGGTGTGACAATTTAATATGAGCTACCTTTACCAGAAAATGTTGTATCAAATTCCTTCCGCAGACATAATTGCAATTTAGGTGCGTTAGTGCCGTGTCCTCATGGTTTTGTTCGTGGCTGGTTGCAAAACCAGGTAGCTGGGATTTTCGGCTATTTCCTGGAGGTATTCTTCTTGTTTCTTTGGAGAGATTTGAATGTGATGTTGCTTTGCCAATGTTTCTGACTGACGCTCAGGCAGTAAAAGCTCCAGCAGACATTTTGCAGTTGTTTAGAAAGGTCTTTACACTGTCTTTGTCATTGCTAGGCAGTGATTTCAAAGGCACTGCCCTATGTACTGTGATTAGCTTTAGGAATTATATTAAATAAGTATTTCATGTAGCTGTCCCCTCTTCCCCTCCCCACCTCCTTTTTTTTTTTTTTTTTGGTATATTTTGCTATCTTGAATACTTCCTCCTGAAATTACAAAGAAAGTAAAGTCAGAGAAGAACTAAATCACACCAAGGGAAAGTCTGTCTGTTCCGGCATTGGTACAAACCAGTGTCTGCCAACATGTATACTCTGAGTTTCTTGCAGAAGATTTTTGGTATATGAATTGGTTCCCAGAAGCAGATGTATGCAACCCTGTGAATTACCTACATAATGGATATGAGGTAATTTCCAGGAAGGGGTTTAAGTTTCACAGGTATCATCTTACTGTTTTAGTGTGGTGACCAGGAGATTACTCAGCTAAAACTATAGCAGTAATGACAGTGCAGTGCTGACAAGCCCTGTCTTCCTTTCTTGTCTTTCTTCTTTATTTCTTTCTTTCTTCTTTTTTTTTTTTTTTTTTTTTTTTTTTTAAGATAGGCAAACTAACATTGTTTCTTACTGCTTTGGAGAGATGGACAGGCTTTGCTCTAGTCTTCTATTTTTCTGATCATGTTTGCTATTCTGGGTGTCTTTACCTGTGTTTAAATTGTGGCTAGAATATTTTTTTTTATTTTATCCATTTAGATGTCTAGGTGTCTGGCGCAGACACTATTATTTCTTATGTTCAACACAAAGTACAAATAATCCGTATAATTTAATTAAAGCCCCTCATGGTGTAAATACTAATTCTGACTGAGAATTATTTCAGAACATTTGCATTATTAAAACCTCTTCATTAAATAGGTAACCCTTCCTTAAATCTTCAGTGCAAAAGTACTGTGCTCTCAAAATTTGTCTGCAGCTTTATGCCATCTGTAAACAAAAAATTAGGCTAAAAATGTATTTTATCACAATATTTATTTTCTTAGTAGTTGATAGGCTGAATGCACATGGGCTGAAATGCCATTCACAGCACAGGGGTGCTTCATAATAGACTAATTTGCATAAGTACTAAATAATTTACATATATAAATTATATATCAAAATACTCTCCAGAATCTATTCAATTCAATGATACTGTTGTTTTGTAGCTTTTAATACTGTTGAGTCTTTAATATTTAAATCTTTCACCTCTTCCAAAGCAAACCCATTAGAATTTAGGATTTTTTTTTTCAGAAATGTACCAACTTTATTATTAAGACAACTCAAATATGATGTTTCTGTATTAAGAGGAATATAAATGTCTCCATCATATATTGGGATCACCAGAAATCTTTAAATTAGGATGGTCTAAATATGCAACAAAATATCGATCATTTAGAAGTTTGCAGTTGTTCAGAAAGATAATTAAGTGAGCATGGAGATAGTGCAGCAGTGGTTCTGAGTGTCCTCCATATTCTTTGAACTATGAAAGTTTTACACTGAGAAATCTAAGCAAGAAAAGAAAAGCAGACTGTCAAGAAGAAGGGCCATAAAATTATCCCATCTAGGTTAACAAAACTTATAAAATGCCAGGAGAAAATCAAGTACAGCTGAATGGATTAAAGGGGATCTTCCAAGGTTTTCTGAGTGACTTTTGAAGCTAGGGGTGAATGGGCCTCACATTATGCAGTATGAAGCTTTCATTTAGCAACAGAATCTGCTAAATAATAGCTGGATTATCCTTTCTGGATCAGGTGATTGGATGAACTGTATGTTCATGAAGCATTGGGTCTGTACAACATGTTCAGTTTTTAAAGGAGCATTTAGAACTCTTATAGAAATACATTCATGATGCTGAATATATTTGGCCAGAGATTTTACAAAGTCAATAGCAAATATATTTATCAGGAGTTTTTGCCTTCCTCAGTACACTCAGCATTCATACCTGATGTTGGTCTACATTTGCATGAGAAAGTATTGTTATTGTATATTCTCCCTTACCTACCTTCTGTAGGCTTCTGTTGGAGGTACCCTCAGAGAAGAATCAGGACTCACATCCTATAGCAGCAGGTGGAATGCACCTCTTCATCCTAGGTATGAATTGAGCCTTAGATCTCCATCCGTTGTTGCAAGAGCTCAGACATGTACCTTAAATGTGGACACCTACCTATAATTGTGTACTTCTTCTTAGATACCTGAAATCTGCTGCTGAATCCTTCCCTCAGACATAGGGAGACATGAATTTCACCCCTAATAAGCTTTTAAATAAGTTTGTCATTTCAGTAAGCTTCTCATTTTCAGACAGTATTTGCGCATGAGACCAAGGACATGAGCTATCTGTTTGCTTTTTTTTCAGCCAACTGAGCCGCATAATATTTAGTATTAATTTGCATAGCCCTCAGGATAGGTAGAGAAACGGAGAGGAAAAAGGAGAGGAAAAAGGAGAGGGAAAAGGAGAGGAGAGAAAAGGAAAAAGGAGTGGAGAGGAGTGGAGAGGAGAGGGAAGAGGAGAGGAGAGGGAAGAGGAGAGGAGAGGGAAGAGGAGAGGAGAGGGAAGAGGAGAGGAGAGGGAAGAGGAGAGGAGA
>PTEX01000025.1:2106800-2279602 GCA_003342815.1 Eudromia elegans | reverse complement strand
AGAGGAGAGGAGAGGAGAGGAGAGGAGAGGAGAGGAGAGGAGAGGAGAGGATTTCTTTAAGGATTTATCTTCCTAAATATGTTATCAAGTCAGATAGCAAAGGTGCTTTAAGGCAGTAAAAAACACAGAGAGCAAATCAAGGGGAGCTATGGAATACATTTTATTTTGGCAGTGGCTGCAGGCCTCAGGAAGCATTCAGCAGCCTGAACACAAATGTCTATTGCTGTTTGATATGCCGCAGGACATCCAAGGAATCTGCATAGACCTGACAGATATGTCACAGAACTTACAAGAAAACTGTGTCCTCCTAGACGGGCAGCTGGAGACCAGGTGGGGTAGACTGAGATGTCTCAAGTGACAACAGATGCCAATGTTTAAGCAACCGAATCCCATTCCTTGTATATGATAGAGGCTGGACCACCATTTGTATTGCCTTGTCAGACACAATGCAGCCAGCATGAAAGCTTTCTCTCTGACAGGAATCACCATCAATGATTTGTCTTTTAAACCACACTTAATAAATTATTAAGAAATAAAACCCCATGCATTAAAGAAGCTTCAAGATGGGTCCTGAGATAATATAAATTATTGCAACTGCAGTGACTTCAGTAGAATGACTCCTTGAGGATCCAACTCTTAATAGAGCTTATGTTTGTCTTCTAAATTTCAGCTCTGGAGTCAGGAACACATGCTGCTTGGCACAGTGTGGCAGGATGCGCTTGCCTTCATTTGGGAGGTTTCACATAGTGTCCTTTATTCAGGAAGCATCAGAGTGATTTGCCATTGCTCATTCCAATCAAAAAAATGTTAAAGAAAAAAAGATACATATATTTTGAGTTTGATTTGATGGCATATGTCCTTGAACCATTGCATCACTTCAAGTAGTAACTGGTTCAGATTCCTGAGAGGTCTTACTCCCCTTGTCTCCTGGCTGTATTCCTGTATTCCTGTGAATCCTGTCACAACCAGATGTAAAAGACAGTTGGCATTGAATAAGGGAGCATCTATGGCGCAGCACTATCTTTGGCATATCTGTCCTATCCCTTTTCCAGTAAAAGACTGCAAAAGATTCATCTTAAAAATGAGCGTCTATTACAAAAGTATTGATTCTCCTTTCCTATCTGCAATGCAAATAGGATGTTTGATTTGAAGGAAATTTTCCCCACTGGTTTTATTTTATTCTCTTTTATTTTACTATCATTTTGTAAAATGCTGAAGTAGTCCTTGGCTTTATAATCCCCAAATGTTTCCCCAATCATGGCCTAGATTGCTTCCAAGATCAGACAAAGACGATTGTGCTTAACATTGGGCACTACTATCAAACATATAGGGATGAAATCCAGTCCATCTAATTTAGTCTGACAAGATAGTTTTCAGATGCAGGTGCCTCTTCCTGACAAGGTCACAGCTTAAACACAGTACTCAGAGTCCAGATTTTATTTTAGAGGAATCAGTTTTAGTAAATAATAGGAAATGAGTCCTGTTAATGCAAATGCATTAGCAAAGTTGGGTACATACATTCAGTACATGAAAAACAGTGCCTCAACATAGACACACTTTAAAATGTGCCAATAATTGTTGAGATAAAAACCACTTTTGTACACATTCACACTTCTTTCCACATTAAAAAAAAAAGGACCTAATTCACCAAAAACTTTACTCAAAGTTTGCAGAGCCTTATTTGCATTGGCATTGCACTACTGTAAAAAAACCCTATGGTCATGTGGAGGTGAAGCTAGATGAAATTCCCTTGTGGTACTTCTGACAACTTATCTTTCTTTATTTCACTTCCTTCACTGAATTGTTTACTGTCAATGAGGGAGGCTATATAGGTTTTGAATACATTATGATTTATCAATATCATCTGATTATGGTCATGATTTACTCAACCATAGCCAGAATCTACATTAAATAAGGAGATTTTCCTGACAACATCTTTAACTACTCAATTTGATGTATGCATTTCTTTATATTGTATGTCAGATATTCTTTGTATCATAGTAAAGGATATATAGTAAAAGATGAGCTTACTAAGTGGTAGGTGAAAACAAAATTCAATATAAAGTGTTTTTTTCATGAAATAGAGAAATTAACTTGTTTGCTACTCTTTCTTCAAGACATACTCTAGATTTCATGTTTTTTCCTATTAAATATGTTCTGTTCCTAATTTGAGCAACAGTGCTTTTTGTTTCGTATCCCTTTAGTCTGGGTAAGAGAAACAGCTTCTTTAAATTCAACTGAGAACTGTGCTTAAATATCTATCTTTCATATCAACTGAAAATTGAAAAAATATGAACTGAAAAGAGATTAAAAATACACCAGAGACTTCTTCAACAAAAAGCTGATAAATACATAAGAACTGTAAAAAACATGAACCAAATGTCCAAAGATATGACACTAATCTGATTTTAAATTTATCTGATGATTTCTGGAAAAATGAGAAGTCCAAACTTAATTCAATGTTTACATCCTCATCTTTATTTTCTAGATTCTTTGTAATTGGATAACAATAATGAAACCTAGAAACACATGAACTTTTATATTAGAATGATTGGCTAAAATAAAAGTAAAATGTACATACACTCAGCAACAGCAATTTTAAAATATGTTTGAAGTTATGTATACAATACATCATTGCCTTCAGGAATCTTGGACTCTAGGGACGACGAAGAAAGACTTCAAGAAAGGAAGTCTTTCCCTCAGTATAGCATGATTGGATCAGAGATCATATACGTAATCTTGACATTCACAACTGCATGGGGCCACGAGTGCTGAAGGAGTTGGTAAACATCATTCCTAGGACATTCTCTGTCACTGAAAGGACATGGAGAACAAGAGAGGTGCCTGAAGAAGGTTAAAAAGTCATTGCAGTCTTCAAAAAGAAGAAGAAGAACCCAGGGAACTACAGTGAGGCCCGTCAGCCAAGCTTCAATCCCAGGGAGATAATGGGACAGCTCATCCCAGATGCCATCTCTAAGAATATGGAGAAAAAGAAAGTGATCAGGAGTAGTCACCTTGGATTCACGAAGGGGAAATCATGCTTAACCAATCTGATGGCCTTCTATGATGGAATGACTAGCTGGATAGGTGAGGGCAGAGAGATGGATGTTTACCTCGACTTCGGGAAGACTTTTGACACTGTCTCCCATAACATCCTCATGCCTGCTCAGGAAGTGCAGGCTAGATGTGCAGGCAGAGAGTGTTGTGGACTGAGAACTGACTGAAAAGCAAAGCTCAGAAAGTTGTGCTCAGTGGTGAAAAGTCTATCTAGAGGCCTGTATGTAGCTGTGTCCCCTAGGAGTTAATCCAAGGTCCAATATTGTTCAGCTTCTTCACCAATGACCTGCACCCTCAACAAGTATGCAGATATATAAAACTATGAGGAATGGCTGATACCCCAGAGGGCTGTGCTGCCGTTCAGGGGGACTTTGACTGGCTGGAGAGGTGGGCAGAGAGAAACCTCATGCAGTTCAACAAAGGGAAGTTCAGAGTCCTGCACCTAGGGAGGAGTAACACCTTCCACTAGTGCAGGACCTGCTGGATAGCATTTCTGTGAGAAGAACTTGAGAGGCCTCATGGACAATGAGTTGACCATGAGTCAGCAATGTGCCCTTGTGGCCAAAAAGGCCAATGGTATCATAGCTGGCATTAGGCAGAACATTGTTAGCAGATGGAGGGAGTTTTCCCTTCCCCTCTCTTCAGCCTGGTGAAGCTGCATCTGGAGTGCCCCATTCTGGGCTCCCCAATACAAGAGAGACATGGAGGGCTACTGAGATGATGAAGCGAATTGAGCATCTCTCCTATGAAGAAAATCTGTGAGACCTGGGCTTGTTCAGCCTGGAGAAGACTGAGGAAGGATCTTGTCAATGTATATAAGTATCTGAAGGGAGGATGGAGCCAGACTCTTTTCAGTGGTGCTCAGCAACAGGATGAGAGGCAGCAGGCACAGACTGAAATCTAGAAAGTTGCGTGTCAACATGAGGAAAAGTTTATTTGCTGTGAGAGTGTCTAGGCAATGGCAAAATTTGCCCAGAGAGGTTGTGGAGTCTCCTTCTTGGGACGTTTAAGAGACATCCATATACAAACCTCAGAAATGTGTTTTAGGTGACCCTCCTTGAGCAGGATGGGGTTGGATGATCTTCAAAGACCCTTCTAAGATCAGCCATTCTGTGATTCTGTGATATATTACTACTAGGAAATCATTATCTTGGAAGTTGAATGGATTTTTTTTTTCTGTATGTAAGACAGTCATTTCCTTTAGTGTACTGTATGCCTGGGTAACTTGGAGTCAATAATTGAACAAAGATAATTTTATAACATATATATAATTCCAATGACTTAAGTGGAATTAATTAGGGCCTAACATGACTTTTTATCACCCAAATGATCATCCCATGCTTGTAGTTACCAAAGAGTCATTTAGCATGTTAGAAAAATGATGTCAACTTTTGAGTCTTATTCTAAATTACCAGAATGAAAAGGAATTGAAATTTTGTATAGATCCTTGGACCCCTCTGGCCACTTTTGATATACTATGTATAGAGTTGTCCATTGTACAATCAGCGTATCCATTCTCCTTTATGCTAACAATAGTGATAAAATACGAAAGGAGAGTGTTTTGAAATCAGTGTATACTATGGTTGCAAATCCTTCCTCAGAATGAGATATTTAATAGATTAAATCCATCCGCACTGATTTAAGCAGATTTACATGAAGAATCAATTTATCATTACATACCTAAATGGAGTTATTACTAGGCACTTAAAAATTTGTTTATCCATTTCAAAGTGAATAAACTCTCCAGTCAAAATTCATGCTGAGAGTAATTTAAGTGATTGGAATTTGCTAGGCGTAAATGTGGTCTCCTACTGTCAAAAATGTTCTCCCTATTACCCAGCTGCTTTGTGAACTATATTTAAGCCAATAATTAAACCTCCATGCAGTTGTTTGTGAATTAAAACAAGCAATGAAATAAATGATGATATAAGCAGCACATTTAGCTCAGGGAAAAAAAAAAGAAATAAAAAATTGAGTTATTGTATACAGCTTTTATTTACACAAATTTTGCATTTATTCAAACTTATATCCTTAATGCCTGTGACATTCTCATTGATCTGCTTTATTTTTCTTAAAGGATGGCTTTTTTCACCACTCTAGTATTTTGTCAACAGTAGTTACTAGATTCTCAGAAGAGTTTAAAGGACAGTACATATATAATAGTGCTCTGGTGAAGATTTTTTTTCTGTCGAACAATAGTTAGAGACTTCCCAAGCCAAAGATCATACCATTTCCATGAGGTTGATAGCCCAATGGACATATCCTCCAGGCATCTATATAATTTTTGAACCACTATATGTTTGACTTCTCCTGTGTCCTATTTGAAGGCATTCCCTGACATAATTAAACCTGTGATCATTGCATTCCTTTTTACTGAACACAAACAGTGCAGCATGCTATTGTTTTTAATGACAGATTGTGGATTTATGCTTATATGACATCTTTTTATGCTTATAGACATCTTTTGAAAGGCAGACGGTTGAATTGTAGATCAACTTCTTTCTTAGTGAACAATTTAAGATAAACTGAGCGGTAAGAAAGATGGGCATGCAATCATAATTTTATGCCATATCTGAAATTAATATTTTATAATTAATGGGTAGAATTCCGTGAGTTCCTTGAGTCAAAGAGGATATGGTATACAGAGAAAAAAGCATATGGAATCTTGTCATTGTGCAAGATATTGTCAATGAATTTGAGTAAGTTTCATCTGGTGACAGTAATTTAAAAAACATAAAATGACATGTCTGCAGTTAGCATAAAGTGTTTGAACGTCTTTTGTTCCTCAGAAATTTTTGAGGTGCAGTGAGTGGAGTTTGTTGCCTATGCTGCTGGTTATTGAACTCACTCTGGCAAGGCAAGGATTGAGCATGCAATATGTTGATGTGAGCTCATAAGTGACTTTCATTCGCTAAACTGACACACAGCCTTCAGAGTTTGGAGACTTCTCTAAAATCCTGTGTAAGATGGATGACTTGCTTTCAGATTCACTTAAGCAAAGATGTTTGGCCACGTTTAATTTGCTAAAGTAATTTCCAGATGAGTAGTTTCCTCCGATTGTCCATTAACATTAAGTGAGATTAAGGGAGCTATTAAATACTGATTCTTTTACTCAGGAGATCTCTATGCCTAGACAGCTTTCCGGCTGATATTTATGAGAACTCTTCTGTTTTACTTATACCTCATATGCTAAATATGTAAAATTCCTCCAAAGAGACAAAGCAGGTGGCTTTGTACTCATTACAAGGAAATCTCATTTTGCTGTCCAGATTAGCCGTGGAATCAAAACAACATAAAATGTAGGCCCATCTCCCTGATAAATGCTGACAGGACCCTCTTGCCAAAAATACATCCATTTAAATCCAAAGTATTCTATCTAGTTCTGTTCATATAGCTTTTATATCCAGTGGGGAATTCTTTGCAGTGATCTCTGACAAGCTATCAGAGTATGATTAGTGATGGGTGAACTTCGAAAATATGGTTTTCTAAAGCATCTAAAATACTGCTTGTTTACCCAGACTTCACTAAGCCTTTTTAGTCAGAATATCTTATAAGATCTGGCATTCTCCTGAGATATTCAGTACTTGCAAATTCTGCCTGAGCTGTAAATGCAAAATATTAAAGAGGTTTCTCAGTATAGGTGAGATAAATTTGGAGGAAAGTAATTCAGGCTAGTGCCAAATTTATTAAGACCTCTTCTTCTACTTTTGTGTTACACGAAACATCTAAATCTTTACAAAGACAACAAGAAAAAAATTGAAAAATGATAATTACTTTGAATATAAACAACTAAGAATCATGAGGATATTATCCAAAAATATTCTGCAACCTGAAGGCATTTTGTAACACCTTTGTAGGTTGATTTTAGTAAATTACGAAGTAATTCAGGACACTTCCACAACTATGCCACTGAAAATACATTTCACTTTGTTCATTTGTTTGTTTTCTTGGCTGGGGGAGCAGGGATGACGAGACCTGCGATGGGTAGGAAGGAGACAGATACGTACACGTCCCAGGCGAGAGGTGCAGAGGTAGCACAGCTGAGCCACAGGGTGTGTGGTCCCATACGCCACGAGGATGCAGCTTGCAGAGCTGGCGGTCCCCAGAGCTGACACCATTCTGCAAGAGCTGGGAGGGAGCCTGAAGGCAGAGAGAAGTTCCTCTGCCCAAAGTTGTGGCAGATGTCTAGTATGCAGGAAAAGTGGATTAAACGTGTGCCTCCTGTGATGCTGTAACAAGTAATTGCTGCGTAATGAAGCGTATGAGCTGTGGGAAGGGGTTACTCTCTGCAGAGCTGGCAAGCTGCGGCTGTTGCTGCTCAGGAGCGTGCCTCTATGCAAGGGATGCTTCCCAATCTGTCCAAGTTCTTGGCAGGCCTGAAAAATGTCATTTATGTGTGGCTTGTCTAGTTGCTGAGCCTCTTTTTGGAAAAAGTGCACTGAGGTGCACTGCAATGTATCTTCCCTTGATTTTCTGTCTGGAAGAAATGCCAGATAGGGATAGTGGGGGGGAGGGGAGCAGGGCTTCTGCGTGTCTCGTACTGGCATGCGACTGAAGGACTTCTATGTCTGTAGAGACTTCTTTTTCTGGAAGGGGGTCTGCTTTGAAGGAAGGGGGTCTGCTAGGTGTCCAAATCCTAGGGACTCCTCTCCAGGCAAATTGAGGTACTCAACTTGCCAAGGAGCATCAGACCTTAGATTTCTGCAGAAAACCAAGGTGTTTAGAATTTCTATAATGGGGTAGGTGACCCAAGGATTACTAAACACTAATCATCGCTATCTGATAACAAATAGGACATAAGCTGCTCCCTGACAGCATTTACCAAACATTTGATCAGGATTACACCACAGGAGTCCCAGATGTGCAGGTCCAAAAGCAGCCAGTCTGTACCAAAGCAGCATGATGCAGAGGGATGGCCTAATGCGGCTGAGATAAAACTGCATCTGCAGGAACTCCAGAATGAGCAAACTCGTGTAGTGTTGTGCATTTGGTGTGAAGAGGACTAATCACCTCAGCGTGGGAGAACCATTGCTCTGAGTGAGATTTTAAGGTGGATGCAAGATTTTAAAGGTGGAGAAAACCACATTTGTTTTGATACCAAAATTGCTTGCAGAGCACGTTTTAAAATAATTGTGGTAGATTTTTTTGTTTGTTTTTCTGTAGATTTTCTAAGTCTTTAATTCTGCACGTAGCAAAAATTCAAACTATCAGCAAATGTAAATCAAAAGCTGCTTGGGACTTCATCATGAACCAAGGTTGCTCCCACTGTTAAAAAGTGCCCGCTCTCCACTTCAATATTTATTTTTTATGAGAGTTGCAGGCCTTTTTCCTCTTTTTTTTGTCTATTAACTGTAAGTATTTGGATTCATTTTATTCTTGAGAGGGTTTGCTGACTAACTGTATCAGTTTTGGAAATGAACATGCTTGTGATGTTTCTAGTCTGTGATCAGCAAATCATCAATACTTAGATCCTTTTGTACATTGATTCTGATTTTTGTTATGTAAGCATTAATACATTTTCCTCACTTTATTGATATTTCAGGCTCATTTGGGTGAATATCACAACTGGAAGCAAATCTAACTTAACAGCCTTTTTACTGTAACTAAAACAGATTTTTCTTTCACAACAGATGATGCTAAATGAAAAATCAATTATTTTATCTTATTATACTCATTTATGCAATTATAGGTATCCACTTAAAAAAGAATACATACAGTTGTTCATAAAACCAAGAGGGTAATGATATTTGCTTCCCATAAAAATTCCAAGGCTTTGAGAAATTTCCAGTTGCCATTCCAAAATTTTTGAAAATATTTCTACAAAAAATAAGAACCGATCACACTAGATTACCTACTTTTGAATAATCTTATTAATTCCTAAGATGACCTATGGCAGATTTCCTGCTTTCACCCAGGAATAGTTATTCTTTGAGGCAGACTTGCTCTGCTTTGTATGAAGAATCTCTTATGCTGGTTTTGAATCTGACTCATGCATGTTCTAAAAGAGGACTTCTTCCTCAGTATTCGTCTTTCCTTGTTGAACTGTCAATAGTCCGTTATTTAATATAGTGGAACATCTTTGATTCCTAATTGGCTCTTGCTGTTCCTATAAGCAGTTCTTAAGGCAGATATAATACTGTCACATCCTATGGGGAAAAAACTGCTAGATAACAAAAGTGTTACAGTAGAATTAATCGGGCGTACAGAAAACATCAGAAAATTTCAGAGAACAATCTGGGGCATCATTTTGTTCTTCTTTGTACCAATGTAAATGTATTGGCTTCAGGGGAATAAACATGGTCTTAAATTATATTTATATCAAGATCTTTAGTTCCAAATCTTTTAAAATACTATACCAGATAAATTCACTTGCATTATTCAAATGATTTAAAAGATAAGCATCATTAGCTCTCCTGTTCTTCAGATAAAATGATTGTTATGACAAAGGAATAAAAAGAAGTGGAAAGCAAGATTGCAAGCAGGATTATCTGTCTGAAAAGAAAAAGAAGCAGAGGAGCCCATAGTGACTAACTGTGATATACTTCTGTGTTATCTTTATTTAGTCAGCTAAAACACCACCACTCCTCCACACTTTAGCTAAGTGCTATTTCTTCAGGTTAAAAGGCACTTCCTCATCCTTCAGAAGTGATAGAAAATAGAACAGGGACACAGTTATTCATTTAAAAATGTGCTGACTTCTGTAATGTGATCTTCTGATCACTGTGGAATTTGAATTATCTTTAAATGTTGTCTTTTCATGCTCAACTTGAATTCATTAGGATTACTTATGTGAGTTTTGCTACTGATGTGTAAAAAAGGAGCTGTGAAGATATTTGATCTTAAAAAAACAGCTCTTCTTCACATGCATATTAGCCAACTTCCTCTGACAACATAGAAGTCACAGAACTGAGATTCCGTTTCTATCAGATCGTCCAACAAACATATCTTATATTATTACCGAAATTAAAAAACAAATATCAGTATTGTTAATCATATTTCCTTAAGAAAAAAATCATTAAAATTTAATTGAACATAACAATTTTACCTCCTCTCCCTCAAACTGGGGAAATGATCCCGATATTTACTGTTCTACGAGATCAAGTACTTTCCCATGCAAAGTAATGCAAAGAATATTAAGAGAATGAACTTTTAAAGTATCTAAACTGAATCCTGTGAACACTTATGCACATTAAACTAGATTGTTCTTGCTGACAGAATTATATAATGAGTAGATGAAAGGAATGCAATAGAGGTCATATGTTTGGAATTCAGTACAGCATATGTTCTTGTGCCTCATGACATATTACAATGAAAAGTTATTTACAGTCGGGCTATAAAAGAAATTGTAGCAGATATGAATTAGCATTCCTTTATAAAGTCTTCCTACTCCCTCATGGGATTTCCTGTTTTCTATTATTTGTATTTGTACATTTACACAAATTATGAAACTTTTTTTGTGGAGTTTAGATGTCTTATTTTGGTACATTTCTGTCTTTATGCTGGAGAGAGAGCAACGCTACAAAAAAAAAAAAGCTATTGTATAAGAGTAGTTATAACATTCTCCAGACTTCCAAAGATCCAGTCTCTCTACAGATTGTAAGTGTCAATACTGCTAGCTGTTGTGCAAGTGCCAGGATCATGTGGGAAAAGGGATATTTCAGATTCTGCTTAGAACAATCTGTCAGTGGTTCTTTCACTGTTGAAAATAGTCAGTTCATCAGAATTTGGAACATTTTTTAAAATATTCAGTGTTAAAATGTACTATGCCATTGAAAAGTAAACAAAACAAAACAAAATTTAAAAATGTGTTGATTCTGCTAATATTTCCTTCCATTCTTTGTTATTTACTTGTCCTTCATTTGGGTTCTTTTTAAATTTTCATTGAAAAATCAAAAATCAAAGAAGATACAATGAAATATTATGAATCATTTAGATAATGCTTTATGGAAATATTTATAGAAATGCCGTAAAGTAAAACCAAAATTAATCATTTTACAAGCATATTCTAATAGTTCTTTTAGAAATTAGTTTATTTTCAGCCTATGAGGTCACATGTTGTTCAGTTGTCTATAAGTGAACAGAAGAGCACAGGAATAGCTATACTGGCTCAGGCCAAGGTCCATCTAGTCAGCTCTTCCATCTCAAATTTTCACCCACAGTGCCTGATTAGGGAAGTATCTGACAACAAGGCAGAAATATCATTACACATTTTCAAACATTTCTCTTGTCTTTGGTAATTTATGAATCCCTTAATGAGAGGTAGTACCATTGTATTTAAATTTGGGTCTTCAAATTTCCTCTCAATGTTAGTATACATAGAAGTCTGTGAAGATGACTAATTGTTCAATGTAAGTTTAAAGGATCAGGATTGTATTTTTCAGTGTTGTTCACTGAATTTCACTAGGTAATTTGGATAGAAATATCTCTGAAATGCTTTTTTTTTTTTTTTTATAATAGCTAACATACATTTTCACCTGGCTAAATATTTCTATTCCTAAGTATAGGCCTCTCCATTTTAAAAAAGGCCTTCTACTGAGGAAGGAGTGAATATATATGAGCTCTCTTTATCATAAGATGTTACTACTTTTATATATATATTAATTGACAGTTCAATTTGGCTGTTGGTTACCACCCTTTTTTGTTTTAATTATCACGTAGATACCTGTAAAATTTTGTGACACTTTTTGACTCCAGAAGCACAGTAAATACTGGAAAAAAATCTCTTATGTCAAAAATTAAACAATCAAATGTACACTTTGATTAAAACCTCTGTAAGTGTCAAGTAAGATGTAAGGACTTTTCTAATTTTTATTAGATACTGGACTCTTTTGTCAGCTGATATAAATCAGTCAATTTCAATTTATGTTAATAGAACTAGGCTGGCTAGTGCCAGTTCAAGAACTTGCTCTTTCAGCTTCAGCAAAAGAGCAAAAGTACCTGTGTTAAGTCAATCAAATTTTTTTTTCTATGACAAATGATGAAGGTATGATAGGAACTTGATGGCAGGGAGTTGTGTTATAGTGTATTTTAAAATTCAAGGTCAAAGGTGTATATCCAACTCAAATCACAGTGACTGTGGTTTGAACATCCAGACATTTCTCTCGGAAGAAGCAATAAAAATCAGAAAAGAAACAGGATTTTTTTTCCTGTAAAAATTTTAAATAATTTGAGACTGTCTGACCAGCTATACCGTATTTGATTACCTACTAGAGCTGTCACAAGTAAATGATAGCTCACTACATTTCTTAGTGGAAAAGTTGTCACATAAAAATGTCACTCCAATGTTTAGTCTTGTCATCACTCCCAGTAAAGAGACCAAGGTTTAAACATATCACAGAAGTTAACTACCCCTCTGTAGTGCCAGTTCTTCCAAGTTAGAGTTGAAAAAGCTTTGACTAAATGCAGATATTCCTTAAAGAAGTTTATTTTGCAGTTTAGCTATTTAGGATGGGAACCATCTCATCTGACTGCAGCCTTCAAACTCCTACCTCTCTGATCCTTTACCTCAAGGGGAACAAACAGGATGCCCACTTTCAGGTGATCTCTCACCTTTGCCTAGGATGCAATAGATGTTTAGGATGGGATGAATCTCCCTCCAGTGGATTTTGTGTTTATTCTTGAGTACAGGAGCCTAGACAAGTACCTTAGCCTGTCCACCCATTTCTTGTTAATTAGACACGTGAAAAAGAGCTGGAGAAGGTTTTTCTAAGCAGGACACATCACAGCAGTGGAGAAAATGTACCTACTTCTCACAGAGATGTCATTATTCACCAGGAGATCACCGGTGACAATCACTGCCACCTTTTGGAAGATTGGCCGCTGAGCGGATGCAAAGTCAGTGAGCAGGCAAAGCGCAACCTACAACAGCTTAGTGGTCAGCGTATCCTATCGGGACAAGGGCAGCATTAGGAATCCCGGTTTGGTTTCCTGACCTTATAGTGTATGTTGCATTATATCATGAAAAAAAGAACTTTGGAATAATAATAATAATAATAATAATAATAATAATAATAATAATAATAATAATAATAATAATAATAATAATAATAATAATAATAATAAAATAAATAAAACCCCACACATGGTTCCTGGGTCTCCTGCACTGGGAATCCCACGGTTCTATATTCCTGGATGAATGGGACTTGGAACTAGATCCTCTCTGGGGCCCAACCTGTTATGTGGTTCTAATGCCATTACTTACTGCAATGAGGGGAACTGACATATTTCTATCACACAGGCATAAAAGGAAAAAAAATAAAGAATTTTGTAAATCCTTTTGAAATAATATCTTTAGTTTGAAATAAAAACATACAGTGCTTGTACATTCAGGAGAGAGAGAGCAGTTCGTTAGCAGCAGTTGTTATGAGGAGCATGTGAAAATTTTTTAATGCTGTTTTCTTCTCCTGGGCGAAAGTATCTCTAGCACCTCCCACTACCTCCCCCCTTCTCCATTAGCAGCATTCCAAATGGGTTTAATGTTTATATGGATGGTAATAGTTTATTGCTAGATTCTAAATATGTTACATAAAACATGTGTTCTGATTTTCAGTTGATCATGCTGTACCAGAGGGGAGGAAATGCAATTAAAATAAAAACGACACACTAACTGGTATTTCTGAAGGCAGTTTTGAGAATTTAAATTGTGACCCCAGTGTAGACCATAAATATAAAATTCATATGTGCTCTGCTTCCTGCATATAATTACCTATCACAAGGTTCATAGTTTAAATGAAATTCTTTATGAAGCAAGAAATAGTATAATAGTGTTTTCTGGCTTAGTGCCCTACAGGATACACCAAGCAAAGATACTTTTTCTAATTTTAAAGAGAAATAAAAACACATGGAACATATGCACTTTTGATGCTGTAATCCTATCAGAATATGTTTGTTTTTATTTAATTTTCCTCATTGAATGCTTCCTTTTCTCAATGCGTTCAGGGAGTGACACTGCATTCCACGTGAATTTAAAAGTTATGTGAGAAATCTCAAGGATCTTTCAGATCCTTTCCTTTCTTCCTTCTTTTGACATAATTTCTGAATAAACAAGACTTGGGTAGGTAAACTGGGCAAGGGCTAAGGACAGGCAGGGGAAAAAGATCCATCCTGCCTACCTGTAGGTAGGCAATATAGGTCCTTCTATTGCAACCTTTGGACACGTCCTGACCCAATGTGCTGCAGATTTGGGTCACGGCATATGTCCAAGCATCTTTCCATCCTAAGAGTCATTTCCAGTGGGTGCCACATTTCTGTTTATCTCCAAACATCTGTGGCTCTCCACCCTTTAAAGCAATCTTTCAGGGCACTTTGCTACTTCACCTCTGATACTGAACCTCAGAGGTCTATGTACCCTTGGGATGTGAAGTGTGACTGAATGCCATGCTCATGATCTTCTTTGTTTAGAAAAAAAATGTGTTAACCTGATCAATGTGATTATTTATTCACATGCAGAGCATAAATTAGTTTTGTTCTGAAGAACTCTTCCATATTTTCATGCTTTAGAGCTTCCCAAGAGATGTTTAATTGCCAACAGGCAAGTGTCAGAAAGGTCCTTCTCTATCTTGCTCACTAAGGAACCTCTCTGTTTGCTATGTTATTTGTTTGTGTTGGTCCTTCCTTCACCTTCCAGGGCTTCTCTCACATGAGTGCTGTGATCTGATGACTACTACAGTCTTTAATTTGAAAGCAAGGAACATAATTTTAAAGTCCAAAGTCCATTTTTGCAAGTCCAAAACATTTCTTTTTGTATTCTCTCACAGTTTTATCTTAAAATGCTTTTGACTATGTAAGATTAATGATTATATAAAGCATATAATGGTTTATAAGTTATATAACCATACAATCATTACACAAGTGATTAATGACTATGTATGTGAACATACTGGAAAAATACAGATTTTGAAGAAAATATGTCCCGACAGTTTTGTCATGAAGGCATGTCTTTAAAAACTTTAAAATACATTGAGCTTTATTTTTATAATACTAATATAAATAGATGCATAGGAATAAATTAAAGTCATTAAAGAATAAGCAAGTTTAATAGCCTGTGACAAAAAATAAAATCTTAGAAACGCTGCACACTATTTCTGCTCTCATAATGTTTTTGAAGTTTGACTCAGGTATTTTGCATAAAATACCCTCTTTTATAACAATAGTTAATATGTAGGGTTTCTCACATGTCATGATATTCTGTTGCATGGTACGTACTCAGGGTTGTGTAATGCTATTATGTGCACATGATCATCACGCAAGGAAATGCAGCAAAAAGTGAGAAGGTTAAGGAAGATTTGTAGGAATGGCATCCTGCAAAGCTGTCGATGACAGATCTTCTTATAGTTATCTGACCATTGCAGAATGACTAAAAAGTACGAGGGAAATTGTTTAGGGAACAGTGAAATGTTAGTATTTCTATAGTCAATGCAACAAATGGGTTCCAGAGCTCAGTTCAGTTACTTGTACATAGCTATCTAGTGCCATTCCTAATGCTACTCTTATCTTAGCCTATGATTATTCAGTCAATAAAACCAAAGGAGTCTGAGTATGTATTCATCTTTTTCTATAGAAGGACCTATGTAGGTCAGCTGCGCAGCTCTCCAGGTTTTGGAGAAGGCTGACTTGATCTTTGCTGACTATATCTTAGAAACTTTTCTTTTGTACTTATGTCTACTTTTGAACACAAGCTTTTAGGACTCTTCAGTCTGTATTTTTTAAACTAGTGTCTTGCCATTATATTCTCTAGTACCTAATCAGGTGCAATCTCTTGATTATGTTAGAAGCTCTTCTCCCATATTTTTAACATTATAATACCTTTCTTCTGTGTCCTTTCAGTTGTGTCACTCATCCCATAATGCTCTGAATAAGGATACTGCTAAGGTATCTCTGTTCTCTGATCACATATTTTAAGAATGTGTGCTGATACTCTTTAACCTATCATTTGTCATCAGTGGGATTCAAGATGATCAATAGAGTTGGGAAGGATTTGGTGGTAACGGCAGATAGACAAACAGTATAATTGTATAAGAATGAAAGATGCATTCTTGTTTTTCCTACCTGATGGCTCTGGCACTACCGATATTTAGAAATGGAAAGTTTGGGGAGTTAACCTTCCCTTCTGCCTGCCATGCAGTTTTCGGAAGCATTGTATGCAGTATTTAGGCAATGTGATCCAGCTACTTTCCTTGCAGGACTGCTTGATCTAAGGGTCAAAGTCTCCCACTAGGTGACTAATTCTCTTTGATTTTAATGAAAGGATTGGAAAGATCTCATGTGTTGTTTCCTTGTTAAACTGTTCTATATTTTGAAGTTCTACAAGGAAAGCCTTTTCCTTTTTTTGATGTTTACACTTTTTAGTGCCATGGTCACTGACAATAGCTGCACAATGCTTCTGTATTTTCTTTTTTTCTTATCTGTCCTTCTATCTTTTGCACCTATGTTGCCATCAAGTGCATTTTGCAGATTTTCCTAAACTTCTTTCACTTCATCAGTAACATGCATGCTCTATCACCATCATCAAACTTAGATGCATGTGGCACAAAAGGATTACATTGCAAGTGACCATTCGTAGATTTGTGTCTTTCATTAATAGCAATGAAATTGTTTTTATTTCTTGTTTTCCAGAAACAGGTGGCACAGACAACATCTTGTTCTTGTATGACCATCATGCCTAACAATGACTGCCATTGTTAGACCTTTGTTAACAGATACCTAGTGCAGATCAGAGCTTGCGAGCCAGTAGAACATCAGCACATACACTCCTTCATTTTCCTACTCTTACTGGTAGCTTTTGTACTACCTGAAAGGAAAGATTTGTTTTAATCTCTTCCAATGCTGAATGAAATCACAGTACTTACTACTGTTTGAAGAAGTAAATTTTTCTCTTAGCCTTAGCCCTTCTGCTTGGCGTACTGTTTAAAGAACTACTGCTGTTCTGTTCACTAAAATCAGCTTTCATGGCTTATTCTTTTGTATATTAGATATGTAGCTTTTTCTTTTCGAATGTGAGAACTAAACAAATCTGCTGCTTCTGCTCTAGGCACCTTTGAAAGTTTTTATTTGGATTAAGAGCATTTGAGATTAATCAGTCCAGAGAAGACAGGCCAGGCACTCATCACGTCAGACTGATGCCATTAGTTTTCATTCTGCTTTTCAGATTTCTGTATTAACCACTCCAGCAAGAACCAAGTTCAACTATACAGCACAGCATTTGTTTTATTATGGCTAGCTTGCACTTTTATCCAGCATCCTTGTATTATTTTCAAGTGTTTGAGTGATGCAGAGTTGCTTACATTTGGGTAACTTCTGTCTGGAGGGGACATTAATAAAGACAAACATTCTTCACTCTGTGAATGTAATAATGTCTGGAAGTCTCCATGTGTTGTGGAGTGATCCCAGGCTTTCCAGCCATGGAGGTATCAGTTGAAAAAACCCTTATCTCCCCCAGGGAGGAAACCTGGGATCCATTTACGTGTTCTTTGTAGTTGATAAAAAGATTACAAATGGCCAGTTAATATTTCAATATTATTCTAAATTACTGATTAGCATGGTAAATTTCAAAACATTAAAACAAATGAAGACATGCTTTTTAAATATATTTCTTTTAATATCAATGGCTTCTAGGGAAGTTAGTTATAAAAGACCAAAGGTCAACCGATTGGTTCCAGTCTGGAAGTTTAGACTGGAGAAGTTCTTTAGGGCTCCTGCTTTGGATCAGGAGCAATTTGAAAGAGCAACAAGTTTGGTTTTTTTTTTTTTCTTTTTTTTTCCCCCTTGAAAAGGATTAATTTCTTCCTTAAAGAAGTGGCAATAATAATACAGGAGGTCCTCACTCCTTGCAATGAAATAATTTGCATCCGTAACATTTGAATTTGTCTTTTCCTATTTCTCAGAAAAGATATAATAGCAGGGTGCCATACTGAGATTCAGAATCATTAAGACTTCATTAAAAATATACTAAAGCACATTTACTGGTATGTGATGTAATTTCATCATAAATAATGAAAAGCTAAATGACAGCTGTCAAAAATACTTCTTATTACATTCACTTAATTTTTTAAATTATAAGTCTAAAACCTTCGATGATGACGAAGGGATTTAATTTTATTCTATAAGGTACCTATGAAATAAATAATCTTTGTTACCGTAATAGTGAATAATGTGGAGTTTTTTTCAGTACTAAACATTCATATGGCAGACTGATACATGGTGAATAGACTTCTTTCATACAAGGAATTGGGATTTGTTACATAACATGATGTGATTTTTTAAATTTTTTTTTTTGTAATTTTGCTAAGTAGTTTACTGTCTGTTTAGTTCATTAAAATGAGCACTTCAGACATGAAATTGGATCAAGTAGAAGGACCCTGATCATCTGACTTAGATGTTCATTCAATAAAGAATTAGCTTATCTTCTCCATAGCAATTGCTGACCCTTTCACCTCCTTTATTCTGTTGCTTCTCCAGACTTCTAGGATAATACTCCGAATGACAGGGAAAATACGTATCATGTGGCTGAAGCTCCTATTTAATCTATCTGTTGACCCTGTTGGCAAATAATATCACCTGTCTCCACCCTAAATCTAAATTATTTCTAACTAATTGTTCCCTTTATATCTTCTCTTCATCTCACAAGCTTGCTGGCATGGCTGTATTTGGATGTATTGATTACCCTTTTTCAACGGTAGGATAGAGGGCATGCCACAGGCACTAACTTACATAACCCTTGGCAATAAGAGCACTTAACCCTATCAGGAGTCAGGTTCTTTCTCCTCATTCCTCCGCCCTTCTAAACTCTAACTGCAACACCACAATATAGTTTCTTTGTCCTAGTTCTCTTCCTATCTCCTACACGTGTAATAAACTCAAAAGAGTTTATTATTATTACAGTGCTTGTTGTCAGAACCCCTTCTTCTATCTCTTGAAGTGCCTCCCACAGTCATTGCTGACTCCAGGGCCCCTTCTTGTCAGTTTTTACATTAATGACATTCCCAGTGTACTTGAAATCTGAAATATTTATGTTTGCAGATGACAATGTTCCTCTGTTTAACGCTAATGTCTCCCTCTCTCCTTTGAAAACACATATGTGATCAAGTAGCTTAATATTATTCAGTACCTCTCTCCTTTCTGCCCCTCTCTCCTGACAGAAATGCGGTTATACTCTTTTCCTGCTCACGAATTAGTTACCCTTTCATGTTGCACAAACTTTACATTCCGAAAAAAGCAACTTAGCTGCTTCTCTAATGAGATACAAATGTCTCATGCCTACAGGGCAAGGTCAGGGCTGAGGCCTGTTGACTCGGTAGTACCAGAAGAAAGAGAGCTGCTCACCTTTGACTTCCTGGCATGCTTTGTTTTTCAGAACGGCTATACATGCCCGTGTATGAAAACATATACCAATCTATAGGTCTACATATATATGTATATATACACACACACACACTTCCAGGAATCTTTCTTGACCCTGGATAGTGAATCCATCCCTTCCATGACTATTATGTTCATGGAAGGTGAGGGAGAAAAAATTTCCTGTCAAAGATTATAACTATTTCAAAGAAATCGAGTCTAATATGTTTAAAGTATGAAGTACATTTGGATAAGCTATGCAAATTAATGTTAACTTTTGGAATACTGTGAGTAGGCAAAAAGAAGGGGTAGAGATTGTTGAGGAAAAATGGGTATGAATTAAAACACATGAAGTTCTATCTCCATATGAGGAAGAACTTTACTGTGAGGGTGATAGAGCCCTGGAACAGGCTGCCCAGAGATGTTGTGGAGTCTCCTTCTCTGGAGATATTCCAAACCTGCCTGGATGCCACCCTGTGCCGTGTGCTCTAGGGGTCTCTGCTGGACGGAGGGTTGGACTAGATAATATCGAGAGGTCCCTTCCAACCTCAGCCATGCTGTGACTGCATAAATGAACTAGTGGAGGAAGAGAAAATCAGGAAATTTTGTAGCCTTCAAGAAAAAAAAAGTGCTAAAGAAAATGTATTTTTCCTAAGAAAATAAAAAGAAGGACCAAGTAAAATAAGAGACAAAGCTGCAAGCAAACACTGTAAAGGATGACTCAGGGAAGTGATAATTCGTCTCTAAGTCACCAGTTCAAGTACAGCCTAGTTGGAAGGAACCCAATGTCCTTCACACCGGTAACTGGATTATTATACAAAGATCTGAAAGGAAGTGAGCACCAGGTTAGGATTTCCCATTATTTTCATGGCTGCCCCTTGGTATCTTCAGGGGACATGCACTATAGTCATAGGGTCAACAGTGTCAAAAAGAGAAAAAAAAATCAGCTGTGAGAATCAGTATGAGAAAAAATGTAGCTGTGATGCTGAGAGAGAAGGCTCTTTTTGTTGATGTGAAATTGAAATACCCTGAAGACTACAGAATGGGCAAAAGTGAGAGGTCTCACATCTCTGTCTCATCTCTCATTCCCAACCTCTGGACTTCTAAAGAGGTGGGAACATATATAGTGTTTTTTTAGCCTTAGGTACTATGTAATTTCATTTTCAGAGATGTAGTTTCTGTAAAATATGTCCTGGCAGAGAAAAAAAGGTTGGCAGGCTAGATAGAGCTCATGGAACATGGAAGGTCTTCCTGGAAGAGTGTAATGCTGTACACATATTGAAGTTCTCTTAAATACCAGCAGCTGTCTCACCACATGAGTGCAGCAGACTCCTAGTGAATGCATCCTCCTCCCCTGGTTAGCCTTGTTGGAACAATCCACTAATGTGAACACTGCTTCTGCTTCTCTGTAGATCTGTGCAGAGTCAAAGCCAAGGATGTAATATTAACTCCGACTCCGGACTCCAGAATTTCAATCCCCAAACTGCCAAGAAATGAGACATTACTGGAACCAGGAGGTGAAAGCTTGAGAGACAACTCATCCTTAGCACAGACTCAAAATGGAACTGATGTGGCTGTTCATTTTCCTTCACTTGTGAAAACATCTTTGCTCTTCCCACAGAGGCTTTTGCTGTACCCGACACGTGTGTCCCAATTAAGGAAACAGCAGACTCAAACCTTCAGTAGGGGTTCTGGTTCTTCTTCTGGGACAGAAGTGTGGGATTTGTTCCTGTGCCTCTAAAGTACTCTTCCACATGCTAGTTGTTGTCTAAAGGGAATCACTAACCTGCCAGTTGGAAAACACAGGCATAAGTATAAAAGTTGGGCAGTAACATGCATCTCTGCATCTTCCTTATGGAGCTGATTGTTTTGGGAAGATCATACACAAGAACATAACTACGCTGCAGTATCCCAGCTGTCACATGTATCTCAGACTCTGATGTTTGACATTCTTTTTAGCTCTTTTATGCTTTTGGATATACAGATGCCCAACCAACCAACAACAATTCTGTCTGCAATTCTGAAAGATTGTGCTCCTGAAAGATTGGACTCCAACGCAGATCTGATCATAGATGTCAATGAATGCATTTGTGATGTTAAGGCCTGATTCTTGAACTCCTTATATCTTGCAATAGATCTGTTTGTCGTGAAAATATTCCAACTAGTACAAAACAAAGTTACCTACTTGGCAAGAGTATCTGTATGAACACTCTTTCTCTGGATACCATCCACTGCCTGAGTCACAGATGGACAGAAGAACTGCTTCAGAAATAGTTTGTACTCTCTGAAATCCTCATTGTGAAATGCATTTAGAATCACATAGTTACTTCCTGAAGTACAGAAGAGTCAATGTTTTTCTGTTGGCTTTCTTACGGCTACTTCTGCAAGGCACCAGTTAACAGACAAAATAATGCAGCATGGTTGTATTTACATTACTTAAGACTATTTGTCTGTCTGCGGTACAGTGGTTATGTTACCACTGTATGGCCCTTAACTTGTCACATCCAATGACCTAGTAAAGCATATTGTTTTGTGGAATTTTTCAATTCAAACTATTTGAGATAAGGTAAAAGGATATGATGTATTTCACTGAATTGGTGTTTTTATAATGTAAGACTGAAGGTATGTGTCGTACATCATTGGTGTGACATGGAGAAACGTGCAGAGTTCAAAGTCTCCTGGAACACTGTAAATGAGCTGTGGGGGTGGAGAGAGGAAAACTGATGCAATTTAATCCATCTTTCCTCCTGGGAGCTGTTTGGATGTGAATTATCTTTCAGTCCATCCTCAGCTTTTGTCTTGAGAGGAAGTTAGTGTCACTGGTAACAGAGCCAAGGAGTGACCTAACAAGTGATGTGGAAGGAGAAAACTAGACTGCTTTCTGAAAGTAGTTTGCTTTTTGACACTCATTTATTCAGAAGGATAATGAAGGATAATTTATTCAGAAGGATTATTTGTAGACAAATAATTTTAATCTTCCACCCTCTATTGACTAAATTATAGAAGTTCTGTTGGATATGGCAGGTTACAGGCATTAGGTTTACATCATACTAAGAGAAGTACCATGTTGACCCATGTCTCAGAGGGATTGTACGTGACTAAATATAGAATGAGATGAGTCTAATGTAACTGTGAGCATGTGTTATTGTGAAGCTTGTGAGGCAGATTTGCCAAGCATGATGATAGCTTTATAAATGTTATGTCTTGGGATTGCTACAATTTTTAAAGAGAAGAAGAGAATTAAAGTAGAAAGAATAGAGAGAAATATTCAATTATCCTCAGACTTGTGAAACCCATGCAACCAAAAATATGGAAAGAGTGCACATCAGAACAAAGATTCAGCATGCTGGCTGCATCTGAAAATGATTCGGGTTTACATATAGTATATAATGTAAGACCCTGTCTTTGTGTCCAGCCTTTAGAATTGTAAATATTTTATATTCAGCTATACTAAGCCCATCAAAATTCTCAGTTAGTCTATATCCAGTTTATGATAACCCTGTATTACAAAAGTTGACCTGGCTCATTTTTTGTAAGAGTGCATAAGGCTGTAAATTCCTACTGGTATACATCTAGCTAGACATAAGGCTAATGAATTACACACTACAAGTGTCTGTTTTCATTAAAAGTCCAAAGATGAAGCTTCATGCAATTCATGGATAGCTCAGATGTACAGCTATAAGCTAAAATTAGGTGAGATAAACAATGTACTCTGCATGCAACTCCATACTGCTAATTCCTCAATGTTTCCTCTCCTGCTCTGACCCTGACCAAAAAAAAAAAAAAAGGCAGAGGCACTGAATTTCTAGTCAGGGCTTTGGGGGGTATATAAAACCTTTACACTCTCTGTTATGGATAGGAAAATTGCCAGAATACTTAAAGTCACATTATGATTTTAAACTTTGTTTGTCCTACTGATATGTTATCCAAAAGCCATTGCCACCATTTTCAATCACCTCTGAAATTCTAGCTAGATGTGCTATAGTTCATCCTCTCTTTACTTTGCTTTTCCTAACACATTGAAAAATATTATTTTCAACTGATAAGCAGTTATTGAATTTCAGAAAGTATTTCAGCGGTGGATGTAAGGTGTAGGGCTTTTTAATCACTTCAGGAGAGGTAATATTCCTGTGGATCCTCCATGGAAAAGGCTATTAAATAATTGCTGGGCTACCTGCTGCACCTTATCATAACTGTGATCCTTTTCCCTAAATGTTTGCTTTGAAGCAGTTTCAGCCTCTGCTACATAGATGGGTTTTAATCTTGGCTCTTACCCATACATATTTACCTGAAGCTGTCAAATAGTAAGCATGTTGGTTTATCAGCTGGTCTGCCTACCCAATCAAGCTGATAAATGTAGTCTTCAAACAATAACAATAAATCAGAAAGCATTTTAGATAAGATATGACTTGGTCCTGTTCAATCAAGTATATATGTAATCATTACATTTGAATGCACATCCTGTTGCCGATACAAGAACTCCTGTTCAAAATGAAGGTCAGTGTTGTTTTCAAACAGCTGACAGGCAACAGCATAAGTGAGCAGCATAAGTTTAGGTCCAGTATTGCTAGGGTGACGGTGTGGCCTTACAAATTGAAAGAGAATTTCCATGGGGAAGGAGAGAGAGTGAGAGAGAGAGAGTATGAACATATTCTATACTGGAGGTCTTGAAAGAAAGAAATAGCAAATCCTGAAAATTCCTTTTCTAATGGAATCTGAGAGAATCCCCTAAAAGACTCAGTGTTCTGCTTTGATCACAGCCTAAACTCATGCTGCAAAGCTTAGTTGTAGAGAGGCATGTGTAACACATGTATATCTGGATTGGATAGGCATTTGCTGGTCTGTGGGAGAAAAGCACAAAGAAGCACACCAGAACTGGTGATATATTAGAAACCATTATATCACTGGACTCTTAAAATCCCATTCCAATTCAAGTATTACCTTATTTGCTTACATAAAGGCGACACTAGAGTCATGGCTATAATTTTCAGTTTGACTTCCAAACATAGAGGTTGGACCCATTATCTTCTCTAGTTCAGATTTTCTATGTATCTATGTAAACTTTTACTTGCCATTCTTTTTTTCATTGTGCATACTGATGTGGAATAATTACCTCTAAAATGGAAATGCTGTGTTGAACTCAGTACTATTCATCCATCTAGAAATATTATATTGCTCATGAACAACATCCAGGGCTTTGCGGTGGGATCTTTCTGGTCTCCAGTGAGCTTGAAGCAGAGGCAGAGCAAACAGAAGTCTATCCTGTTGTTGCTGACTTAGTACAAGGAAATGATAAGAAAAAGAAAATTGACGTAAAGAAAAAAGTGCAATATATAAGAGAAATGTAAAAGATGCCTGGGTAGCTTTACTCTGCCTGCTACAGATAACTGGCAGGTTGCAGTCCATCTAGTGTTTGAGCCTCTGGGCTGGAGAGAAAAATCTAGAAGGAAAATAGTGGATATTTTAGAGTAAACATATTATTCAGCTTAACTCTGTAGACCTAGTAGTGTTTAAGGTAGCAGAGCACACATTTTTTTAAAAAAAAGTAAAATGCAGTTGTTATAGGCTGGAACACTGTATGAGTTTATATTTTCCGTATTATTTTTCTACAGAACAATTTCATATGTAGCATGAATTGCAAAATGCAGAGTCATGTGTTTTTTTTCTGAATTATGAAATTTTAGGAAGCTTGTTTTTGCAAATACCAGCAATGTTTGTCTAAAAGAACATAAAGCCATAGCCATAAAGCATTCCATTTCCTGGATGAAGAAAAACTGGAGACCTAGAGACCTAAGACCATGAGGAGATGAAAATTGTTGTGGCACCTGTCTAGCTCAGCAGAAGAGAAAACACTCAGCCCTGTGCAAGAGCCAGACAACAAATATATCCAATAATGCTGTCTGGTCTTACCTGGTTTAGTGCTTCTGCCTTTATAATTTTGTAAAACATATTTGAAGATGTGTTGTTTCAAACTATTTCTCTTTCTGTCTTTTTTTTTTGTGAGAAATGCACACATATAAATTGTTTATGAAAGCTCATCTCTGACACCGTTTATCCACTTTCCTTGAGATATCTGATTTGCCAAAAAAAGGAGCCTTCTTTTATAGTATATGAGAGGCTTCCTAACAAAATCCCCATTTAAGGCTAGAGACTGGGTGTCTCATGGGGATGGGTAATGAGATACAGAACAGAGTTCTGCAAAAGTTCAAAACAAAAGTCTGAGCCATGTGAATCTTGCCTGGTTTCTTGCCTTGATAGAAAGAAACATTTTATGTTTCTGTGCAGAAATGAGACACAGTTTGTCATGTGATCCTGTTGAGTATGATGAAACCTTGGTTTTTAGCACCATTTGCCTTTCAGAATATAATTGTTCTGAGCCCCAAACTCAGACTGTTAGTTAAAATATACCAATGTTTACAGTGTGTATGAATGAATTCCTATGAAGCAGAACAATGTATAATGATGTGTGTAAATCATTAAAATACCACATATAGCACCCCTAAGGAGTTAGTACTAACCTAGAGAATTTTTTCAGCAACAGGTGAAAGAGTGTCCTAGAGGCTTGTGCAAAGATTGTGCACTGTCTTTGCCAAAATACATTTTGATTCTGGATGGCTCACTCTAAAACTGGTGGAGGAGCTGAATGCATCATTTGAGGACCTGTTAGTGCCTATATGCTGTAGGTCTGTAGGGAGCATGGAACAACACTGCCAGACCTTCTTGCAGAAGGACTGCATACACTATGAAGAAGACTTCTATCTTCCATATCCATTTCCTAGTCCAGTAATCTGACATTTGCCACATTCAAGGTTCAAATCTGAAGCTAAAATCCAACTCAGACTTCAAATGACAGACTTTTGGAACAAATATGGATCACTTCATTTGAATGAATTCACAACTGTGTTTCACGGTGTTACTCAGCAGCCCAGCAACACTTCTGTGATTGGTTTTGATAAGCGTGACTGATGCTATCACCAGACATGATTCAGATGCTTATATTGTGCACCTGAAAGGCCATGAGAAACATAGTTTTGCTTAGGAAAGACATTCATCAGTGGTTCCCAAAGGTGCTACTTCATAGCCTTTGCTTTCCAGTGTTATATGGGATGCCCACTGTTCTCTTTTCCTTTTGGCTACAGGCATCACAAGGCTTCACAAATGGAAATTTAGTTGGCTTTCTCAGTTTTAAGTCCTCAGTTTAGCAGGACCTACTTGTATCCTAGATCAGCCCCGATCACTCCTTTTTTTTGTTCCTCTAGTTAAGAGTTATCTAATTATATTTAGAAGTTGATCCTCCTAGGTAAGGGCTAAGGTAAATAATTTCTTACGAGCATTTTATGTCTCACCTGATGGTGAAGGGATCATTTCAATAACAGATAAATGTCTTCTAGTACAGAATTCACTTTCAAAAGGTGAGAAAATTATTTATTTTTTCTTTTGGAGGGAACAGCAAGTAGTCAATTCAAGAATACAGATCTTGGATGGAGCAACAAAAATAAAAATAAGATGTCTGTTTCCAGGAGAGATCCAGACAAGGCAGCAGACTGAGACATATGACTAGAAAAAAACAGTACTCGCAGCTGGCTTGCATTCGGACACCTGCTCTGGAAACTCATGACTCAATGGATCATAGTTCATTAACCCACTCAAACTATTTTCTAATTATTTTCATATTTGATTATTCAAAAAACTTGATAGGTTCCCAAGAAAAAGGATCATCCTCCAAAAATGTCCTTAAATTCTACTGAGAAAAGAGAGGAACTTGGGATAAAACCAAGTTATGTTATAGCATTGACAGCAACATTAGTGTTAACATTCATCCTGTATGTGTAGTATATGGGGAATGTTATCTTTGACAAGAGCGAGCCAAATATATCTAGACAGTTTTTATTCACCATTGTTTTTTCAGGATCTTAAAGTAATTAAGAGGATCTTCAGTAATCAAAATAAATAGTCCAGCATTTTGACCTTTTTTTTATTTTATTTTTTCTAAGAAAGAAAAATTCTTAGGTCATCAGAGATATATCACTCTTTTAGTGTCTAAATTTGAGAGAGATGTAAAATCTTGTCCTAAGGGACTTAATCAGAATTTGCTTAGTTTTTAGTTTTTGCTCTAGGGATACCAAAATCCAAGATGACTGCTGATTTTCTAGACTCTTAGTTCCCTATTTTCAGCACCTTTGCACAAAAGTACTTTCACTTGGGGAAGCAAGGATCTATGTGCCTTTTAGGTTCCATCACTAGTCAAAAATGTATAGATATTTCAAAATCTGAAACTTTGCCTAAATCTCTGGAGTAGTCTGGCATGCTTGGTGTCCTTTAAGCACTCAAAACTACTCTACCAGCACTGAGCTCAATCAAAAGAATAAAAGAAGGGATCATTCCTTTCAAAAACACAACAAAAGGAGGTACCATCTTTTGTTTATTAGTCTATTATTTTAAGCACTCAGTAAAAAAAAAAAGCTTTTTTTTTAAAGAGATCATAGGCAAAAATCTAGTCTAGGACTTGTTACTAAAAAGAAAACCGATAAAATGTAAGTGAACAAATGCAAAAGTAGAAGTAACTTAAAAGTAAAGTAATTCTCAATATGGCTTGTACTCATGAATCCAAAGAGTAGCCCTATTTAGTCCTATGATGGAGAAAGAATACCACGTAGGATCTGCTCCCATTTTTCTCTTAATGTTGGCTTTCTGGGTCCTGGCAGACTGACTTTCTTTTATTACTTTGCAGAAGAAAAAAAATATATTGTCTTACTAGAATTAATCTCCTTTCTGGAATCTCCAGCTTTGACAAGGAAATATTTTTGTAGTCTTTTTTGTTCAATCTCAAAAGCTAGACAGGAGACTATGAATTCTTACTAAAAGCTGATCTTCCTCTTTTATATTATGTGTCTTTATCCTGCAAGGTTTTTGGGTTTTTTTTTGTTTTTCCATTCAGATCATTTCTCTCTCTTGGGAGCGAAGCCCTAGCCAATCAGGTTCTGCACAGCAATTTTAGATTTGTCAATAAAGATTTGGAGTGGTTGGAAGGAAAGAACTTAGCAAGTGATCTTGCTAAGCGTGTCATTATTTCTGGGCTGTGGTTTACTTTGAGGTGAGACAAATGGAAATGATTAAAGTAACATTTTATTGAATTTTGGTAGAGGAGTGATATGAGAGAAGATAATATGGAGATGATTAACTGAGAATCGGTAACGTCATGTATCAGAAATGACTAGAATAATAAAAAATTCCTCTTAAAATATATCTGGAAAGAAAAAAAACCCTTGCCATCAAATAGCATTATTACCTGTTAGTATCTTTTACTGGGGCCTTTGGCACAAGAAGGTTTTCTCGCTGGGGCTGAAACTCTTGTAGGCTCCCCAAAAGAAAAAGAAAAGAGTGAACCATCAGTCAAAATATACTAGCATGCAAAAGTTCTCTGCCGAGGTACTATGCAACATTATGAATTTGGTCCTACTTCGGATGCTGCATATGATATGCTTCTCTTCACAGTTCTAATACTTCCACTTTGTGTCATTTCCTTTACCTGGCAAAGACAGTTGGGCTGATTTTCATAAGAGTGTCAACATTTGGCTCACAAGGAAACAATAACCAAGTTTGTGTAAGGTAAGCTACAGTAATTAAAACAGAAACAACAAACAATCTTTTTGCATGTAATAATTCAGGTCAAATTGTAAGTAAAACTAACACAAGATGTAAACATCTTTTTAGACCTAACAGAGAAGAGAAGTTAGTCTATGAATTGACCATCTAAATCCAATAAACTTTTGCTTGAGCTTTACATAATAACTAAGTGTAAATTTTGGGAAAATGAGCAGACAAATCTGTTCATTGCAATTTCATGTTCCTCTTGTTTAAATACTTGTCAAAACACCATCTTCTTCAGAAAGAATGAGTGAATGAGTGAAGAAGCATATTTACCAAAGCATAGTTACCAAAATGTCAAGGAATATTGAAAACAACAAGAATAATAAAAAAATGTACATCATTAGGAAAGTGTTACTTAAGCCCCACACAATACTTGATGGTATTTTACACAAAATCTGCTATTGCTTAATATTTTTCAACTATATTCAGAAGAACTTTTTTTTTTTTCTTGATTGGTGAAAAAATCATAGCTTTATGTCCAGTTTAGGAAGTTACTGATGTTCCTAATGTTCTTCGATATCTTTTTGCTTCTTTTCTCATTTTTTTTTCTTGATAATCACTAATAGGCCCCTGTTATGTTAACAGTGAGTATAAATGAAGAATATGTATATAATTGGAATATGACTTAGAGGAAAACTGTTCTTTGAAGTTTAATATGATCTTTAGAAAGGAAGTGGAAATATTAGGTTGGATGTAGACAGTTGCAGGCCTTACCTTTTAGAAAATTCACAATTCAGCAAACAAACAGACGTAAGAAAAGTTTTCTGTAAGTCTGTCTGGAAACTACCTGTTAATTATTCCTATAACGCCACTACACATTAAGTGACATCTAGAGCAGCATATAAACAATAACAAGCTGGTTTTAGATGTATTTTTTAGAACCACTATATCACTGGAAGAAATTAGTTTCAAAGTCAGTGTTTTACTGGAAAAAACACCTGAAGATTATACCCACATCTGTTGCTGAGCAGAGTATTTGTTGTTTGTCCCTTGGATTTAGAGCTAAAGAAGCGTGTTAGACATGGCAGTAGTTCTTGGTTTTGAGTAGTACCAATGGACAGGACCTCTTTCCTATTTATCTCAGTTTTGTAGAGAAGATGCAAATGTTTCTTTTAGGATGCAACCACTGCTCGGATTTGCTTTTTATTTAAAGGACTTGCCTCTGCACTGCTTACAGGGAAACATATATCTGGAGATCACAGGGAATTAAAGCAGCTCATTGCCTTTGAGCTCCTATTGAACATTCATTTTTGCGCTAATGCTGGTCAGGGTTATATCAAAACCTATAAGCAGAATTTCCTGGAATGAAGATGGAAAACAGAATTCTAGAAAAAAGAACAGTCCTGTGCCAGTTGGTGCAGATGCATTTTAGTCCCTAAATTGTATAGAATGTCTTTTGACAAAAATTGAGGTATCTAGAAACAGTACAACACTGAGCTGGGATTCCATGGTGGAGACCACAAGAAAGTGGCCACTTTAACCATCTCTGGTACTAACTTTCCTTTCTTGGTGCACCAGCACTGATTTGTTAATCATCTGAATACACTGCAAAGTTCATCTTTGGTTTTCTAGACAGTTAGAGAAACGGAGGATGCAGAAATGTGGGACAGCTGAAAGGGTTTAAGGTTTATGCTTTTTGATGAGTGACAGAGGATATCCATTTGATTAAATTTTTTTTACATGTGTTGGATGTGATAAATTATGATTTATTCTACAGATGTTCAGAGCAAAGTATAGATGTTTGCCATTGTTATAAATCAAAGATATAAAATATATAATTATGCTTATGAGTTGTAAGAGAAGCTACAATAAAAAAGGAATTTGTTCAAATAAATTTGATCTTGAGGACAGTGCATGTCATGAGATCAATAAGAGCATTCATTAAGCAACTGCATTGCTAAAGAGACTGTCACAGAATTTCAGCTTCATGAGTTTCTCATTGGAAGCATAGACAATTGGAGGAGGTAAAGTATTAAACTATATAGCTACTGGAAAAAAAAATGCTACTAAAAGGTATCTACATGAATTGTATTTTAATCAAGATGTTATCAGTCCCCAATTATATGGAGGTACGTATAAAAATTCTTGTGCTATGTCCAGTGTAAGTTTATTACTTTTTAACATGAAACTTATTGGTAGTCCTATCCAGTTAAAGGATAAGAAGATGCAAGATGGAAAGTCTTATTGAGAATATTAAGGTGTGTAGATATACACTTTTACATTTTTTTACCATCCAAATCACAGTGGAATGTAAGTCTTTGATGCCTGTTAGATCCAGTTTTTATGAGACAGAATTTTTAATATTAGAAGTTGGATAGTGCTACAGCAACTTCTGAATTTCTGTTGGCTGAAAAAAAAAAAAAAAAAAAAAGGAAAAAAGGAATCAGAGGAATCAGTAATAAAAATTATCAACAAATCCAATTCATTTTGGAATGTTTAGACAATTTGGAGGTGAGAATTAATTCTGAAGGAAAGTCTGCAATTGAAGAGAGATGTTAAATATTTTATTTATATGAAACTAGTGGTTGAAACTGACTGTTGCATATTTCCATATTATTTTGGATGCCAAATCTTTTAATACATATTACCACCAGATTTAATAGGCTCCATATTGGAACTTTCACATTCTTTATTTAGCACTACATCCAAATTGTCAGGAAACTTGAACAACACAGAAGTCGAAAAACAGACAACGAGGGGTTGTTTTTACCTAAACATGGGTATTCATGTCGTATGAGGGTTCCCTAGGGTATGCAGGTCATTAACATCTGGCAAATACACACATGATCTAAGGAAGACCATGTGGATGATCCTTGGGCAGCTGGAAAGGAAGGAAGACACTCTATGTTTTAAGAGATTACCACTTGTTACACAACTGAATCTTATTTTGCAAATGAGTTTCAGTCTTTAGAATCAGCAACTTAAACTTAGGCTTCTACACTATAAGCATCCACATCTTAGCTAGATGTCTAAACTTCTGTTAGAGTCAATGCAGATTTAATCAATACAGTCAATGAAGTCTCAAGAGCTACTCAGAGCAGCTGAAATAGACACCTAGAGGTCGATTTATTCAACCACACTCAAGTGTCTGATGCTATTTGAAAAGTCCCAGGGCATTTTGACAGGCCTCCAGCTGTCAGCCAAGAAAAGCAAGATACATCATAGGTGGTGTGTTATGTTCAAGAGACTTGGATGGATGCTGGACACTCGAATAATGTTTTATATGGATGCAGGAGTCTATACCATGTCAACTGATGTTAGATAGTCACGTGTGTGCTACCAAGTCCCTCTGTTTAAACAGTTTAATAGCTCTCTCGATCCCACTTATTGTAGTGCTGGGTCCTGACTGAGTGTGAGGGAGCTTAGGCACATTGCTCACATGTATACACTGTTATTTCGATGTTGAATAGGAGCTAGATCCCAACTCAGCTTTTTAAAACCCTCAGAGAACAAATTTCCAATGCTACTTCAGACATCCTAGCATGTCTTGCCTGGCCTTCTGCTGCTGTTCCATAAGGCAGTGGGATTCCTGTATGTCCTGTGGATTTCACAGCCCTGTGCATGTGTTCCAGGGCATCTCAAATGACCACAAATGACTTTCTACAAGTAAGAGAATCAACCAGAAGAAGTCTTTCACGATAGGTAGATGATACTTCATGTATTTTTCTGTTATGAACTACCTCTAGGAAATGAATGTACTTAAAGTGATCCAGCTGTATAGTATCAGATGGAGCAAGCAAGCTTATGAGATGTAGAAGGGTGTATGCTTTTTTGCAGCGTACTATAGTCAGAGTTGTTTACTTGTGAATAAATCCCAAAACTGCCACTAAATAGCAGGTTTGACATACCCACCTTCTCTAAAAACTGTGCCCTGAGAGCTTATCTGAATGGGCTTTTGTCTGAAACACAGCATAGCATATGTCATCTCTCTGAAATTAATTTACACTCATGCAGCCTGGAATCTAGGTAGGAAAAAAAGTTTGTATTTACCAGTAAAAGGTAAGTTGGAAGAGGATCTGTAGTTCTTCCTTTCGGGATTCTGCCACCAGAGGTGAATAGAGAAACCAAACAGCCTTCTTCAGTCAAAATATTGTTTACTTGCACACAGATATGAAGCTTTGCAAATTAGAGGAAAGACTAAAAAATACACTGTTCTATTGCTTTAACTGTGTTTGCTATCTCTTCATGAAAATCTAAAAAGACCCAGATTTTCCACAAGTAAGACATCTGTGTTTGCCAACCTAATTACTTTCTGAAAAAGCTTCTCTGGTGCTAGTAAAGAACAATTTTTATCCATCCGAAATTCCCTAGTCTCTATTCCAATATTTTGAGCCCTGCTCTCCAAAGGCAATTTGGTAGGGTCACTCAATCTCTCCTAAGGGAATGGCTCCAGAATTGTTCTGGAAACTAGAAACTTGCTCAATGAGGGCTTCACCTTGTCATTGCTTTGCTTTCTGCTTCTGCTCCATCTGTTGCCCACGAATTTGGGCATCCTGAATCAACCAAAAAAAAAAAAAAAAAAAGTCATTTTCATACTCACATACATATTCCTGCTTAAATTCTCATGGGTGATATGAAAGTCTTCTAATCACTTTGAGGATGGCCTTTTTTTTTGTATGTTCTCAGCATAGTGATCCTGACTCTCAGTAAAACAGTGAATTGCTATTAATAGTTCTTATACAATTACTACTGCTGCTGCTACTATGTACTACTTATACCAACCTTTTGAGCTATGATTTACTAAATTAACTAACTAAAAAGATAGCTTTGACAGCTTTGAATTAAGGCAAAATCAGCTTTAGATTGCCAAATGTTTTAGATAAAGACCATTCCACTTCCCTTTTTTTGGGTAAAAATGGCTATTTCTGGAAATATGCCCTATTTGTAAGAAATTTTTCCACTTTTAAAAACACTTGAACTGACTGCTTTTTTTCATCTGATGCGCTGCATGTTATTGATAAAGGCAGAGATAGGATAGATGATTAGTGATAGTGATAGGATTAGGATGATTAAGAAATAAGAATTAATGTGCTCATATATAGTCACTAGTATGTAGAGCAAAATAAGCTTTTGGATTAGTCTACTGTACATATTTCCATAGATGTTAAAGAACAATATACTTCAATGCATTAGAACACACAATAGCTATATGATGACTTGCAATTACATAGGAGAATGCTGAAAAATCTAAAGAAACTCACAGAAGATCAAAATTATTATAAGAGGTAGTCTTGCATATAGATGTTTAGCTCTATTAATGCTGAGGAGAAAGCAGGCAAACTGCCAGCATAGTACATGTATATTAAGGTCAGATCATAACCTTCTCCAATAATAGCTACAGGTACCTTAATTAATTGTTAAATTACAGTGGATTTCCTACAACACTGCATATCACATTGTCATGAATACCACATTCATTCTTGTCGGTTTATCAAAATAATAGCTGCACTAATAAGGATTGGTCATTAGTTTCAAAGTAATCCTATCAGCTAACACATGGAAAATCCTTATTCATTCCTTCCCTCTTCATTGTATTAACATTATTCATGCTGAACCCTGCTGGCATGCATGTCACAGAGTATGGAATTTGAGACAGTTTGGCCTTGGGTAGCACCCAATTATTGGAAATTAGTAACATTAATAGAAATGGCTCTAATCCTAGCTCTTTTTTCAGCAGGGTATGTTGCCTCAGTTCTAGCCACGTGATCACTCTAAGCCTTCCCATCCCCTATGCTGATTAAAACCAAAGCATAAGTGGGTGAAATCCTCTCTCCCCCAGTCAGCATCCTGATAGCTGACTAAATTAACACTGCCCTGTGATCACCAAACGAATGGTCTTTGTGGGACCAAAACATGGGTGATCAAACGGAGCGTCCGCCCGGTTTGACAGGTATGGAGTTGAGTTGCACATGTGCCTCTCCTGTGCCTGACATCAGCAGCAGGAGGGGTGGAGCAGTCTGGGGAGTTAGTGCATTTATGGTTGTTACCAGGGAAACAAGAAAAATTGCAGACTTACTGTATTATATATAATATGATCTGGGCCTGGCTGTATCACAGCAACATTTGGCTAATACAGTAATATACTATGCAATAGAGTAGCTAGCAAAAATTTCCAGTATTTTTTATAGCTGTAGCAGGGACTTCTTTTATGTAAAACATTAGTCGTTAGAATTTAGATTAAACCTAAAAGAGAAGAGAAATGGAAATACCATGTTTGCCTATCTCCTAAAATGAAAATAGAGGGAATAAAAGCTCCTGTGCTGAATTTCCATTGCAACTTCGTTCATCTTGTTGGCTCTGAGTGGCCAGAGGTACGTGCAGATGGTGCTTTATTCTCCAAGAGGGCCCCTTCCGTGAAAGTCTCCCCTTCTCCTCACTCTGTGAGTGCAGTCTATTTTTCTACCTGTTATTACATAATTCTCAATGAATTCTTAGCAATTTAGACCTTCTTCCTCCTTTTGGTACTTCACAGAAGTGCAAAATAATTGCAAAGTAATTAGGTTAAAGAGCATACTTATTGTGAAGCCAAGTTTCAAACTGAACTTAAGATACAGAGTAAAAGCAATTTATACAACCTGAGTCTTGCCTTGTGCTGTGTTAAAGCACTACAGTGTCAATGGAAGAGAAAGGCTTTGTCTACATCTGCAAAAATTGAAGAAGTAATTGGTGCTGAAGGATTGAGGTCCATGCTCTATGAAGTTCATAAAGTTTTAAGTTTAGAGCACATTAGGCTTATTCCTGGTTTACTTCTCTCGGTTAAGGTTTATCTGATACTGTTTGTGCACAGTTTTGCTTCAAAGGTAAATACTTGATCTGAATTGAAATACTAATGTGGATATGCTCAGACTAATCCATAATCTTAGAAAACTGTATTTAAACACAAGAAAATATTCTTTGACTTCTTGCATTCCTCTGTCCCTTTTTCTCTCCGTTCTTTTCAGTACAAGTGGCATGGATGATGGCATATTTGTAGAACGCATCTAGTTTCTTAGAACAACTAGAGTAAATTAACTAAGGAAAACATATTTCTTGTCTCTCCTAAATTTAGAATGCCTCCTTATTTTTTTTCATTTTCACCAGAATTGTTTTAGGCTGAAGGACAAAAATGTCTCCCAACTGTCTGATCAGTGATCTTTTCAAATCCATCGCACATATCTGTTATTTAAGCTAAAGCAATAACTGGTAACAATAGGAGGCTACTACCCTGTCTCTGAGTTATAACTACTTTTTGCAGTGCCTCACACCAGCTTTTGTTAGATGTCAAAGAAACATTAAAACCCATGAATCTTAGCTTCATTTCTGTGAAATCTTGGCTGTATAGTGCAGCCAAGTATGTACACTTATTTGATGCATTCATCCTCCGTGAGAGATACAGGCTCCGACGTACCTACTATAAAGGAGAACCTTTGCACTTCCATAACTGTCTTATTTTGTGAAATAAGCGCACAATACTATTTGGCCCTGTGAAACCGGGAGGTGTTTGCAATAATCCTTGATTAGTGAAAAAAAAGACTGAAAATGTCTTCTAGTTCTGTTCACACTGAACTATTTTCTAGGCCATGAAATGACCACTATTGATATAACCTACAACCCCCTTTTTTTTTTTTTTTTTTTTTTTTTAAAGTGTTTACCATATAGATAAAGGAAGGTTCACACATTGGGACTGTACGCAAGGATTCAGGGCTGGAGCCAGGTCTGTTCAAATTCAAGCATAAGGAGTCTTGAACAGGCCTGGATGCAGGTATACAGCTGCAGCATATAAAACATATATATCAGTTTTTAAAGTCTGTAATCTAATCAAATCCAGCTGTTTTTCAAGGTGACAACAGAAGACAATGTTTTCTGCAATATTTATGCTAACTTTCATCTTCCAACTAACACTTTCCAGAAAAAAAAGAAAAAGAAATGGAAAATGAATTTAATATTGGCGAAACCCTTGATGGTTCCTTAGCTTTGTTCTTATAAATGGCTTTCACTTGTTCCTTGTGTTCTAGGGTAACTGAACCTTGAAAAATTGTAGTCCATTAAATTTGCAGAATCATCAGCAACTGAGCACAGATTAGAACTAGAAAGTGGCGAACCCACTCTACACGCAAGAACTAATCGGCACTTGCATTTCTGTCCCATGACCTCAATGGGATCTACAAACATTTGGTGATAAATGTTAGCATCATCACCCAGGCAGTACTGCCACAGCCAAGGACAAGGGGGATGAACAACGGAACCTTCGTGCAGCAATCCATTGGGAACACTGGGAAGGGGACCTGCTACTCCTGACTCCCCTTTTCTCCCTCCTGCCTTCTTTTAATGCGCAAAGTGCATTAAACATAAACACTGCTCAAATCGCCCTCGTTGCCTCTGGATGACAGAGGCACTTTGTCAGCTTCAGCAGCTCCTGTGCTGCTTGCACAGGGGGAGGGTGATGAAGAGGATGTAGGGCAGCATATTTTAATTACAGGCATTTTTACTCAAGGAAAAGGGTAAACAGCTGAAAAATGTAGATGTGTGACAGATCTACATAATTAATTGGGGCCCCAACTAGGCTGCCACTGGGTTGCTGGCAGTTACTGGGCTTGGCAGCAATTTGAGGACGAGAACAGAGAAAAGGAATAGGCTTTCAGAGCCTCAGTGGGTTTTTTTTTTTTTTAAATTGACAGCATATTAGAAACATCACCACCATGCTTGGCCATCTCACTGAGCTGCATGCTTATTTAAAATATAAATAAGAAATAAAACTGTTTAATTATTTTCTTTCAGAATAAAAGTAATAAAGAAGTCCTCAGAAAGATTTTTTAATCAGCTTCCCCAAAAGCCTCTGAACAGCTAGACTCCCCCCATCCCCCTTTTAAATGGAATTTGTAATCTAACGAGGAAATTATTTATGAAGTATTTGCTCTGCACCTGAAAATACCTCCAGTGAAATTATGTTTGGCAACCTGAAGCACTTTGAAGTCGACAGAGTGGCAATAAAAATTAGGCCTTCATTAAAGAGCAATGCCTTTTCTCTCACAAACTGGCACAACCTCAAGAGGTCAAACCCTGGGAAGGCCACAGATCTCTGCCCAAGCCTTGCCTGAGCACCACACATGGAAGCAATTTTGCCCATATTCTCTGCTGCTCTTTATGAATTTCTCCTTCCCCCCTCCCTACCCCTTTTTTCAGGCTTCCTTCTACAGCTTTCATGTTGCATTTAGGAAATTAACAGTAACTGTCAAATTACTCTGCAAATAGGAGAATATAAGTTTGGAAGGAGTAGAACTTGCCTTTTGCCCTAGGGCCAATTCAGTGGAAGAGCAACAAAGGGATCCTTGAGAAGTGTTTGGATAGACTGTTTTAGCAAGCTAGGCTCTTATTTTATCAAGTGCACACAATTTTTCCATTGGCAATCCACCCCCCCACCCCCCACCCCACTTCCCTGTAAGTTATTCTTTCCCCTTGCGCACCCCACTTGCAGCATGGACTAGAAAAGTACTGGGACCAATTATAGACACTAGGAACAGGCACAGTGGGTATTAACCCTTAGAGAGAAATGGAAGCGGTTGGGAATGGGGGCCTATTCTTGAGTCTATGTGCAAAAGGTGTAGTTTGGTTTGAGAAAAAATGATTCTCATGTGTGCTTGCAAAGAGGAAATAAAGGAGGGAGTAGTTACTTTAATTAAATACTGAAATCTTTGGGAAAAGTGAGAGAAGAAAGCTCAGAGGAATTGTAATCTATGGAGATGTAAGCTAATTACTTAATCACTTGCATTTGTAAATCTTATTATTGGAAAAGAAATTACTGTAGTGATTAAATTACAGATATTTATCTGCTAATAGCCCTGATTAACTGGTGATGCTAATCTGTCATTCTGAAAGCCAATATTAACGGCATCAATCTCACAGAACAATAAACAATTTATGTGAAAGAAAACTTTGTCCATGTAAAGTCCAGATGTGCGAAGGGAACGCAGGATGTGTGAGATTCTGGAACCAGTTTGCTGGACCAAAACAGCCAACTCTCTCAAAATGAGTTGTTTTGGCCCATTAACCCGTTGTCAGGCACAAAGCGTTACTTAGTTATGAACAAGTGCTGTCTTATGCTGCAAAAGCAATTTAGTTAGCAGCACTTCTAGGGTAAATAAATAAATCCTGGGCTTAATTTATTACCAGAAAGTTATTACGGCTAGAGAGACCAGGTAGGCCAGAGAGAGTTGTTACTAAGACTTACTTGCAGGTTCTGCAAAGAAAAGGTAGCTGATAGAAGCCAAAGAAAAGTATAATTTATTTTTTTTTAACAGATACCTGACTGATGCTATTGATTTTCACTTTGGCTAAATAAACTTTTTCTTTTTAATCAGTGTTTCTTACCACAAGGGAAAGTGATGAAGAGGAAAAGTGGAAAGACCAGTACCTTAATTTCCTCTCCATGTTGCAGGGCAGGTTTTACAGGGAAATGAAACTCCAACAAATAAACCCAGGTTAGAGCTTCAGAGGAAATTTGCTGTGCGGCGGACAATGGCAAAGTACCCAGAGAAGATCAAGTTTCCTATTTAAGCTGTTCAAGAATTACTGCAGAAAAGAAAGAAAAAAATGAAGCAATTGCTGCAAGTGCTGGGCTTACTGAGCTCCTATCTCAAATACAACTGGAATCTACCGCTGCAGTTTTTATGATGACCAGATGTCACTATTTCTGGGAATGTCCAGAATTTTCAAGGGTTACTCCCTTTTCCTGGCATGTTTTTGAAGCTGGGGTTTGCCTTGGTTACAATATAGTCTGCCTGCTACCTCACCTTTTCCTATTGGTGTCTACCGTTGCCATCTCCTTTATCCAATAACATGAAGCAAACTTTCTTTGTGCAGGGATCAATACAATTGTCTTTAAAATTAGGAATCAAGGCCTTCTGTTTAAATTGTATTAGGAGTTCTTGCAGATGGAGGAGAGTGTGTGAGAGGTAGGAAAGGAATATGGTGGGGCATTCCTCCTGCTGGATGTTGTGGCAGTATCAGACCAGAAAGGGTAAGAAAAGTCATGCACTTTGGCACAGCATTCACCACGTCCTCTCTTTTTCCAGCATTTTATGTGGATTTGGAGGATTTTCTTTCTTTTTAATAGTGCCAGGGTTTCTGCTAGAACTATCAAGTCGGATGCAACTGAGCATCTGCAATAACTCCGAGAGGCTGCCACACATCCAGAAATCCCCGATGAGTCTACATCACACATGCAGCATCGCTCTACATAATGTGCTTAGTGAATCCTTTCAGGAAACCCCAGGCCCATTGCACATCCATGCAGGAGGTTGGCTCTACAGCAACCCCAGGTAGCACAGAATATGCTGCTAATGTTTCCCATGGCAAATTTGTGCCTGTGCAGTAGGTCTGAAGTGTCTCAGACAGTGCTTTATTGCTTCAATACAGGCAAACTCTGCAGTGAATAGACAAGTATTTATGCATGGGGAATGGTTAATGCTTAAATACTCAGTTTTTAAAAGTTATGCTCTTAATAACAAAAATATATACACATATATACAGAGAGATAGAGAGAGGAAAAAAAATCAAGTCAAAGGCTCCTTTAGACATTTTGCATTCAGAGGCAGATATTTCAAGGAGCAAAAATAACCAATTTTCTGAGGGACTCTATAATGGACAATGTTTCTGTGGGCAGAAGCAGGTAACTTTGTATTTGCTCCCTTTGCACTTTTTCACTGAATATGTCGCTCACTGAGGCAGCTAAAAGCATGGTTAAAGGAAATGCCCAGTTATTTGTTCCTGTCCTTGCAGGCATACTTGGCAGTGTTAGGTCTTGAATGACAGAGAAACCTTAGGTGTTGTATAAATTGTGTTTATTGCATAGGGGTACTTATGGGGGCAGCTCAAACCACTTTAGATGGCTCACTATGAACCTGAGATGTACTAAGGGGTATGACACTGGGACTTCTGAACGCCTATACCCTGGAAAGGCAGCTAGAGACTGGAGAGTGTCTAGATTTGATAAAAATTATAGTAGGGAAATTATGGCAGGAAATGGCAGAAAAGGAGACCATGTTTTCATATGGAAATACCTTGAATCTTTGACTTTATAGACTATTAAAGTAGAACAGAGGGGAATCTCAGATTTCCTGACAACTTCTGTTGTTAGAAAACTAGGAAGTGCAGAAAATTCACTCCCCATGACTAGTGACTGCTATTGAATGGCAACCAAGGAATATATTTTTGGGGATGAGAGACTGGATAGTTTGTTCTCTAGCAAACATGATGCTTCCTTCCTATAGCTAATGGCAACTGATTGGATGCATTTGCAGATAATATCATCTTTGGTAGTGAGTCTTTCATTAGGTGGGAATTTTCAGCCGAAAGAGCACTTCCCTTTATTTCCTCTTTCTGGAAGGAATATAAATACTGCTCTGGGAGGGAAACACAGCAAGCAAATTCAAAACAAAGGAGAAGAATGGAAGAATGAGAAGCTGCTGTTAGTAAAAAATGTTGTAAACCAAGGGAAGTTGCAGAAGAAAAGATAAATTGACACCTCTTGAGAGTCTGTTTTTATTCAATGAATAGAGAAAGATTATTTAAGCTTTAGATGATCAGAAAGACAATCTCCAGTGGGGGATTTAAAATAAACTTAGAGCATTTTCTCTTTTCTGGTTGTGATTCTGACTTCTACTGTAGTAGAAGGTGGTGCATCTAAACTATAGCTGGAATTCAACAAATGATAATGAAAGCTCTCATTCCCAAGCTGGAAGCTTTCATTCAGTCTCTGAAAGCAATTGCATAGTTCAGTAATGTAAGGATAGAATTGTACAATTCCTCAAATCTAAAAAGAAACAAAGTGTTTTCTCAAAAAAAAAAAAAAGTATATATACTAAATAGCTAAATTAGAGAGCTTCATTTATTTCCAGTCTTTTGTTTTTGTATATCAGTTCCCGGAGAGGAAAACTCAACCCTTTGAACCTGAATTCTGATATGAAATTGCAGGGATCTGTGCTAAGATCTGATTTTCCACCCCAGTTAGGCAAATTTTTTTAGGATTTTACGCTGAGTTTTTCTAAGTTCCCTTAATGGAGCTATTCTCATTTTACATCCTGATTATATTCATGTAAGGGTAGGAAATGAGAATTCTCTATTTTTCTGAAATGTTTCAAACAAATTATCTGTTTTTATGTAGTATAAATGGTAAACGGATAATATGAAGAATTTTAATTTATTTTCTAATTTACTTAGACCCCACATTTCCCTTTTCAAGCACTTTCTCTGCATATTTTTTTTTCCTGTGGTCACACTAATCATAGTATATTTATATATGTAATTAGTGTTATTCTTCTGTCAGTAAAATGAAAAATTATGACAAAAGAAACGACTTGGTCCGGTTTTCAGTTTGTCTTGTCTCCTTTGGCTGGAAGCTCGGCAAGGCACTTTGTTACGACGTGTACAGAAACTAGAGGTACAACATGATCCTGCTGTCAGCGGGAGCTGCGGGAATTCTGTAATTACCTATAATGTTTCCATTTTCTTGGTAACTGAGCAGGAATAATCGCGAGGGCCAGGTGCACATCTTGATTCTTCTCAGAAGACAAGGAGTCTGGGAACGCTTCGTCCTTCTACAGTTGCATTTAAACACCTCTATGTTTTTAGAAGAAACACATTTTGCAGTTTTAGGAGCAATAATGCTGCAGTGCCGGGAGAGACAACAGACAAGTAGTGAGGGAAGGGAAGAAAGTCTGGTGTTCTAATTGATATGGTGCAAGCAGCAGGCAGTCCTATTAGAGTTGAAATATTTGGGCATTGAAGAGGCACATCAGTTTTTATCCCAGTCCAAAGACAGTTGCATGGTGTTGCTTCTTTCGTGAAAGTAGCATATCTTTCCATTTAGGGCACAAATTTCAAGGAGCTTTACAAAACATTATCAGCATCTGTAATGATGCCCGAATGCAAATGTGAAGTCAAACTGTTTGTACAACTGATCTGAAAACATCCCTCTTTTGTATAAACAGGTCTAATAACATCCCATTAAATAAGTGATTTTCCGTAGACTGCAGCAGCTCTAACTATCCAGACAGTAATTTGAGCAGCCCTGTACAAAGTAGATCATAAATAGTCTGTTCCAGGCTGTAAACCTATAATAAATTCTTTCATGAGAATAAAATCATCACTATGCCAAATACCAGAGGAAGAAAAATATATTTTTGTCCATATATCTCTCTGAATCGCTGATTATAATAATGAACTTCTAGTGGTTAGAATTTCTGTTTGCAAGCAGGTCTGGGAGCCAGTCATGTCAGTACACACATGTTCTCAGGATTACTGCCTAATTAAGAGAAGTCCAAGTTTTTCTAAATTTTCTAAAGCTCAGGAGTCATAATGTCAGGTGTAATGGCAAAGGATTAGAGAGACTGGAGTCGTAACCATCATTGTTGTCTCAATGTTTGTGCTCAGGATCTTTCCAACTTGTTATTTGCACTGGGGAATACCACCACAGGTGTCCCTGCCCCACAAGGGGAGCAGAGCCCCAGTGCAGAAGAACCAGGAAGAGAGTCTTGTATCAAGGAGAAGCAGCATATCCCCATTTCTTTCCCTCTTGTAAGAGACTATTCATTTCCATATCTAGAAATGATAGCACGTGATGTGAAGTAACTACCTGGCATGGATCATAGCAAGTACCAAGACTTTGTTTGTAAGTGGTCTTCAGCATAGGATGGGGCAGAACATATATGGTTACTGGCCTGAGGTGTGAGTTATAGCTTTTCTCAAACTGTTCAGATGTCCAAACAGCTCTCCAATATTTCTTCCCTTAACAGCAGTAGATCATGCACATGTAAAGCACTGTGTTTTGGTTCTCCTTTGCTTAGCATGTGCTTAAAACCGTTTCAACCGTGTCAAAAGCCTTTTCCATAGATGTAGAAACAGCAGAGTGCACTGTTGCCAGATACCTGAAACTTCTCCTCATTGAGCTACTCTTTTGTCTATGCTGCCTTCACAAAAGTGGTACAAGTACGGTAAAGCGAGGCCAAAACATCTTCAGGAATAACACAGTAGAAAACTATAAAGACATTATTAAAGTAATATAAATAGTTACAAGATAGATAGTAAATTTTAGTAGTAGAGGGTTCTATAAACGACAAAAAAACCAAAAACAAAAACAGGTTGAACAGAACATGTCTGTTAAAACTTAAATCTTCAACATGTCAAAGATCTGACTTGCAAAATTTCAGTGAATAGCAAGTAGCTTGTTACTCTAAGCAATCAGATGGGTACATGCAAATTAGTTCAGGAACTTTTTCTTTTCTCTCTTTTTTTTTAATAAAGCAATAAAATAAATTTAGTTATTAGAGAATATATATTTAGCATTTAGAATCTGAATCTAAGTCAACCAGAAATATGACTGCTGAGAAGTAAGATGATAAAGCACTCAAGTTCTAACATCTTCCATTGCTGATGTGAAGAGGGCTTCAAATCCCTCATGCAGGTATCCTTTTGGGGATCTCTTCCTCTATTTTGTGAAAGGTGCATAATCTTGTTGTGAAGGTAACTCCCAAAATGTAAATGTTAATTTAGAAAATAATCTTTTTAGCCAGAAATATTAGTCAAGTTTAATTTGCATATAAGAGTATCTTCATCTCTCTTGATCTATGACTTTAGGTGAATTACACATTTCACTGAAAAAAAATGAATAAAAATAGGTAGATCATGTAACATAAAAGCAGTTACAAATGTATAGGTGTCTGATATTGATATCTTATTCCTCTCCTCATCAAGAAACATTTTTATTTCAACTAAATCCTTTTTTATCTATAAATAACTTTGCCCCAGTTAGGACATGTGGACTGCAAAGTTTTAACCATCCCAGTACAGCTTTTCTGTGCAATGAAAGAATTTATCAACAATCTTCCCCTCTAGCTGCTTGAGCTTCAGAATATCTCACTTAAAATATGTTCATGAAGGAAAAATGTAGTTTTACTTGGAAAAAAAAAAAAAGGTATTCCTGTGGGTAATTTAATACATAGAAAAAATTTACTTTCTTCTATTTACTTACAGTTTACCAAATTTTACAAGTTAGTAATAGTAAGAGTGTGTGAAAGTAGATTTTTCTCCACTTTCTCACACTTTCTAAGTGCTTTTCAAATGCAAAAGAATGTATTTTTTACTTCTTTTGGCTTCTTAAGAAAGAACACTAGAACTAACAGAAAGCAATACTTAAAATAAATTACTTTATAAACAAAGCTGCATTTTCCCACAGCCATTTTAAAAAACAGCAAAACAGTGAATTTCTTTTTGCATTGAAGTGATTTCTTTCTTAATGTCATGAAACATAATACTTAAAAAGAAAAATTTGTCAGAGTACAGAAATACTATTGACTTAGAATACAAACTAAAGTCTTAAGTGAAGTATATGAAGGGAAATTAAAAGCTTAGTGAAGGAACTAACCAAAATATGTATAAAAAGGCAGAGATGCTTATAGTTTTGTGCTGCTCTAGTTGAAAGGGATATACAAATGTGACCGTTTATGTGATATTAGCAGTTTTTCTAAGGTAAAAGAGGAAAAGCAGAAGTAATTTTTCAAAAGAGCTATGTGCCAGTTTGTGTAGGTATATCTACTCCAGCTGAGTTATAATGGAATTGAGATGTCTACTGCAGAAGTAATGTATTTAAGAATGGATAGGTATATATATTTATATATGTATGTATACTGGCAAATATATGTACACTGGGAAAGCAAGGACACTGCATTTACACAACTAAATAGGATGCGGTCTTCCCATGATATTATTCATTATTACTGTGAGCTTGGTTAAGTGGGAGGTCTATTTATGTGGTGGTTAAGGTGCCTGTCAAAGAGGCGCTTGGCACTTGGTCCTCCTTTGCACTTTGAAGTTTACTTCCTACAGTAACATTTTCCAGTCATAACACCTCCTTCTTCACAGCTAAAAAGTCAAGGCTGCTAACCATCCCCCAGTGCTTCAAAATGCAGAAACCATAATTCAACCCTAAGGAAATGAACCAATTACAAGAAACTTGGTTTAACTTCCTGCTGTGGTAGACAAATGGAGATCTACTATGAAAATAAGCCTGCCAGCTTAAAAAATATATGTAGGTATTTAGCAATTACAGTCAACTGGAACATTCTAAGTAACAAACCCAATCATTTTCTGTAAAGACTAGTTGCTGAGCATAGCATCTGAGGATAACGAAACCATTATGGTTTCTATACCCTAGACAGAGAAGTGTGTGTGAAATTTCCTGTTCTGGTTGTAGATTTCTGTGTTTTCATGGTAGTAGAATAAAGGACTAGTCTATAAACTGCAAAGAATGTGTCTCAAAAAATGTTTTCGTTTCTGTCCGCAAAAACAGAGATATCCTGCAAAGCTTCATGCACATAAATGGTACGGATCTATTCACAATTAAAGGTTTAGCCTAATAAGCAGTAAAAGTCTGTGACACAAGTTCAGGACACCTTGAATTGATGACTATTTACTGATCTTTCTAAAATGTAGTATTTATTCTGAAACCTATGAAAAATAGTAAATTTTCTCAAATAATAGTATCAAAAGTTGATTAATTATTTCATGTTTTAATAGTCATGATGTAGAAATAATAATCTAAAATATGAGGCAAAATTATGTTACAGACTTTATGTATTGAAGACAAACACAAGCACATCACTCTGTTATACTATCTATCTAATAAGTAATATTATTTTATTTATTATTATTTTAAACACAGACAAGTTTTGATAGTCACCAAAACAATCATTCAGCAAATACGCATGAAATAGCTAATTTTGTTTACTATGCTACTTTGTTCTGAAAATAAGTTGTTCAAAAAAAGGCAGAACCAAAAAAGAGCCCCCAAACTTTTTTTTTTGCTAATAGTCCTAAGTAAATGAACTGTTCTAGATACTTCACTGTTAACTTCCAAAATTTCACTAACATTTCATGCTAGGCAACATAGCAGGTAATGTAAACAGAGCATTACAAAATGCAGTATACCATTCTGTAAAGAAATGATTATCTTTTATGACTGCTGCTTCTTAAGATTGACTTTTGTTCCAGAGCACCAAAAAAAAAAAAAAAAGAAAAAAAAGAAAAAAAAGAGAAAAAAAAAGGGATGAAATGTCAGAATAGGGTGAAGTGAAAATTTCAAGCCTTGAGACACTAAAAATAATTAAGGAACCTGGTAGAAATTCAGCTAGAAATCTCTAACCCTGTATTCCTGGCTTCTCATGTATGAAATAGACAACAAGCATTCTTTTATTTTTTTCAATCAGGATTTATATAAATTCCATTAAATTGAAACTATACCACATAGGGCTATTGGAGAGTCTCTTGGCATCTCTCACAAGTTAAATAAGGTCGGGGTCAGGCTGGGTTAGGACAGCGTGTGAGGTCTCCAAAGAAAACTAAGGATGCAGCGGGAAGTGGTCATCGTCACAGCGCGAGTCTCCCTGGCTCGGAAAAGGAGCAAACACTCCTCGAGTGTTTGCACGAGCCTGCTCATAGACCTGCTGTCTCTTTTGGGAGCGAAAGCCAGCGTCCCGTCCTTGTAATGGCAGTATCCCCTTGCATACTTGACAAGCAGAAGAGTATTAGCACTACAGTCCTGGCCAAAAATTCACTAGGGACTCTAGTTGCATTGGCAAAATTCATTATCTCTTGTGAATAATTTAGTTAATTAATTCATTCAGTCCTTTTTTTTTTTTTTTTTGGTCAGTATTTGTTTTCCAATTAAGACATGCAAAAAAATATTTCTGATGGAAATCTATGCAAACAATTCCTTTTTATAAAGCTGTAAATCACAGCCTGGATTCTCATAAGATCTCTAATTTTCAGAAGTGCTTGGTGTTTAGTCAGTATCGGGTAGTCATGGCAGATAAACAAAAACATTTTTAATAAGAAAAAAATGACAGAACTGAATCTTAGATGGTTGCTAGTCTCACTGCTTCCTTAGATAGCAAACATTGCCCAGTACACTAAAAAGCGGAATTAAACTAAAAAAAAAAAAGAAATAGTAGGTATCTCAAAGTTAATTATATTGTGTTGTTTTCGGGCACATTAATTTCTTGGTAGAGGACAAGGATTCAGAGCAGTACAGCAGTACCTCCATTACTCAAAAGACAGGTACGGACTTAATGGCTCTCAGTTCTTTTAGAGGCAGGCAGGAAGCCGTCATGGAAAGACTGCTCACCTCAGTAGCACAAGGTCACCTCAGTGTTGCCTTTTAACCAGTGAGCACCCAGAAGGGAATGGAGGTTACTGTAACCATCACATGGCTTGATGGGTCCAAGAATATAAGTTGATTGCAAATCAACCATGGAATAATTTCATGGCTATGGAATAACTTCATTTCTTACTTAGAAGAAAAATGCACCAAAAACGGTCTTTTTTTTTTCTCCTTCAGAAAACATTTATATGCCACATCAGAAGCTCAAAATTAAATTTATACATTGATTTTTTTTTCATTTTCATATTGTGCTGTTCATATGTTATTTTATAACCTGCTGTGCTTGTCCAGCTCAAAGCAGATAGCCAAACATTTGCTGCTCACTGAGAATTTGTTTGTATCTGGTTTAGTTTAAGTCCCAGTTTTTCAGAGAAGAGTAGAGCCAGAGAGGGATTTGTTTGGTTATTATTGATTTTTATTCATCTTACCTTATGTATTTTCATTTTAGTCTTCCACCTGCATTTCATAACAAAAGCAGATCAGTTTTGCTGCGGAGAAACATACTCCTGATTTGTAGTCCTCCCTCCTCCTTCCTGACTTTGTCCATTGCAGCAAGGTTTTTGACTATGTTGGAAGTCCTCCTTTGCTGGACAGTATTTTCATGGCAAAGAATTTGAAAGCAATACCTGAGGTGATGTTGAAATAAAATTAATATATAATGGGGAGGCAACACCTCAGATTTAGCCTGATGTCTCAGAAGCTATAGAGTCTGTAGCTTCTTCATGAAGATGATTCTGTCGTGTCTCCCACTACTTTGGTTTTGACTTTTAAGTTAAGGGCATTGCACAGCCTGTGCAGGTTCAAATGTGGGTGCAAATTGTGGATGCAAGGACCAGCTACTTCCTAATGTCACAGACTCTATTATGGCACTATGGTATCTCATCTGGAGGAAGAAATTCTGTCTCATGAAGGAGGAAGAGCCTACTGTGAGAATTTCCACAACGGGGCTGAGGAGCTCCTGAGATAACTATGCAATAACTATTTTCTAGAAGGAAATGTGAATAATGCTGGCCAATGGTTGCAGTCTGTTAAAGCTCAGATAACTCTACCAGCACAGTTTCTCCTGATCTCTGAGATAGTTTTAGTTGTTTGAGGCTTTTTTTTTCCTTGAATTTTTCAGTCTTCTTCCTTCTGAACTTTACATGTCTCTCAGCTCCCATTAAATACAATCCATCTGACCAGTAACCCTATGTATCCGGTGAAAATACAAAAAGGAAAAAAAAGGAAGGGGTCAGTGAAAGGTTGAGTGAATAGGCAATTAGTGGGAAATTTGGTAAACAATAAGGGAAATGTGTTTGTGTAGCCTGCATTTTTTTTTTTCTGCGTAAAGCCCTATTTCATCTCTATTTTATTCATGCATATTCAGTTTAAGGCAAAAAAAAATATTTGAGATATCATTTTTTTTTATTCTTTATTTATTGTACTATAAATACATACGTGGTAATAATGCTGGTTTGGGAAGCAGTCAAATGAAGGCAATTCAAATTAGCGGGCAAGCGAGGGCAGAGTCTTTCATTTACAGTGTGCTTGATCAGACCACATTAAAATCAGCAAGACTTAAGCCCATTCTGTTTACAGCCCACAGGTTGTTATCTAGTTTCAAACCTTTCTGTTTAGAATTTTACTGTATGCAGCTCACCGTTAATTGGGAGTTTGGGTTCTAATGACTGCTTTTCGGGGCGGGAACTGGAAATCCTGAAATCCACAGTGTGCCCTGAAGTGTATTCATTTAATTGAAAACCTTTACAGAAAATTACTGATTATTTGAAAGTTAAACGTTTAGTCACAATATTCATTATCTGTTGCTATTTATATATACACATTAAGATTTTAAATTATATCCGTTCAGTTAAAGATGCCCATTTCGCTAGGTTGCCTGAAACATCATTTACATAGGGTTGTTACCTCAGAAAAAAACAACGAACAACAACAAAAAATCTCCCTCTCTTGTGTCCTGTTTCTCTAATCCCCATAGACAGCAAGGAATAAAGGTTGGCTTTATACTGTCAATTTCTTTTACTGTACACATTGGCATTTGTCAATATTCCTTTGCACAAAAATAATGCTAATATTCAAGGACACATAACAGCTTTGGAAGTTTGTTGCCAATTGTATGTGGATGCACTGTAAAAACCTAAACGTTAGCTAATGGTAAAAACAAGACTGTTTTGATATTGCAATGGAGCTCTACCAAGTGAACTAATGAATTAGTTCCATGAAACCTTCATACTTCTAATCACTATCACATTAAAATATATATATATACACAGGCAGTAAAGTATCTTCTTGTACTATTTGAGGGAAAATATCACTGTGTAACTAAAACAATTTTATAAACATGCACAGTTCCGTAGAGATTTTCTGGGAGGTGGAATAAAATATGATTCTGATGTACATTTTCCTATTATTTTTAAACACAAGTTCAAACTGAAACATGCTCAAGATCTGGGACCATTTGGCACTGGACTTGTGGGTCAAATCCCTAATTACTTTTATATACATTCTATTGTCTATTTGTAAGGGTATTCATTCTTATACAGTGAAGCAAACTCCCCTTCAGTCAGGCAGAGCTCAGTCACACCTACTTGCAGTCATTTTCTTGTCACACTGAGTTAAAGTGACCACTAGCAAATGAGAAAAAATTGAGAATCAGTATTTTCTCTTCTTACCTGACAATTCCTCCTGAAGAGCCGTAGGTGTTAGTCTTGGCTAAATGTAATTTGGGTAACTGAACTCTGCCTACCCTGGTCTCCCTGAAGTTATAATTCAGTGTTGCATCCTTCTCCACTCCTCACTCTGGACTTGAAGCTGTATTTGCTTTGTGTGTCATTTATCAAAATGAGAAAAACATTTACTTTTATTTAGAAAGATTGTTAAGATGATTATTCCCACCACAACTTGCTAAAGCTTTCAACCATGCCATCAGACTTCATCAAAACCAAGTTGAGAAGCTGTATGTTGTTGAGCATCTTAAGAACATCAAGTGTCTCAGCTGGGTATAATCTGGAGTGCATCAGAACTCCTATATACCTTGTATACCCAATATTCCTCCTTTCCGGGAGAAAACAGGGCAGGAATAGCCTGGCTTGGAAAGGAAAGGATAATGGTTTCTTGTTTTGCACTTGGTCTGCTCAGTTCCGTAATTAGACTAAAGATTTTCCATCAAAAGCTTCTAGTGCCAATACACAACATTGCACTTTTATCTTTTGATTACGGCTGTCAAAATGTTGATCATATATCATTGATGGAATACTCTACCATATAATAAGGATTTGGAATTTCTTCTGTTGTGAATAGAAAACAATATTTCATTTGGAAAAAAAAAGTATTTAGGTCTCTTGTTTCAAAAAAGCTATTTTTGACACTCTGTTACCATCAATAGCAAACTTACCTATATATTGCCTGACCTTGTATAGTTCTTCAAAAAATCCATTTTGTCCATTTGAAAACTTCTCATTGACCTACTGTCAATTACCTGACAGTAGTAGGCATTAGAGAGATATTAGTTTTTTTAATGCAGTGAATTTGATACTCAAATTTGAAATTCAGTGCAAATATTTTCAGTAGTCATTGTGCATTATGGATTTTCACAACAGTAGGTTTCCAAGTAAAAGGAAGTGGTTCAAAGAAATTTCCGTGCTTCATGTGAGTTTCTGTGGTTTTAGACTTTCTACTAGAAATCTTCAATATCTCTTTTTTTTTGTCTGAAATTCATATATTTTGATTTGCTCACACTTTTGATCATATTATAAAAGAATAAAAGGGATAGAACAAAAACAACCTGAATATTTTGGTTTAGAATGACCATATTGATTGACATTTTGAACTTCTCTGAGGGTTTGATTGTCTTGAACCAAACAACAGAATGCTCAAGAAATTATTATTGCTTTGTTATAGAGTAATTAAATTGTTCTCTATTTAGCTACCATGTTTTGACAAGTGATCTTGCCTCTGTTTATCTTGTTTGAGATGTATTTGATCTAATTCACATTATTTTACTCAAGAGTTAACCATCCAACTTCTTCCTTGTAATCAAAACACTAAATGTAAATTTTTAATGTGCAAACCTTTTACCTATTTTAGACACCTATTTTAGAATGAGAAGAATCATTGTAACGCCCCAGAATTGGTGAAAAAAATGTGAATAATAGAAGATGCCATCCACAAAGCCCAGCCAAAACTAACATAGATGTGAATAGGCCAAAGACATTCTTAAGCCAAGATAGGATAAATTTCACCAAATGAAGGACTTAATAAAAATGAGTTAGTCCCAACAGAAGGACTCAGAAGTACAGTAAAACAGCCTTCCTCATGCAGTTAAGTTTCTTACTCAGTGAAGCTCTTCCATTCTTCTAATCTTTTTGTGATCGAGCACTATTTCAGAGGTTGTAATTTATTTTCTCTTCCTATTCTCTCCTTACAGTCAGAAACATGTACTGTATTTTCTAACCTGCAGTTTCTTCTTAAGCATGAGGCTCTGTTGACCTCTTAGAAATAATTATAATTCCCTCACAGGAGAATATGATGAATTTTACATTTGTCTTTCCATCTCCAGTTTTCTATCTTAGTTTTAAAATATTAGTCAGATATAATTTCCGTGTTAGTATTATCAAAATAGTCTTTAACTTCACTGGGCCTTGGGTAAAGCCCAGTGTGCTTATCCAACTTTAGAATACATTGGCATTTGCAGTAAAAGCTATCTCATCAAATTTTGAATGGACTCATCAGCTTAATGCCAAGCTTTTTAGCTTAATGCCAAGCCTTTTTTTTTTTTTTTTTTGAGCTAATATATTTTTTTCCATTTGCTAACAAAATATTGGCCACCATTCTACACAAGACTATAACAAAACAAGACTGTAAGACTATTGTTGTCTCTGACTTCCTTACCTACTCTTTCTGACAGCAAACTAACAATAGTAAGTATCGCCTTAGAGAAATTACCAGTCGTATTTGTTGGTTATACCCTGAAATAGAAAAATTATTTGATGTTTCTGGAATTAAATAGCAAAACCTAAATTTAAAATTTTAGTAATACAGGATAAATGTGCTGAAGGAACTCATCTATAAAACTGAGTAAATCATGTCCTCAATGAATTAGGTCTTTTTAGTTTTGGAGAAGGCTAATACCTTCAGAATTGCCCTAGATATGCTCTACACAGTAGATCATATATTTTGAGATGCATGTTATTACATTGTATAGGAAGGAGCTAAAAATAAATAATAATGTAATCTGATTTAAAACCTGTTGAAATGATTAGTGAGACTTGGAAGTCAAGACATTTCACATGCATTGACTAAGATGTGATTTATGAAGAGGTTTATTTCTCTATATTCTCTATATTTTCTAGCTGTTTTTCCTCAGTCCTGAGAGGGGCACCTGAGAATTGCTTTCTATGACAAGAGCAGGAAGGACAGTTCAGCGCAGCAGTAAATTAGACCTTACAAAGGAAATGCTGTAAATGCAGAATGTATTTAAAAAACACATTCACATTTGGCTATATTAACTGGTCAAATTAATCACAAAGAGAATGCAGATGAAGAAGCAAGGCTGTGAGCTTATTTTCAAACAAGTTACCATGTATTTTTAGACCATAGAAGAAACTTGTGATTAAAAGCCAGCTTTCAAAAATGATATTGAAAATCTGTGATAAGTGAAGAATAAAGAGTTACTAAGATGCTTTGAGGCCTGAAGAAAGTGATCTTTGAAGAATTTAAAATATAGCTTTCTGAATAAGTAACCAGGGAGAAGGTCAGGTGTGAACTTTCAGGGGAGTAATTCATGGATCTGTGCTACCTTCTTATGCAGTAAATTATTTAACAAATATTTTTTTATTTGTTTATGCCTTCAAGAACACCTTACTGTACATACTTGCTCAGAGTATGCTTCTACAAGAACACATTAGTGATGTTTTCAGTGCAAGAGTGACATATTCAGTGTCTACACTGGTGTTTCAGTTTGGCTCAGAAAAACACTTCTGAAGTGAATCTCTCAATTTATGTGCTTTGGTTAATAGCATGGTCTTGGAGAGCACTAACTGGGTTCCATCATTTTTATGAAATTAAGTTGGAGGCATTTCAAAAGATGGATATTTGCAAAGGGACTAGATGAGTAGTGTGAAGTGAACTCCCTGAAATATGTTACATGGGCTAATCACCATTTGCCCTACGAATGTTCTCTTATTGGGATGCTGTGCTTGTTAACAGAAGTGTAGCTGAAAAGAACAATTTATTCACGTTTAAGTTAGTCACATTCAATGACACAGCAGATATTTTGTTCCTTCTTTAGAACAACATGATCACCTTGAAAACAAGAGCCTTCTTATACACTTCTGTCTTGACTTGATAACTCTTCCATGTCGTCGTCCTTTCCCTTCAGGTTTCTCTGCAATTGTCCTGTGGCTCTCACTCACATGTTTTATTTTCTCTGTGTTGGCTTTTAGAAGAATTATCTAAGGAATTCAGGACTCCCCCACTGCCACAATAGCTCCTGTTCTCCTTTTTCTGTGAAGTAACTACCACAAATATCCAATATACACACTGGGCTGTTATTGCAGCCCCCAAAAATGAGGAACACCAATTATTGCCCCGTTGGGACGTTGCTAGAGTTCTCAAGGAGAACTGGAGGATTACCTGAATGCTACTGAGACTGTTTAGATAAACCCTGATCACTGCTAATTTACATGTCCCTTTTCTACCATTTACATCATTGATMTGAGTATCCTAACAGAGTTGTAAAACCATGCTTAAAATGCTGATCAAAGAGGTACACTATTTTCCCAGGTTGTACACACCCTTTCACCAAATGAATTAGTCTTCAAAGATCAAACTTACACTCTTTCTTTGCTCAAGTGCCAGTTTATGTAATTCCATAGTCCCGTGGGCTACCAGTGATAATCAGACTGCATAGCATGATTTCTGCTATTGATTAGTAGTTAAATCACTTTAAGTCACTTTAGTTGGGTGTCTAATATTTGGTTGAAATTAAAAATTCTTTGTGTCCAAATTTTTACTGGATTTATTAAAGATAAAATTACTACAAATATTTCTACTGAATATCTACTGGTAGAGTATCTGAGATGAAACTATCAGAGAAAAATTTTCACTGAATTTGTGAGGTTAGAAACAACCTCCAGATGATACTATGTTCTCTCAAAAACAATAAACTTCCTTATATTTCTCATTGATTTTTTTTTAAATAACAGAAGAAGGCTCAAAGAAATATTTTCCTCATGTTATTTTTAGCAATTATTTTATCTTGTCAGAACACATATATCATCACTTAAGTGGTGCTAAGATGGTTAAGCAAGTCATAAAGCATCTATTCCTTTATTGTGTTGCTGTTAGAATCATGACCACACTAATAGCACTTAAGCTACATTTACTTTAAAGAAAATATTATCAGACAGTATTATTGATACGACTTAATAGCAGAGTCGAGACATTACAAGTGCCGGATCAGATTTCTCATTAGAATAACCATTTCCTTATACCTAAAATAACTTTCTCCCTTTTTCTTCTTCAAAGCCTTGTGCTTTAAAAGAGAGAGTTGATAGAGCTCATTGATCCATACACGTTTCTGTTGCTATCTGTGCATGTCAGCTGGCTCCTTAATATTGACATGGATCTTACACTTGCTTTGGGGTAAAATTCCTGTTTAACTACTCCAGGATGTTTAACTTCACGACTGAAACCTTATAATAATCTATTACTGTAAGGGAAGAAGTGACATACTGTGCTACTTATATATTTAAATTACATATGTTTTCTTCATATGTGTTGGTATTTTACAGTACCATATGACTTGACTATGTATTGTGCAGATCAAAGTAGATTTTGCAGCAACATATGAAAGAAATACAGCAAATAGAATGTACAGGGGATTTTATTTTATTTTAATAGGTGCTTTTACATTATTTCATTTCGTATACACTGCATCGGAACATCTTTCATCCAACTATTATTCCTAAGTGGTTACATATCCAGGAGGCAATCTCTGGGCCATGCTTCAGCAAAACATTTAAGATTATGTTTAACTAACTGCAAAATGGGAACTCTTCATGGATATATTATTCACTGCCCTAAGTGTCAAGGTTCCACAGACACAAAAAATCAACAACAGGAAGCATATGAGATAGCATTTGATATTAAAATTGAATCTGTTAAGTGAACACATCCAGTCAATGTATTTCTTTGAATCTTCAAGAAGCCAGAAGATAAGGAGCTCTCTAAATCAAAGATCTCAAATCAGCAATTTGGAGAGGTACTCAGAGGCATCTCTTGATCTCTTACTCCTTCTGAAGTAATGAAGTGTTAAGCATGTTCTGAATACCAGTGACACCTCTATAAACTACAGTTCAAGTTAAAGAGGCTCTTGAATTTTTTGTGAAGTTATTCCTAAAAAGAATACATTAACTAGGCAATGTGTTTTCCAAATTAGGTATAACCTTTCCCTTAAAGCCAAAAAAGMAGGAAAAAAAAAAAAAAAAAGGATCAAAATTAAAGCTAGAAAAAGGTGAAAAAATAAAGGAAGGAGACAAGGATTTGAATAGCTTCAGGCTTCATCTTTTCAAAAGCATATTAGCAATTGTTTACAAAAACACATTCTTTATTCCTGCTCCTAGTTTATGGATAACAACAAATAAAATTATTGTTTTACTTTTTAATTGGGATTCTTAGATATTTCTAAGTAAATATATTAGAAAATTATTTTTGAAAGAGCAGTAGTAGTAACTTCTGCCCACATACAAAACCATACAATTTTAACAAATGCTTGTGAGCCAGAAGACCCAAGATTTATTGCAATTGTCTTCGCCAGTCATAATGAATATGATCGTCATCTTAACCAGCTTTAAGCAAACCAAAACAGCAGGAGTTGGAGGTGGACCTCCAAAGGCCCTTTCCAAACTGAATGAGTCTTTACATCTGAACTGCCTACTGAGATTGCTCCTGGAGTTGTTGGTGGGGACAACATTAAGCAAATCCAGGAATAAATTATAGTTTGAGCTGAACTGCACCTTACACATGCCTATTTCTAACCACTGACTACAAAATTAGATATATAGTGACAGATTTAGTTGTGGATATCTGCAGTGAAGATTACACTTGTTCAGATAAATTTTTTCCTCAATACCAGTGAGATCTCTCTTTTTCTCACATTTGTTTCCCTTTATCCACCCAGGTAAACAGTGGGGTCGCATAAAGCTTGTTTTCCTCCATAGCTATGTTTAGTAATATAATGGGGTGATCAAACCTAAGAGAATAGTGATAGAAAGCATACTTAATGGTTAATAAGACAGACTTTTCCCCAACTTTTATTCTCACTTGCTGTGTGACCATATGCAAGGTATTGTGCTTCAGTTTATTCAAATGTGAAATAATTGTAATTAATATTCAGCATAATTAATGATTAAGTGCCTTCAGAACATGTAATGAACAAACTCTGGAAGAGCAGAGTATTTTTGCTTCAGCCTATTTAAAACTGTTTCCCCTTGCCATATATTTTCAGAAAGTCTACAACTCCTTACTTCAGCTAAATGATTAATTCACATTAATAATTTATCTGAAGATTTTTGCTTTGTTTTCTCTTTGCAAATTGTTCTCAAATAAATTGCAAAATTTTGGGGCTTATTAGTTATTGCCAGATTTCTTCAGTGACTAATTTTCAGTCTGAATATACTGATTCTTTTTTTCATGAAAATGTTTGTAATTTACTTTTTGCACTGTGCTGTTAGTCCTTTCCTGTTAGTGAAGAGCATATGTAATTAATCAGTGCCGTCATACCTATGTGTAATGATGTTTTATAACTAAATCTATGTATCTGAAAAAATCCTGATTCATGGATTTTAAAGGTCAGCAAGCACCATGAGACCACCTACTCAGAACATCTGTATAGTCAGTTTCCCCTGTGTTCAGCCTAATAATTTGCGTTTGACTCACAGTGGCAGTCTCCTTTTAAGAGGATCTGCAAAAGATTATTAAGAAGAGGAAGCATATTTTCAAAAGACTCAAATTCACTATATGGGGACTGATTCTTTCTTCTTCTCCCACTGGAAAATGTAGAAGGTTATGAATGAAAGATGACTAAAAATCATTGGATTAAATTATATCTTCCTTTCATTCTTGTTTGGGTAACTTCAGGAGGCAGAGGACAAAGCACTGCTATTGGTAGGTTGTTACAATGGTTAATTACCCTTGATGTTAAAAATGTTTCTTACTTGTAATATGAATTTGTCAGACTTTAATTTCCCATTATCAGTTCTTGTTAACAACTTTCTATGCTAGTACTCCCTGTGAAAGTACTTATACATCATAATCAAGTCACCTCTTGATCTTTTTGATGAGCTAAACAGATTGAACTTCTTAAGTTGTTTACTGTAAGCCTGTTTTTTTAAGCCCTCAAATCACAGTTTCTTCTGAACATTGTCTTGAATTTGTTGGCATGCTTTAATATTCTCCTGCCACTATCGGTACGGCCATTAACACAGCTAAAGTTCATGGCATATTGATTAAGAACAACCATTTCCTGCTCAGAGATCAGGAGAAATGTCATTGTCAGTGTTGCCAGACAAATGATGAATCACACACATTTTAAGAAAGTTTTGATTATACACACACGCACACACATTCATGCACAAATTCAATTTTGATCAACACAAATAGTTTGATTGAAAATATCTTTTTTTTTCATTTCATTGGTGCTTCCTCCTAGCTGATTTGCTTAAAAACAATCCATGACTAAAACTTGCTCACTTAAAAAAAAAATACTGATTAGAAAGAAATATATTGCACTTATAAGTAAAATAATTTTTATGTATCTTTGACTTAAAAACAGGGTCCCATATTCGATCTGTTTGTGTTTCCATTTTTTGTAAATCGTCTCTTACTGGTTCTCAGTGTCATTTATATGGTAACATCATGTACTTTTAATGCTAGAATTCACCAAAGAGTAAGACATTTTTTCACGTTCATACTTAAAAATAGTTTTTTACAAACAATTTTTATTTATTTTAAGGAACACAAAAAACAATTTATCTCACATCTGATAGAACCAAAATTTGTCTTAAAATCAAAACCAAACAATCCAGCCCCACAATAAATATCCTAATCATATATAAAACAATAATAATAAAAAAAAGTTAACTGTGAAATACTGCTCTATGGCCTCCTCCTGCAGTCAATGGATATGCTGACATGGATTTCAACAAAATTTGGATCAGGTTCTGAGCAGGATAGTTTCTTGGCATCATACAGCAGGTTATATGAATGGACACTTTACTTTGTGTCTTCACCATCTGTTCTGCCCTCTAATTACAAATGCAAAATGAACATAATTAAATATTGGCATCACACAAAAATAAGCTAGAAGTTATTTCAATGCATATGCATGTTCTTTATTAAATGCAACAAGCATCTGTTTTGTTTTCTTATGTTTGGAGACACAGAGAAGAGGAAATTGCTTTTTCCTGACAGAAAAGATATTTTTTGGTAATAAATTGAAATTCAATAGAAGAGATAACTCTTTACAACAGTTTGTTAGCAGCAGTTTCTGTAAATAGAGATTCAGGCCTGAGTTCTTTTCTGGGGCAGTACAAGAGGAATTGCAAAGAACAGGAAGGAAAGCTATTATTAAACACTACTTTGACCACCTGTTTAAGCAGAGTTCCCTCTTGGTGCATTGGTTCCAGTGGAACAAGCTACAACTCTTCAGCCTTATGTCACTTCCACGTTACATCCCAGCCTGTTCATTAGCTGATACTGACCCAAACCATAACGATTCCTGCTTGTCCCTGATCAGTTATATCTTATTAAATATGTTGTTACTTTATATATTGTATATAGTGTGTAAGGCAGCATTACCATCCCCATGTTTCAGATAAAGAGAAGCAGCGGAGAGGCATCATGCTCTGCATGAATCTCACATAAAAAACATAATGAGGGCATACTTGGTATTTCTTGAATGCAGAGGGAGGGTGTGTCATGTTCATGAAAGCAGGCGACAGCAAAAACTTCCTTGCTGTCAATAGTGTTGGAGGAGTGGTTTTGGTGGGAGAGGGCAACCTTGCTGCCAACCTGTCCATCTTGCTCCCTTCCAAAATGAATTGTCCTGCAAATCACCACTGTTTTTTACCTTAGAGGAAGCTAATTGGCAAGCAAGTAGGATGTGCCCAGGAGCATGGTGGCTTTCATGCAGCAAGATATAGAACCGTAGAAGAAATCAGTTTCTATACCAGCTGCCACTGCCATGGTGGTGAGGCATTTCGTCACCTGTAAATCTTGAGGTCCTAGGGAAAGAGAGGAATCCTCGAGTGAACTCTGTGCAAGACAATGTACAAAGTAAAAGCTACCTAGTCTACTCAGTAAGACAGCTGAGAAGTGAGTTTTAAAAGACAAGTCTCTCTGGCAGTTAACTACCTAAAACAAAGCTTCACTTTAGATTCACAGACGTGAATACTTTCAGCAGTATTATGCTGAAAATTTTGCTACTTCATAAATTTTATGGTCATTTTTTATTAGACTAGAACTACACAAGGCCTGAGCTCAGGTATCCTACTTGCTAAGTCAGGCTTCACAATCAGTATTAAAATCTTTTTTTTTTTCCTAGGTGTGCCCATGCTGTGTAAACTAGAAAGAAAACAAAATTACTAGGGCATCTTCTTTTGGGAGACAAGGCAGCAGCAGGTAAAGAAGCACTTCTATGCTTTGGCTGAATAGTCCATCAACAAAGCACTTGAGTATTACTGCTACTGGTCATGTTTGATGCAGTTGCCAATCTATAGCTTTATATTGAAACTGCCAGTTAATTCTGATCAACATGAGAAAACAGAACTAAGAAGAGGACCTGTTGTTCCAAGTGGGACTCTAATATAAACTATGGAAGGTTCTAAGTATGAAACCTTTTCTCTAGAGGTAAGAGGATGCAGTCTATATTACTCTGATATGTTTTTTGTCTTTGCTTCACTATTCTTCTACACACACCAACAATGTATTGCTGTTAACTGAACAGGATGATGTCTCAGTGAGCATGAGGATGGGGTACACCACCCTGTAGGCTAGGTGATATACACTTTAGGATTGATGTGTAAAATACCACCTGCAAAACGAGTCTGAGTCCCATAAGATGCCCTCTTCTGAGGATGGCATCAAGCTGCTCAGCGCTATCAAGACTTCAGCACTTTGGGGTTTCTTCAAAAGCAGGTCATTAGGCACTGAGCACTTCCTCTGCCTTAACTTTAGCTGTCTACAAACTTGGTTTAGAGTCAAATTTTGTCCTTTGGGCTCCCTCTAGAGCCAACTGAGAAAGACAAACACTCTACTGCAACATTTCCTCAGTCACAAGATATGTGTCCAAGACAAATAGGATGACTTACCAATGAAGTATAGATAGAGCCCAGCTGACTAGCGCAGCTTAAAAAGAGAGGAGAGGAAAACTACCCTTATAGGCTCTCCTGATGAAAACTGAAGGATTCTCAAGCTAGTTTGAGGATTTAAGTTTTCAGCAGCTAGAAAATTTCTATATCTGTGAATTTTAGCTCTAAGTCAAGCCTTGACAGAATTTTTTTTCCTGAATTTTATGCTGCTGAATGTATAAGCCACTACCTCTGTGCAACTGAATGAGATTCACAGGTTCACAGAATCATGGAATCACAAAAGGGTTGAGGTTGGAAGAGACCTCTAGAGATCATCTAGTCCAACCACCTGCTCAAGCAGGGACGCCCAGAGCACGTGGCACATGAATGCATTCCTCTCTCGTTTGCTCACATGTTGATAATTGATGCTGGTTATTACATTGCTATGTCTCTCTTGCAGCTTTTTAAATCTAAATGGCTAATTTGAATTTCATCAGGAAAAACAAACAAGCAAGCAAGCAAACCAGCAAACAAAAGAAAAGAAAAGCATTTCCTGTTGGATGCTTGACTATCAACGAAAGTTATATCAGTGGACTGGTATTACTTGCTCCTATCTCCCAGACATACTTTTTTTTCCAAGAAAATCTCTTCTACATCTGCTGACCAGAGACTGTAGAGGCTCCATATGAAGGCTCAGCAATACTTACTTCATGGAGGTCATGTGATTGATGTATATCTGGTAGAAGGAGGAGGAATGTAATATGAAGTATGCTTTTAGAGAGAGGTGTGAGATGCAGAATTCATACCCAAGATACCTCGGCAAATATCTAGTGATATTCAGAATCACAGTCACCATTTCAGGCACCACCAAAATTTTCCAGCATATACCATTTTCTATTGTTTTTAAGCATGGAAGTTACCTGGTGAGGATTACATAAAATTGGGACTGTACCTCACACAGTGTGAGCAGGAAGAAGTTTGTTTTTCTTAGAGTCCTGTTGAAGTGTTAATTTAAAGAAGTAATAATGTAAATCTTATTCCAAACGGTCTACCTCCTTGGCAGATTTCTATATTAAGGTATTTGGGTAATTGACCAAAGTTACTATAGCTCAGCAGGCATTATTTTCTTTTGGTAAAAGGACACCATAGTAAATTTCAATGAGAATAGGAAAGGAAAAAAAAGAACAGACCTAAATAAGACTTGAATATGAAAGGAAAATACAAACCAGATGGAAATGATGGAGACATGTTTTCATATCTTTTTTTCCTTTTAAGATTGGTTTAAAAGTTTCCCCTCCCTTCATTGACCTTGAGTAACAGGAGGCAACATATTGTTCAGCAGCACAAGATGGGAAATATCGATGGGCTTTACATTGCTATCCAGCTAAGCCAAGGCCAGTACCTAACAAAGTCAATGGGGATGTGCCCATTACTTTCTGCAGGCACTGGAGAAGATACCAGAGAGAAAGCCTGGTTCCTCTGAAGGGTGTGACAAAGTGCCCATTGCCTTCAGTGAGGCCAGTTCTTCCATTCTTGGGTGCCAAAGTGGCTCCCACTAAACTGGGAACTCCACTGCAGGTCTTTATGGGAAGGAAGAGAAGCCTTCCTGTGGCTTGCTTCCTGTCATATGTGTTAATAAGTTTGGAAGATGCAAAACTAATGACTGCAGAGCTGGTTGAGATGGTGCTGGACGATTCATCCCTCTTGCACCACGACTGCAGAGAAGAATTCTCATCTCTCTTTCTGCTCCTCCTAATTAAGCTGTAACGACCGTTGCGGCTCTGGGGATCTTTCCTCAAGTCATTGTTTCTCAGTATGGTTTTACTGACACATGAAAAAAAGCTCAGGGGCAGGAGTCACACGACGCTTTCTAGTGAAGCCTCAGCTTTAAAGCTATGACTCAGACTGCTTCACTCCGCTGCTGACAATTTAGCAAATGGCCCATGTTATGCTGCTTTGATCTTTTGGAAGTTTTCAAAAAATTCATCCTTGAAGAAAGCTACGAGCCCAACAGATCCCCCAGTTCATTAGCAATCCTTTAGCAGCTCCCAACAATTAGAGCTGTCAGGCGGCTGAACTCCGTTTGGAGGCCGGCCGCACATTCAAAATCCCTGACTAATGACTTGGTAAAAAGACTTGACAGTGTGTTGCAATTTGTTATAATTGAATCTAAGCTGCATCAGCTGTTTGAGGGGCTGAAATGTTTTCAAACATTACATTGATTTAAATTAATGCCACAAAAATATTCAGAAATCTTGTCTGTCAGATTCAGTGCTAATAATCATGTTCTTTTCAGATATGAGGAAGACATTTCATCACCATTTGAAAGCATTGTCAAGAAGGCAGTTAAAATTCTCCCTTTTTACTCCTCACTTAAATGAAAAATAAGTTGATAATCATTATATTCATGAGAAGAAAGTGTTAGGTAACAGTAATGGGACAAGGTGTGAGAGGGAGGTCTTCTGCTCTGCAGTACCCAAAGGAAGAAAAATTTGCAAAACTCATTACAAATAATAATTTGCACTGGCTATCCTTCAAATATAAAACAAAAATTAAAAACAATTTTTCAACAATTGTTAGAAAAAGTTCAAACAGAAGAATCATCCTCCCTTACTCCCTCTCTGCCTTTCTTTAAAATGGAGAAACATAAACTAAACAGTGACATATTCGGCAAGCAGACTTTCAGCACAAACTCTATCGTTAAAACTTGCATCTGCCTTCAGAATATGTTTCACTCAAAGGAGGTTGACATGAGATAACACATGGGATGACATGAGATAACAAGGCAGCTTTATTTTCCAACTTTTTTATTTTTACTGTAATCCTCTGTTAGTACTGGGAAGATTTCCATATAGGCTGAGACGGCTCAAACTTTAAGCACTGGGCTTAAAGTTTCACTGATTTTTGATACTTTGTGTCCTAGAGTCTAAATAGTAAGAAGGAGCCTACAGTTTCACTACAGAAATTTTGGCACCATGAAGATTATTTCTCTAATTGATTGCAACTGAAGCTGAAATGCAGCCCTACAGATTTTAGTTATGCCCTTTCATTTTGCCTAGCAGATATGAAAGCTATTGACAGATCCAGATGTAAAAGGAGTGAATTCACTTCTCTGACCTATAGCAACCTGCTCTAACAACAATTCTACTCACCTAAGACTCCTTGAAGACATCTGCTATGAACCCCAGGTAGAAAGAATCAGGTCTCAGATGAGTATTTGGTACAAATGGAAAGAGTCTGATGCTATAAATATGTCCATGTTACTTCAAATGTAATTCAACATATCTTTTTATTTTTGATGAAGTTTTACAAATTTAGGACTCTGTATTGGCTGGATGGAATGTGGAAAACTAAAAACATATTAGTAATTCTTTCAGTCTTGATGAATTTATGAATGAATATGACTCATAAAACCCCTTATATAAAAAAGCTTACCTTGCAATGTCTGATACCTAAAAAATGTCAACAGTCAGCTTTGAGTTCTTATGCTTCAGCATTCCCAGGTTTTACAAAGATGCGTATGGAAACCTGTGTTCCAGGTTTCATGGGTAGCATTAAATAAAGCATGAAGGAATGTTCGACTAATGCATCCTATATTTATTTCATATATCCGTTTTCTTTAACTATTGTGGACTTGGTTCTTTTAAGCAGGAGTAATTCCAAGAAATTCTGATGTACAGACCTTATTGATCACAGATTGGTGCTCAGCGGTGCTCAGTGGTACTCAATAGGGATGAAGTTATTTCAGTAACATGGTCTGCTGAAGCTAGTCCTGTAGCATCCCTCTGCAGTCATGGGAGCACTAGAAGCACCTCCAAAGAGTGATTTGCCTCACTACCTACCTTAAATAACCATCTCCAGCCTGGATCCTGCCCTAGACATGCTGTTCATTCCAATACCTCACAAGGTCATCCCAGCATTCTAGATGCTAACAAAGAAAACATTTCAGAGACAGAATTCCTTTTGCTATAAATCAGTCGTCTCAATTTTCATATTAGAAATTTGCTGGGAATTGCTCTCTAATCCCACCAATAGATTATGGCAACATTTTACTTTATTTTCATAGCCATCTTCAGTTCATATTAAAACATGATACTGAAAAGTCCGAAGACAGAATTTCAATAAAAATAACTCAAACTACTGCAACATAAGGAACACCAGACTCTTTACGTCATATTTTAGCATGTTAGCACATGACCTAGTTTTTGTATGTTTTAAGTGACCATCAACATCTCCTGAAGCCAGGAGATTTGTACTCACATGTTCAGTGGTAAAATTTTAAATTTGGCACTGCAGCCTGGAATTGGTGGCTTGATACTATGGATTATTATTAAATATATAAAAGCTGGAATTTCTTTTTTAATATTAGAGTAAACCTCATACTACATCTATACTATTTTTGCTGTATCTCAGATCAGTTTCTAGCTTCAGTCACACTAGCATCCTTGAACCGCCATGGTAAAATGTTCCCTTAAATTATTTCTAATTTATTTTAAGTTTTTTTCTGTTTGTTTGTTAAACAACCATTAAACATGCATTTGAACATGTAAACTGAAATGTAAACTGAACATATAAACTAAAATAAAACTGAAATAAAAGTTGATTTAGAAAAGGGAGGGAAGAATAGGTTAATTATCCAGAGGTGTGATGTCTACAAAATGAGCCAAGTCAAAAAAGGGCTATCCATTTAACATAAATAGCCAAGTTAAACAAGACACAATCGGGGTTAATTTAGCTCTCCAGACTTCCATAAACTCATACTTGGGAGGTCGAAAGAGGGAAGTCAATTAGCCCCAATTGTATCTTGTTTAACTTGGCTGGGTGAATCACTAACCCTTTTGTAAGTTGGCTCCTCTTGTAGATATCACACCTTGTGTATGACTGAACAGTTTTGGTTTTTTATTGATGTCAGGTATTTTTTATCAGATGTCACTATTTTAGGAGGGAATTGATAATAACATAATTAAATAACAAGAAGGCATTTACCCATTTCAGTGACAGGAGAAAACAAAGAAGTATGGGTAGAGTTTTCAATGAAATCACATAGTCAGCAGGCTTTGTGTTCACAGATTCCTGACACAAAGCCAAGCACATAATCTACTGGACTATACGGAGTATTCAGTGAAAGCTGGCTGGAATGTCCATGCATTAAATCAGACACCAAAAGGCGCATCAACTGTCTCATGAATGCCTTAAAAACAACAAGGACAAAAAGCCACTTAACATTATAAGAGGGAAAAAAGCTACTTAATTGGCATAATATGTTCTGCTACTTTTAGGACTCTGTATGGGAGCATCTTCTTGCAGAAGTTACCTGATTAGATTGTTCTTTTTTTTTTTTGTTCTTATTTAATAGGTTGGTAGAATTTGTTTTAGCAAACAAATGTGGAATAGGAGCTGCATCACATTGTACATAAGATGCAGAGAAAGAAAAAAAAAACTAATATTGCCACAGCAGCAAGCAATAGTCCTTTCTTTATAAAGCAGGCTGTGGTGGAAATGTGGCAGAGGCACACAGAGAGTACATTGGCAATAGTAAGCTGGGAGCCATCAATGCATATCTGAACTACATGCCACTGTGGTCAAGTACTTAACCATACAGACCTGATTGGTGTCTGCAACTTAATATGACTTTTTATTGTTAAGGAACATGCATATTGACTTCATGTTACCTATATATAATGTTTTAATTCAAGATCCCTGCACTAACTGCACATAGTATTTAGCTTCAAGCAGGGTGTTGCAAATATGTAAGTAGTCATGTCATATATACTTCATTTTTGACTATAGCCACAAGTAAATCCTTGAATCCTAAAATCCTGAAGGTTGGAGGGAACCTTTAGAGGTCTTCTAGTCCAACCCCCCTGCACATGCAGGGTCACCTAAAGCATGTGGCACAGGGTGGTGTCCAAGCAGGTTTTGAAGATCGCCAGAGAAGGAGACTCCACCACCTCTCTGGGCAGCCTGTTCAACTGTTAAGAATTTTTTTCTTAAGTTCCTGTGGAACTTTTGATGCTTCAGTTTGTGGCCATTTCCTCTAATCCTATTGCTGGCCACCACTGAGAAGAGGCCAGCCCCCTCCTCCTCACTCCCTCCCCTGAGGTATTTATATATTAAGTGGGCCTAGGAATTACTAAGATACTTGAATTGTTCATCTCCCCCACAGAGCAGAAGATATGTGCATATTAATTATCTTTGATCTAAAAGCTTTTTGGCAATTTAAAGTCATTAGAGATGCATTTAGCCACTGCCTGCAATCAAAATGACTAAGCTGAATGCAGTTCTCAGTTTCTGTATGGTATGGATAACTCAGTGACAGCTCTGACTGGTATTTAATATGTAATATGACGGAGCCATTCAACAGGGAATAATTACTAATCAAATTTATGATAAATAAATTCAAAAGGTTTTCTTGATAATGTTTGTTTGAAAACAGTTACTGATGGAATTGTTTTAAGGTGTATATATAATTACACACATATTCACACTCTATACGAGTTCATAGTCTTGCAATTCCAATACCGGACTTCATGTTACACTTTGCTTCAGTTGCATCTGCACTGAGTTTATGTGTTTCCATTTCCTCACTTTCAAACTCGCAGTTTTTACGTGATCTCCTTTTTCTAAAATTTATTTGTACCCTCATAGATTTCAGTAATAGTGGATATAATATTTACATGACCACAGATATTAAACGTTTTGCCTTTACTTTTTCTGTAGAATGAGGCATATGGGACTGAAATAATGAAAAAGACTCTGCCTACATATGATAAGATGATATAACTGTTCCAAGATACGCTCATTTAAAGTGTTAAGAAATTGTTCCTCAAACTTGTTTGTTATGTTATTTCACCAGGCTTTTTATGGTTAGTTAAAATCAGCCATTCTTATTATTTCATCAGATCTTGTTGCCTCTTTGATCTTCGATATTTTGTACCGATCCAGAGGCTGGTAGCATAAGACCACAAGTGTATTTGTACAACTTAGTGAGATTCAACATACTTACAATTAGTGCCAAAATGGCATTTGATCTTGTCACTACCTCCCACAGCAAAGCAGCCACAACAGAGCAAGAGAGGCTTTTTCTCATTATCGCACTCCAGAGAATCTCCGCCTGCCAATAAAAAGAAAGGTGAATGCAAGTTCACGTGCTTACAATGGCTGTAGTTTTCCTTATTTAGCAGGCTTCAAAAGCCTTAGCTACTTTAAACACCAATTCTTTCATTATAGTAAGGGCCACATATCATTGTAGAGCATTTCACTGACAAAATATGACACGATTTTCCTTTGGAATACATTCTGATATTATAGCACTTGAATATATATATCTCAGGAATGTATGTGTGTGCTTGTGAAAGAAGAGAAAAGATTGAGAAAAGGGGGAGGAGAGGAGAGGAGAGGAGAGGAGAGGAGAGATAAAAAAAGAAATTAAAAATAGTATTTATATAACATATATTATTACATAATGTAATAGTTGAACTATGTAATAAACTACATAATAGTTGAAATGAACTTTTTTTTTTCCCAAATAGACTTACCTAGAAATAGAATTGACTTATTACTGGTCAGTTGATATATTTACCTGAGAATTGATCTATGACTATCATAAATAAATGAAATAAGGGAAAACAACTTATTCTGAAACTTAAATATCACTGCAAGTGTCTGAATGACAGAACTGTGCCATTACAGAAAATATAAAACGTATGAAAAAGGTCCTCCTTGATAACATTTTCTTACTGCCAGTGGTTATTTAACCTTCACCTGTGAAACCTGTGTTTCACAGAATCACATAATCACAGGATGATTGAGGTTGGAAGGGACCTCCAGAAATCATCTAGTCCGATCCCTCTGCTCAAGCAGGGACGCCTGGAGCATGTGGCACAGGATGGCATCCAGGTGGGTTTTAAGTTACTCCAAAGGAGAAGACTCCACAACCTCTCTGGGCAGCCTGTTCCAGGGCTCTGTCACCCTCACAGTAAAGAAGTTCTTCCTCGCATAGAGATGAAACTTCCTGTGTTTAATTTATACCCATTATCCCTTGTCCTGTTACTGGACACCACTGAAAAGAATTTGTCTCATCCTCTTCATATTTTCCCCTCAGGTATTTGTACATGTTCGTAAGATCCCTTCTCAATCTTATCTTCTCCAGGCTAAACAGGCCTATCTCACTTATCTTTCCCCATGAGATAGGTGTTTGAGTCCCTTAATTATCATTTTTCCTCTACGCTGGACCCTCCCTAGTAGCTCCATGTCCCTCTTGTACTGGTGAGACCAGAACTGCACACAATGTTCCAGGCCCCCTAACACCCTGACAACCTCTACCTCTGCTCAAGCTCTTTTTGGAGTTTGAGTATTTTTGGAAGTTTGAGTATTTTTGGACGTTTGAGACCACAGGAAAAATGGTTGGGTGCGTGAAATTTAGAGGCAACTTTGGCTGCAGTGACCATAAGAAGGTGAAGTTCTTTTCTGATTATCTTTGAAAGGTTGTAGGACTTGGGGTAATTTCTGAGTAGTGGGAAAATAACAAATGTCACCTCTGACTCCCAGAAAGGCAAGAATGCTGCAGGATCTGATTACAGACCTTACTGCGATCCCTGGGAAGTGATGAAGCAAACATGTACTTTCAAACATATTAAGGACAAGAAGATGATTGAGAGAAGTCAGCAGGGATTTATGAAGAGGAAATCATGCCTGATCAGCCTGACAGCTTTCTATGATGAAATGACAAGCTTGGTAGATGAGGAGAGAGCCACTAATGTTGTTTATCAACAACATTAATCAACAAACTTATCAACAACACAGCTTCCAGTAAGGCTTTTGACATTTTCCCATAGGCAAGCTCAGTGGGCTGGATGAATGGACAATAAGGTGGAATGAAAACTGGCTGAAATGTTGAGCTCAGATGCTCGTGGCCAGTGACATGAAGGCCATCTAGGAGCTAGTCACCAGTGATGTACCTCAAGACTCAAAGCTGGAGCTAGCACTTTTTAAAAATAGTCATTAATGACCTGGATGATGGAGCTGAATTGACCCATCATCAGGAAGTATGTAGATGATAGAAAACTTGGAGGAGAGACTGATACATCAGATGTGTGTGTTGCAGTTCAGGTGGACTTCAACAAGCTATAGAAATGGGCAAAGAGAAAGCTCATAAAGTTCCACAAAGAGACATGCCAAGTATTTGGCAAGGGAGGAAAAATCCTATGCACCAATATAGATGTCTGAAAGTAGTTTTGAAGAAAAGAACCTGTGGGTCCTGGTGGACAGTAAGTTGAATATTTCAGCAATGTGTCCTTTAAGCAGAGAAGGCTAAAAGCATCTTGGGTTACACTAATGTTGCCAGCAGGTGAAGGGAGGTGTCTTTCCCTGTTTAGCCCTGGTGAAAATACACTTGAGTGCTAGGTTGCAGGCGGTCACCCCACTGCAGGTGCAGTTAACTTACCAATCCCAGCTATTTCAACTGTCACCTGTAGCGGAGTTGGGCTCCTGTTAACCCAGGCAGCTGAAACCACACACACAGTTGCTCCACTGCCGGAGTGAGTCGCCACCAAGGGTAGTCAGGTCGGAGGGTTCAGGAATAGAGGTGTGGGGGAAAAGGAGAAAGAATCGAGGAAGGGTAGGGAGGGTTCCACCTACACTCACACACGCACTCACCCAACAAACACTCAGGTAAAACACACAGACGTGGGGCTCAAGGAAAAACAGTTTGGAACCATTTATTTGAAACTGAACAAGGCTTATATAACATATCAAACAAAAGGGAAAGAAATGATTGGACGGGAGCGGGCCCACCCCCGACCCTCATTGGCCTTCCCCGTGGAACGCCTATTTTTCTCACAATCTAATTGGTCGAATAAAATCCTGTCCAAAAGACTAAGCTTGTCGCCCTTCTGGAAGGTTCCTGAAGATTCTTTCCCCCCCACACCATACACCGACCAACCCAAAACTATTGTCAAACATTCATAGGAACAAATAAAACAATATAACAATCAACCATTCCAAAGCCAGTTGTCTTTGAGCAAATTCCTTCCTCAGAAGGCACTGCCTGCAGTGTCCTCCTACACTAGGTCAAATTTGAACTTCTCAGTGTGAGAGACATGGACTTACTGAAGCAGCTCCAGAAAAAGGCCATGGAGATTATTAACGTCTTAGCGCATCTGACATAGGGGGAGAGGCTGAGAGAACTGGGATATTTTAGCCTGGGGAAGGGTCTGGTGGATGTTACCAATGTGCATAAATACTCGATGGGGTGAAGAAAAAAGAGACAAACTCTGTCATGGCCTCTAGTGACAGGACAAGAGTCAGAAACACAGGAAGTTCAACTGAAACTGAAGAAAAAGTTGTTGGGTTTTTTTTTAATGTTAGAGTGGTCGAAAACTGAAACATATGCTGAAAGAGGTTGTGGAGTCTCCAACCTTGGAAATTTACAAAACCAAAATTGAAAATGTCCTGAACAAGCTACTCTAGCTGACTCTACTTTGAGAAAGAATTGATCCAAGACTATCTCCTGAGATCCCTTCCTATCTCAACTATTGCATGAATATCAAGACAGCTGTGACCAACAACCAACAAGAAAAAGACCAATGAGCAGTAGACAGCAAGTAACTACTGCTTCAGAGAAAAATAACCATTCTGAAAAAAGCATCAGATTTTGGTTTAGAAAAAAAAATCATTTAGGTTAGAGCTCACTGTAGGACAGTTGATCTCCAATTTGACCTGTTGTGAAAAAAATAATACAGTGTGTGGATTGCATATATGTATCCTATAGGAACACCCAGAATACAGCTTGGAGAGAATTTGCTTCTTTCCAAAAGATGTGATGTGGTGCAGAAGGAAATTGTCAAGTAGACCTGTTTGTGTCTATTCTGTTTCTAGCAAAACAATGTCTGAATCCAGCTCTCCCGTGTTGTAGTCTCTTCCTGTCTTCTATATCATTTAATTTTTAACCTATTATTTCGTTCTTCAGAACCACCAAGAAGGCAGAGACTAACTCTGTTGGCCACACTGTGGTCCAGCAGGGCATTGATGATGATAGACACAGAAGACCACAGAAATAGGTCCTGTCAGGGTAGCAGTGGGCTTCCACTGATTAACCACAATTAGCTCTGTATGGGACACCTTTCAAGGAATCTTCCCCCCTGCTTTTTTTTTTCTTTTTTTTTTTCTTTTTTTTTTCTTAAGTTTGAAAAAAAATAAAACTTAAAAAATTATTTAATTTTTGCTCTGCATGAATAGGAGTACAAAAGGTGCACACAACACCATAGCTGAGGACAAAACCAGATCATCCAAGAAGTAGACAAAATGATTGTAAGAGTAATTTACCCAGTTGATTTCAAACACTAGAGTGATGAGTGCTATGGAAAGCAGTGAAACAGAATAAAATTTGTGACCCATTAGCTTTTAAATATATTTTCTTTTGAGAAACATCCTTACACATTTTTTTCTGGTGCCACTTTGTAACAGGTTGTAGAAATATAAATCATTCAAGTAACAGAGCTGACATTTCCTCTACCATAGTGAAGGAATATGTTTGAGACCCTACAGAAAGCCGTGAGGATTTTTTGAACAAAACTGTAGTTAACTCAGAATGCATTTTCAGAGATTTGCTATTATTATTCTTTTTCTGGGTTTTTTTTTGATTTTTTTGTTTTTTTCTCAATCCAGAGCAATTACGATTTGGTGTAGTAGTGGTTATTTCCAAAGTAGACTTAAATGTTTTCAGGAATTGTCTCTTTTTCTTCCCGACAACTGCAATCTGTCAAGCACTACCCTCTCTCTCTCTATAGCTGTGCAGTGACTACAGATGTCTTTCAAGCAAGACTATCAAGACAATGCATTTGCATTCTAGTGAGTTCAGCCAGCCTGGTGTTGAATGATATTTGGCCTATGGAGTATCGCTTCCTTTCAGCCAATCTGTGTAATTCAAAAGGCACAGCTGTTGTGTAGGGAAAAAAAGCCCTCTCTCTACAAGGTGTTCAGATATTCATCAAAAAATATCAGCTGCTAAAATGTAATAATCAGATGTTATAGGTATACCTCAGAATGGGCATTTCCTCTTCCATCAGCCATGCTGTCTCACTGTGGCAGTATGAAGAATGGACAAGTCGTTTTGATATATGAAGTCTTAATCTTTTATTCAGAAAGTATATCCTGATCAGTGTTTAAATGTGATAGGTTACAAAATGAAGCATCTTACTGTTTAAATTGCAGCCGTCAAGGGACAATGAGTCTGTTAATCTCCCTGCATAGTTACTCTATGGCAGCTATCATGATGGCATTTTTTCTTATCACAGTAATAAAATGATCCAAGCAGAAACTGTTAAAAGGTTATTTCCCCTCCTCCCACTTTGATTACCTTTCACACTCCTAGAATATTCTGGAATGAAAAGTGTAATACTGGCCTTCTGTGCTAACTCTGTAGTCATCTAGTTAAGTTGTATTACCTTAAAATAATTGACCTTAAGAATACCACTTATTCAGAAAAGCTAATCAGGGATTTCCTTCTTAAAACTTAAATAGAACTAATAGAATAGTATAAATGTGGATATGAAGAATTATTGTTCATTACTTACACATGAAAGTGTTAGTATATATAGTTAGTTTATATAGTATATATAAAAAAAGTACTTCCCTTCATGCTCAGATAGCTTTTATCTACATGAAGCTATGAAGACATTCTGCATATTAGAGAGTTATGTTTCTTTTTAACAAATGGTACATTATGGCTTTGTGTGAATTATTTAAGCCAAATGTCAAAAGCTTTCAAAGAAGATGTTGAGCAGTTATAGGGGTGTTTCTGGAATGAACATTTTTGGTTCAGAGGGCCTACAAAACTTTAGGATGTTCATATAATACTTAAAAAAGAATGTTTCTCACAACAGATGTATAAACAGTTCATAATTAATAAATAACAAATATGCTTTGTAGCAGTTCTGTCCAAAGAGAGAAACAAAAAATGTAGAGTGGAAACTCCACTGACTCCAGACCTTACTATTAAGGACAACTCTATCGTAATGAACATCTGCTTATAAACTTGTCAAAACCCCTTGTAAAATTTCATAGGGTGTTGAATCCCCATACATATACTGTCAAAATTCTTCATATTTGCACCTTTTGGATATTTATATAACTCCTTTGAGTTCTTAGACCAATTCTTTCATGGACAAATTTATACCTATTTACCCTTAGGCCAACTCTACCTTTCAGGATGGGAAAAATAGTTTTCCTGTATTGCTAAGCAGTCACTGAGAGCCATGGAGTGAGATTTGTCTCAGAAAACTTATTTGAAATTTGAGTCTTTATTCACTGTATAGTTATGTGTAGTTATGGAAGTAAAGCAAGCAACTCTGAATTATTGAAATCTCTTCTAAGGTGGACATCTGTTAAAATGATGAGACAGATCTCATCTGTGCTGCATCCAGTTAGTATTACTCTACTGAAAATATCTTATCAACTACATATGAAGACTGTGTTCTCTTATTCGCTCTCTCCTTTTTTTTTTTTTTTTTTTTTTTTTCCACAGCAAACTTTGTCAGTTCAGGATCATCTTGTGTTTGTATTTTCTATGTCATATCTCATAGCAGTAGCTTCTAAGAAAAATTCCTGTCACTGGCCCCTGCTTAGACTTTGCTTGTCTATGTCTTCCCATTTCTAGTTCTCCTGGTCATCTATTTTTTTCTATATTGTGTACTGATATTTCTCTATGATGGCAAAGACTGCCTCCTCTATTTTATCAGCAGTTTAATTAACGACATCTTGATTTCTGTCCTTGAGATGTTTGTAGAAAATATCCATTCTCTGACCACCAATGGTACACACAAGCACCCTGCATCCAAGAGAGGATTCAAAGAGCTTCAGCACCTAAAAATAACCTACTCTGCATTTGAAAGAATCACTGTAGACTCATTGACAATGATCTGAAAACATTTAAACAAACTTAGAACTGGACTTCTTAGACTTAGATTTTTTTTCTTTTCTTTCTTCACTCATTCTTTTTTCTTTTTCAGTTACAAGTTTTATATTTTTAAGGATGATCAAGAAAAATAGTATTTTTACTTTTTTTTTTTTTAATGGAAGCCTTGTTACAGAAATTAAGTACTCCAGACTCACTGCTCTTAGGGTTTCCTTGGCTAGCTTACTAGGCCCATTTACTGTGTGATAACACAACGAGCTGAAGTTGCCTTGCTTATCCACTAAGATCTCTTAATCTATTTCACAGTGTATTTTTAGGTAGTGAATAGTGTGCACTTGTGTGAGTGAAAAGAGGTTTTGGGCCTCAATTTTTGGTATATTTGAGTATAGTGGAATATTTTGTTCGAATGAGTCTAATTTATGAAGTAATTCAGACTACTCTTCTAATCTATATCCTTGTTTTCATCTCCCGGTCTACCAGTCTTAACATTAGTGATTTACACTTCTGATGAGACACTTAAGAAAACCCTGGCTGATCCTTAAGGAACAACATAATGTTCACTACAATATAGCAATGACACAACTAACTTTACTAGGCAAGTTTGCAAAAATCATTAGAGATTGGCTTGACAACATTTATCTTCCACAAGAAAATATTGAATGTTGATAAATTCTTACGTTTTAATTATTCAATAATTACTGTTACATCTTTTTTTCCATTATTTTGCCTGAGTGTGTTGGTCTAATAACCTTTAAATACCAGTGTAACCTCAAATTTGGAAAACTGACAGAAAGTTTTTCATCTTCTTATTATCCATATCAGATGATAACACTCTGATACAGGCTGAATGAACATCATCAACTTTGTGTAATGCCAATATCATTTGGTCAAAGCACAATGGTAGTAATGACGAGATTTAGACTTAAAGTTGGGCCATATGCCCATTTTAGCAAACATAGAGTCATATACTGTAGATGTCTTAATCTAAGGGCTCTTTTTGTACTTTATATAGAGAAACAAGATATTCCTAAAGCATGATTCATTTCCTTAAGAATAAATGTGTAAAAAGGATTAAAACAATCATCTGTTACAAATGCTTGTTTTTCCCCGACTTAGAGGGAGATCTTCAAAAACTCATAAGCAGAAATATATATAAAGGTGGAATAAATTGTACCTTTAGTATCTTTGGCCCCATTTTTGGCTTCCATCAGTATAGACACAATGACTAAATACTTCTGAGCCTTTATTCATTCATATATTCATTCAATATTTATAAAGTATTTTCTGTTTCTGGCATCAAAGACAGTAGAAAGAGGCAAATCATTGGCAAGTCAAGTGTCAAAGTCCCATTTTAGAGAGCACTGTATTTCTTAGTAGCCTTTCCCTAAAAAATTAAGAATTAATTGAGAAAATAGCTGGGCAGCAGAAACTACAGTATGGCATCTTACACTTCTTGAGTTTGTGTGGATATCAGAAACATCTTCCATGTATCATACCTATGCTCTAGACTTGCTTGCAACCCACTTTGCACTGGCCAGAGACGAGTGTCACAATAATGAAAGTGTTTTGGTCCCTTCCATCTTCATGCACACCAGTCCCTCTGAGCTATCCTCAAGCAGGATAGCTTGAATCCCATGACCTGTTTCTACAATGACAGCCATTTCAGTAGCAAAGATGTACTTCCTTTAGCTGGGTGAAACTTCTTCACATGCCTACCGATATAATGAGGCACTCCTGATATATTGAGGTGCTCCTGAACCTGAACGATCACCTTTCTTGAAACAAACCAAAAATGAATGAATGCATCCCTTCTGCCCTCAAGTCTAGTCATACATTTAGATTTTGTGGGTTTTACTTTTTAATCACTGAATACACATGGAGAGCTAAAGGGTGTTCATGGTCACTAGTTTTCCTTTTTTTTTGTATTTGGGAAGGCACCAACCACAACAAAATGACTATGCAAAATGCTGCTTATTTAATTTTCTAAGAGTTCTACACCTGGCACATGAATTCTTCTGATCATACTGCTGGAGAGGTAAAAGGGCACTATAGATATACACACTGAACCAACAAGCACAAGTGTTTTCTTAGGTTTGCTTCTTTTTTAATCTGAGCTAGTCTTACACACACACGCATACACACACACATTTCCTAGTACATTTTGTATAATTTAAGTTATTTTTGTGTTATATGCTCTTTCTGGTGTTCCCATGGATTCGTTAGGATGAATAATTTCTGTCAATAATGAACACAGGAACCCAGTACATGAATACTTGACGAGATGAATATATGCATAGGTTATACATATCAATTTGTGGTGAATGCATGAAACAAATGCACAAGAAACTGATTTAACTAGCATGAAATACAGATGAAATAGATGGCATATAAATGTAATTATATTACTTTCAGGCAAATAAGACAGTGTATATAGCTTGGTGATGGGTATGTGCATTCTGTAGTGAACATCAGGGCAGTGGAGAAGCCTTTTGCAAAGACAATGCATCATCGTGTGTCTTTTAAAATGCTATGGTCACACAAAAGGCTAATAAGTAAGTACTGTTAATAGGGGAAAAATAAATGTATTTTATGTGTTAAAAAGCTAGGATAGATATAAAACCAAATTCTTATGCTCAGGAAGAAAGGTGATAAGACATGGAATGACTGAAGATCTATTGAAGTGAATATGATTTGTTCTTTATAATGCCTAGACCATTTTGATGCATTGAAATAATCATATATGATAAAGATCACAGACCTAGAATGCCTCTAGGGGACTTGGTCACCAGATATGTATGTATGGAGGACCTAGTCCTCCAGCCTAGTGCTTTTAATATCTCCTCTCTTTTACGGCTATAATTGATTTTAAGTTCCCTATAAAACAACATACAAACCTCATCTGTCCCAATAGGTTTCTTTTACCCCACCAACATTTTCCTCCTAACTCCCTCCAGAACTTTCCCTAAGTCTGTGGGTTCATATTTTTCATGAAAGTCTCCTCCTTGATTTTTTATTTTTGTTCACTCTCATACATCTTTTAGGGTTGTCTCTAGAGTTCCCTCAAAAAATTCCTTGAGGGAAAAAAAAAAAAAAAAAAGAAAAAAGAAAGAAAGGCAAATAATATCTATCTATCCTGAGATCATTTCCCTCATGTTTCTCAGGTTGCACCCTATTCCCTCCACTCCTGGATGCCATAGTGTAGACCTCACTGCTTTCGTTCTGGTTTTACTCCAGGTCTCACTAGCAGCCATGCTGTTCTACTAGAGGCTTCTCCTAGCCTGTCCTCCTCGTCTTGATCTTTGTTTCGTCTTATATGAAAAGACATTTATTACTGCATGGGGTGGGAGGATAAAGCATTGAGAATGTGATATCCCATGGGGTGAAGTATAGTGAGCCAGTGATCTTCTAGGGACCCTTTGATTGCTACAGAGGTTATGGTTCATGACATACAGCATAAAAGTAAACAGTCTGAGTAGTAAAAAGCTAAAAATTTACCTTGGCTGTTCCAATAAAATGCAATTTAATACAGCGAGGAACACATTTCATATCTAATGTTGACATTGAAGGATCTTGTATTGCTTTTTTACCAATACAAATGACAGTGATTCATCAGCTTTTATTCCATTTTATATTGCTCTGGTGCTCTATCACCCAGTGAAATACTCTAATTTTTTGGTAAAGTTTACCCACTGAGCTCTTCTCTTTGCTGCCTTTTAAATCAGAAATATATCTTGTAAAAGGCACTCACATTTTTGTTATGTTCCTGGTCTTCCCACCTTATAGCTTCCCTGTCTGTTTGGAATCCATAGCTCCGTATTTCCTACAACTTCCTTTTTTGAAAGGAATATATAAGAACCTATGAATTCCCCTAATACCCTTGACAGATTTTTTTATTTCTTTGCATCTACTGCTTTTCTTTTAGAGGTTCTTCATGCAAGCCTGTTTGTTCCAAGGCATCTGTAATTTCCTCAAACTCATTTAGTGTTTTCTGGCATCAATTCATATAAGTATTACCTACTAGTATAGCTCATCTTTTAAAACAAAATTGATTTGGGGATATTGAGACCACATTTTAAAAATTAATTTATTAAATATGCTTTTCTGCATGATATATATAATTTTAAACATGGAGGCAAAAAACTGCTGAGATCCAACTACTTTATGGAAAGAGATTCAACTTCAAAAAGAGCCCTGGCTTTGAGATTAAACCCGTTTGTAGAGTTGATATTTGGACTGAAATTAAATGGAGTGGAAATTTCAAAATGCCATTGCCACGATGCTTTTTATTCACCAAAGGAGCCCTACTCACTTTTTCATGCTGCATTGAGCTGGAATATCAAGAGAAACAAAAATAAGCATTTTCTGTAATGCAAACCTAAACCAAGACAAGTTCCTTTGTGTTGCCTTGTAATTAGACTGAGTTTCAGATTACAAATTTGGCTCGCATACCCTAATATCTGCTCATTTTTGGAAAAGGTTGATATCTGAAGATTTATATGAGTTCCAATTCATTTGTATGGCAGAGTGCAGCAGACTATGTTTACAAAATGCTTCTTTTGCAAACTGAGATGCATAACCACACGCGACTGGAGCCAGAGACAGGTAAAGGCACTATTCAGAACAGCAGGAATGTAGGAAAGGTATTAACACTAAAAATTGCTACTGATAAAACGGTCTGTGCTCCCAGCTGACAGGATCTGAATTGCAGGCCCTCAGCAATAAGAGAGAATGATTACTTCTCAAGCACAATAGTAAAAATAGCGAGGCCACAGCTGTATACTCAAAATGGCTAAGAAAGTAGGTATAAAACAATAAAATGGAAACTCACAGTTTGAAAGAGTATTAACTTTCTCAAAAGAAGATGCAGTAGTATTTCTGCTAGACATGAGCCAACAGTGCAAGCTAGATAGTAAAATTAAAGCTATATGGATAAACCATTTCAAGACACCAAAGACTTCATTTTGCTCCCTTTCTGTCCATTTCGTTCCTTGCTCCTCCTGGAAAATCACCAACTCTGAAAAGATACTCAAACTGAAATTTGTATACTTTGTGATTTTTCTAGTAGTCAAGCTGTAAACCTGCATACAAAGTAGCATGCAATTTCCTGAATACACTAAATCTGGAAGAAAAATATTATGAAAGAAAGTAAAAGGGCAAAGCGCAATCTATCCCTATGAGACAGAAGAAGTGTTATTAAGGATGACAAAGCAAGCAGTTTAAAGGCACGAGTGAATGAAGACTAAGAAATACTTAAGAAATGTGCTAGAAAACAGCATGTACGTGAGAATCTCAGAAAGGCACTCGATATGAGACAAAAGAAAGCTAGTCTCCTTTTTATGTCTGAGGCATTATAAAAGAAGTCATAGGCTTAGCATGGATTCTTTATGTTTTGCCAAAAGTTTGGCTGGAAATGATTCTACTATCATAAAATCTGTTTATGATGGTATTAAAGTAAGTATATCACTTGAAAAAATGCTGTCTATTCTGACCAAAAAAAGGCAGCAGGGAGAGCTGAAGCTCACATCTAAGTTGAAAACTTGGCAAGAGCATGGCAATGACCATATAACCCCCGACCATGGGCTGGCATTAATAAAGGCAAATGTCTTGCTAAGTCTTTTTAAGAAACCCACCACAAAAACTATCTAAAAAAACAAAAAACATTTTTATTAACAATGTCGAAGCTGCATGTGCCATGAGAGCAGGAATGGTTATGGGGCTATTTGCCTGCTGCTGCACTGCAGCATCTGCAGCTGTCAATGTAGAAGCAAATGAGCTGGCCATTTTCTTTTCAGTGCTCATGTGTTTTATAGGTTTGAAAGTTGAGGAAATAGAAATTCTTGTAGGAGGAAATATATTTAAAATATCATAGTATTTTTTTATTTGAGACTTTTGTGTTAACATAATTTATAGCTCTTTCATGTTCTCTTTTCTTTTTCTCCTCTCTGATTTCTGCTGTGTAAACACTTAGATTTCCCAGTAGAAAGAGACTGAACTAAGGATCCACTCAGATCAGTTCCTTTTGTGCTTCCAAGTTTTCTCAAGCAGTTAAGCCCGAGAGATTGGTATATGAGCATGGATCAAGTAACTTACTGACACATACACAGACAAAGTCTGGGGAAGGAGAGGACATGAGCCATCTGCCCCAACATGAAAGGGCAGTATAACCTTACACCACATGGCCATCACCCCGCTTGAACTATGTGATTGCAATCTCTCCGAAATCCACCTGGACAAGCCAGCTTCTCCATGCCAAAGGATTGTGCTGCCTCACATTCCTGAGATAGATTAGAAACAAAAGTCCAGAAATGAAAATCCAGATATACTGCACCCGCCGTTTTTCCTATGGAGCTCAGAGACACCACACCAGTCATTTTTCCATTAAAGAGCAAACCTGTAAAGGTCAACTGTGTCTCTGGGCCTTGACCATACTCATCTGCATCAGGATATATTACTAATACACTCCCCAAAAACAAACAGTAGACTGAAAGTGGGAGAAGTCTCAAGGACAGAAGTCAAGTCTGCGGCTACTTCTTGCAAGGATGAAGGAAGGAAAGGGAAGAAGCTGGCAACCTGCAGTGGTTCTCACACTTCATCTGAAAAAACCTAAAAGCAGTGGTCTGAGCTGCCCTGGTCTGGCAGGTCTCTGTGTCTCTGGAACGGTGACTAGCTAGGAATACCTACAAAAATAGCAGGAAAATAAATGCTCTGCTTTCTAAATTGAGACATCTCTGGAGATGCAAAATTAAATCAAAAGCTAATCTCCAATCCAAGGGCCTGAGTTCATCCCCCATGTGTTTTTGGCCACTGAGCATAATTTCTGCCAATGTTGGTTTTTTTGGTTTGTTTGCTTGTTTTTACCCTAATGACTTTCCTGTCAATTGATAGAAGAAATCTGAGCAACCTCTCACTAAAGGCTAGATTTATTTTGTATAATTTCTTGATTTCATGAGCCCCCCCTTGGGCAGGGATATTTGCAACCAGTAGGCATTTAACTGTTCTTTCAGTGATTTTAACACAAATTCAATTTAAGGCAAGTACAGAGATTAAAACAGATAGTAAGTTTCCTTGATTCTTGACTGAAATTCCTCATTTTCCACTCTCCAACCCTGCCATTATACCAGAATGTAAGTGCATAAGAGAGGCTCTACTGAGCAGGACCAGTGGTCCACCCAGCCTCGTACTCTGCAGTGGCAGCAGAGGTGCAACACACAAGATTGACCACTTCAGTCCATTTCCCTCCTGCTTCCCTTGCTTCAACTATTGTTGGATTAGTGATGTTAAAGCAGGCTTTCCCCTCTAGTCTCTTTTAGTTTCTGTTTATAGACCTGCTGTCCATGAATTTATCTCTTCCATTCCTCACCCTGCCCTTCTTTGTGCTGTCTGCAGCTGCCCTAAGTCCTTCCTGAGATGCAGAGCCGGAGCTGCGCACAGAGCACACGAAAAGAGGCGCAGTCGAGCTTAATACAGCAGCAAAATGATGCCCTCTGTCTCCTCCTCTGAGCACTTTTGGATGATGATCAACACTTCTGCCTTTTTGTTTGCCACTGCACATTGAAATGACGACTTTGGAGGCCTGCCAATGATGACTCACAGGTCTCACAGTTTAGATCACCAAACTCTGCATGCCTTACCTTGCATTCATTAATTGTGAAAGCAATCTACCCCATTTTAGCCATTCAGTTTTGTGATTTTTTTTTCTGGGCTTCCTTGCAACCTGTGAATCAACTGTCTACCCAAAATAACTGAGACACAAATTTGGAGATTTTACTCTGCACTTCCTCTCGGTTTTTTTTTGTTTGTTTGTTTTTAAGGTGTTGCATAAAGGCAGCACCAGCACAGGTCCCTGATGGATACAATCTGTGCGAGTCACAGCTCTGGAATTACCAGCTTCCACTGAGACCCTTTTATACTCTGGCAGCCTGCTGGCCCTAGAGACTTGGGCGGATGGTAAGAAGTGCAGAGACTCCAGGGCTGAGCTCCTCACAGCACTCAGGCAAATGACACCCAGTTGTGGTGCCTTAGCTATGTCCCCTAATCCTGCCTGTACGTTTGCTTCAGAGGGGCCACCTCCTTTGACCTATCTACTGCATAAAATGAATCAGTTGTGGAAGTGCCCCCAGTTGCTCTTGTGCTATGGTTTTACCATCTTGAATGCTCTCCCTACACCTTGGTGATCACATGGTCTCAGCTTTTGATGTTTTGATGCTTTTGATGCTACCAGGGAAGTTCTTGTCATCTTGCAAGTTTTTTGTTTTGTTTTGTTTGTTTTGTTTTAGCTGTTTGGTTGGTTGGTTTTTTGGCTGTTTTGTTTTGGTTTTGCATTGTGGCAACCATTTCACCTGGCTTCTTACAGCATATTTCAACAGCCTCCAGGCTGCTCCTCTGCTTCTTTGGTTTTGTATAAATTCTTTTATGAATTTCTGTGTTTTTTTGTTTTGTTTTGACTAGTTACATAATTTTTGCATAGTTTCCTTTCTTAAGATTGAATACTGTGGTAACTATCACACAGTGGCTGTGTCACTGAAGCAGGTCCTGGGCCTCTCTCTCTAGACCATATCCAGAAGAGCCTCTTTTATTTTGATCTCCAATGAGAAGTCAACGATCAGCTCCAGGAAATTTATTTTTCACCTTGTTTACTCATGCATAAAAGCACTTGTAATTTTTTCTTTGTTTCTTAATACTGCCCAGGCAGGTCAAGTATCTCTGTAGGTGGTCTAGTTTGCCTTCTTTATTTATTCCTTATTGCAATTGTGATGTTTATTTCCCTCTTTTAGAGGTGTATTGAACATTGGCCACATTCACCTTGTATGTTGTATTAGTCCAAACCAGGTGCCATAACTTTTTTTTTCCAGTTTCTAGATTAGAAAAGAATTTATATAAGTATTAGCTTTCAGTGACACCTTGTGAGGTCTGTTCCCTTTGCATTGACCAGGACAGAAACTTTGCAGTTGTCTCAGAAGTCACAAAAGTTGCCTATGAATCCAATAGTTGAATCTCCACAGTTGCTGCCTGCTTTTTCCTCTCCATTCTGGCACAGGAGCAGGATTGGTGCAAGGAAACACTATCAGGGGCATAAAACCCAAATGCCAGGAATATACTTTTTGTAACCGTTATTTTATTTTGTAACTTTTTACAGAATTAAGAATGTTTGAGCTCATTGCTGACTTCTCTGAATATTCCATATCTGCAAAATTCAAGCAAAGATGAGTTAAGGATTCCAATCTCTGTGCTGTATGCAACAAACCCCTTATCTAAGAAACCATCAGGTTCCTTGGTACTCCTCTGTACATCTCATCTGTTCTCAATATGTTACAGTGAAATCCTAGTACAGTAATTGTCCAAAATGGTAGCAAAATGCCCTTTTTTTTTTTTTTTTTTTTTTTTTTTTTTTTTATCACTGAATTTTTTTTTTTTATTTCTGTATCAGGATTGCCCTTCTTCTCTATGGCCACCTGATGAGTGAGAATTTAAAACATGTGGTTTCCCAGGAAGCATTAACTGCAATTCCTGCAAATTCACATGCCATTGCCAGATATATTATCTGTGAACATTTCTGAAATGTGCATGTATCGGAAAAATATACTCTATATGGAAGAAAGAAAGAGGCTGTTTTAAAGAAAAAATCCCACTGTAAACAGTAGGAAATGACAAATACTCTCAGGACATATTTATGTATCCAAAACAATATCAATTATTAAAGCAAAAGGGGAAAAAACAAAATTTAACTAAAAATAATGCAGAGTGTTTAATAGATTTGTTTAAGAGTCATAAACAAATAACCCATGAATACTTTAAAATGGTTAGTGATGCAGGAAGCAGACACCCAGAAGATTTTATTAAAGATTCAAACATTTATGAAGTGTGCTCTAGAGGTTAGAGCAGGGGACTGACAGTCAGGAGAACTGCCTCAGTTCCCTGCTCTGCTGCATGCCTTCCCCTAAGTCAGCTAACCACCATGTGTGCTGGTGTATTTGTATTGCAGTGGGAATCACCGTCGTTTGCACTGCAGCACTTGCAGGGCTCTGCCCCTGAGCTTTGCTGAGCAGGTACTAGTCTCAGGCTAAAGAGAGGCTCCCTCCTGGCATCACAGCAGCCCTACAAAAGGTTCACCTTGCAAAAGGTCACAAAACTACAAAAGGTGGCGAGATTCTGAGATGTCTCTGGGATGTGAACTGGCTTAGTCAGAGAGTAAATGGAAGGGCTGAACAATTTCTTTATAAATTCCAGCTACCTCTTCCCTTTCTCCTTATCCTAGCCCTGATCCTATCACTGTACATATCATTTCGCTCACAAGAGGCAAGTTTAAGTCACACTGTACGTCTGTGAGTTGTTGAAACCAGGACCTTTTATATCTTTGTTGCCTTGACCAGGGCAGCAGTCCTAGAACTCATTCCAAAACCACACAACGAGCATAGATCAAAAGAAAAAGTGAAAGAGGTCCACTACCTCAGGAGGGTTTGGAGCATTTTCTGTACAATGAAGAAGAAATAAGAAATTGTAGGCATAACAGAAAAAGAGGAATCCCAGGTTAATTGTATTTTGTATATAAGACTGATAGTATGAAGTCCTCATTATGCAAACTTTCAGGAATCTCCATAAACACTTCCCTCCTTTCTCCCATCCAAATGAACTCTCTTACATAATACCCTTCATAAAAAGCTCAGTTTTAGACTCATGAATTGCAGCTAGCCTGGGAATGGGATCTCGATAGTGGGGAGACTGAAATTAGGTAGGTATTGGGAGAGAAAATCAGCTGTGGTGAATTACTGTGGAATTTTGGGAAGATGGAGAAGTCATGTAGTTATGAATGGGGGAGAAAGAAGAGAGCAATGTTACCATTCCTTGTTCAGCATTTTGTCTTCTCTGAATAATGCATGGTTCTTCTGAGGCATCTTATAGGATATGAACTAGACACCATACAGCATATGGACTACACATATTCCATGTCTTATCAAAGCTTGGTGCTGCACTAACCTCTCACTCTAACCCTGTCCCAAGCACTTATGTTCCATGTGATGTGGTCAGGGAGATGCAGAGAGTTGAGAATTAAACACTGGCTTTCTGTATCCCTATTCTATGTAAAAATTTTGTCTGTCTCCTCACTCAGCTTTTTCAGCCTCTTACTTGCTCTTCACAGGCAGTAGAAAAGATGTAAAGATTGTGGGAGATGGTCTCAGAGTTTTGGATGAATCCTTTTCTCTCAGCTTTGGATGAGTCATTTACTAACCTCACAGATCTCCTCTTCCTTTGGCTATTTAGAGGCAGATATAGTCTAGGTTAACCATTCTGATGGATTATTATTCTAGGGAAAAACATCCAGTCTTTGATTTGTTCAGAGGTGTTGGAAGACCCCCTAGAGGACAGGTTCTGAAAAGGTGAGCAGGGGTATATGTAAAGCTGAGTCAGATTCCCACTAAATCTGAGTTTCTAACAAGAAAGTCTATTTTGTGGTAGCATCTCTGAGATATGGCACTAAGGGCTCTAAGTGCTTTTCAAAGAAATGTGAAGAGCCTCAGAGACTTTAAAGCTCAAATGTGGGACCAGAGCCAATGGGCAAATAAGTTGTGGGGTGAAAAGTGGCCCTGAAAGGTAACAGTAGCATAAAGGTGAAATAACAGTGACACAAAACAATAGTCACAGCACACTCCCTACCCAGCCATTACCACCACTTGTTATGTGAATGTATCTTTGAAATGAGATTGCTTTTATAATTAGGCAGTAAATGGTAGACCTAAGACTATCTTTATGAGCCTGCTCCAGAGACAACCACTTGACTGCATTAAGAGCATAGTCATTAGCCCTCTTGCAAGTTGCATAATCATCTGTAATTAATGGTAAAATGTCAGCTTCACAGCTCATCACAGCCCTATTTTTTTCCCCTAAATGCACCCAGAGATTTTAGTACGTTTCTTCAGTTTCTTTAGAAAATATCTTAAGAGAATGACAAGCATGCATTTTTATTTTGAGAAAAAAGTAAAAGAGAATACAAATATCCCTGTTTTCTTGTAATCCAGATTCTAAGTAGATTTAATGGTCCTGTTAGAGCTGAGCAAAATTAAGTCCTTATGAAACATGTTACAAAGTACCTTTGTAGATCTCATTTTTCAATAAAAAAAGGTTTAGGTCATGTTGAACAATCTGCTACATATTAGCACTTTGCCTTCAATAGGTGACCTTTCATAGTTTAATACTCTGTTTTCATTAAACACTGAATTCAAAAAAGGCTATATTTTTAGAATTCAGACAAAATATATAACTTACGTAGTAAGGACAAAGATGAAGAAACACAAAACATTTAACTACAAAACTCTTGTCTTATACAAATCTGTCAGATTCAATTCTTTTATTTTCTCCAAATGCTGTGATCATTATAGGAACAGCTCATATTTTTTAAATGTGAAATGTTAGGTGTAATATTTGTTGTCCAGTCAGGAAAGAAGAAAAGAAAAAGAAAGAGCAATAAACAAAAATAATTAGAAATTGCAGACTTTGACATGTTCAATCTGGTCTAAATCTCAGAATCATACACACCAGAGGAGAAAGAACATGATGTAATACAAACATAAAGCTAATAGATAGATAGATAGATAAGATCTAATAATAGATTTAATAGATAAAGCTCTGCTAGATATTGTATATCAGATGTTTCTTTGGTTTTTTTCTTTATTTCAGGCTTGCTGGAGGAATATTTTTGATTAAAGGGAAAAAAACCCTCATGTTTTGTAATAACAGCTACTCTGAGGCACAAAATTTTGAGTCTATCTTCACATTTTTTAAAGGCTATATTTTTTGTTGAATTTGAATGTTTATGTCCATACCCTTCCGGAAGACACATTATATGGAAAGGAAGGAACCTCCTTCTGTTTCCTCTTATGCAACAGTGAGATAATACTGTCACCCTTCTGCCTTAGAAAGACCTCTATTCCTCTAGGAGCACTACATTATTTGCCTTGACAACAACCCTCTTAACTGATGAGTCATATGCAGGTGGCTGCATTTGCATGGGATGCATTAATATGCACTTCTTCACTTTTGAATGAAAGAAGTAACAGTAGGAGGAGATTTTAGTGATGATTCTCAGCAGTGGCCAGTGATGAGGATAGGCTGAAAAAGAGGATGTGAGGCAGGTTCTTCTTCTGACTGCTGCCAGTTTTAGTTTCAGATCTGACTTCATGCTCACCTTCTTCAGAGTCTCTTCTGCACTTACTGATGTGTTAGTTTATTTTTCATGTGAGTTTGTCTTTCTAGCACAAGGATGTCCTGAAGCTGTATCTATTTCCCCATACTAAGTTAATCCCAGTGCCTAAGTTCAAAGGCTTCTTCCCCACCTTTGCTGGAAATACATCTCCTCCTGCACCCTGGAAATACACTTCTATCCTTCATGTCCATGTCCTGCTCTTCTGTGATTACACAGATAACAAATAAGCCTCGTGAAACTCATGAGACAAATGGTACCAAGAGCAGAATACGTCAGGCTTGGCAGTTCACCTAGAAGTCAGTTTTAGAGTTGAGAGTGGAACTGCTGCACTTCTCATTTCCATCATCACTGCCCATTCCTCTTCCAGCTCCATCTTCTGAAGGATAACTTCCCATTGCTTTGCCATCCTTTTTATCTCTGTCACACTTTCCTCTTTGCCTTGTTGTGGTCAAAGCGTACATGCACCATATCAAATAACTTAAGAAAGTTCAGATTAAATACAGCTATCAAGTTTCCCTTGCTAAGAAAAACAGGTCCTAGAAGGGAAAGATAACTAGTTACCTTGAAGGACCTATCATTCTTCATTTTATCCTATTCTTTTCTTTACCTCCCTGGATTTCTTGTTCTTTTCTTCCTAATGTGTTGATGTAACTACTTCATTAAAGGTCAGCAGTTCATTGATTAAAGTTTAATTCATTTTCTGCAAAAAATAGAATGAGATTTTAAGGTAGTTACAAATGCTAAATCCTCTATTTAAATAAATACCATTCTCAAAGACAGTACTGACACAATAAAATAGGTAATGTTTACACATAAATAGCATACAGAATGTACAACGCAAATGATAAATTTGTGCACTATATTAATGCCTGTGTGACAAATGAGGAGCTGATTTACACGCGAGACCTCCTTTTAGAGAAGCAGAATTTTACTTCTCTGTTTCTATTCTCAGCAGATTGGAAAAGATTTCTCATCACACAGTTAATGTCAACTGGTGTATATATCCTTGCAGGCGATAATCATACACATTTGGGCAATTACTCCCATAAATGTTATTCCATTCAGGAATCGTGTGTTGTATGTATCAGGTTCAGCACATATTGGAAAGAAGCTTGTGGTTAATATATGGAAACATCATTTGTATTTAATCATGCAATTGGGAGTAGTTATAGCAACTAAGTAGATGCAGACACTTTAAAATGCACAGATTGTTACTGCAACCCATCTTGCCACAGGCAGAGTTCCCCTTTGATAGCTCAAGTACCAAATATATGAAGTTCAATGCTCAGAACTGGCCCAAGAAGCTGTACCATATAGGTTGTGCTGTTATTCCTAGTAACAAAGGCTCTTAACTCAGCTATTGCACCCAGAAAACGTGAAAAGAGTGGGTGCTTGGGCAACCTTATTACTTTTGTCCATTGTCTGTGGCTTCTGGAGGGAAGAGCAGCAGCTTCGCTGGGTTTAACTGGACTCCTCTTTGTGCCAAACTATTTTGACTTTCTAGAAGGTTCTGTGTATCTCCTGCAGGAAAGCGTGCGTCTGTATGATGCCAGCTGCACACACATGTCCAGAGGTGTGGTGGGGTGGCTCCTGTATGGGGCGTCATTAGACAATTTCTGTTCAGCCTCTTTCTGGTCAAGCAGTGCTGAAGCTAGCGCTTGACAAATGTTGGAAAATACACATCTGTTTCTTCAGAAATCGTTGAGGGAATAGGTAAGAATAAATTAGATTAATCTAGATCCTGAAACAATTTTCTGAAATATATCAATCGACAGGCATGGATACCACAGTAGACAAAACAGGAATATATAAGCCTACTTGCCTCATTAGATTTACATCAAAAATGTCTGTCTAAGTGTTAGAAAGGCCAGTGGGGGACAATATCTTAATAACTCCTCTCGGTGAGCATTGTAAAAATGCATGCATTTATATATATATACACATATATAATGTGTGCTCTTTTTAGTAGGTATGTACATACAGCTACACCCAAGAAAGCCCTGCAGAGGAGGAAGCAAATGATTCTATGTGTTTGTCTGAATATAATCTAATTTGTTTCAAGGCTCTTAAATCTACGGAAATGGCCCTTAGAGAAAAGATGAAGCTAGATAAATACATCTACATCTATACAGTAGCATGCTCAGTTTTTAAAGATTTACTTATGCAAGTTTCCTATAAAACATTAAAACACACTGATACCCAAGCACTGTGGTGGAATTGTTGATACAAATTTTGCTGCCTCCTACATTAATGTTGCACTTAATGTTTGTTTTTCCTTTGCTCCTTTTCCAAGGAATAAATGAACTGCTTATGTGGAGTTCGGTAACATAACTGTACCAAATTAGTTACAAAGAGAAATGTCAGAGTTGATATTCCTGACACAGCCTTTTTAACTCTTGTTATGTCTTCAGCTTGCATATCTGAGATGGAATAATGCAGCAGTCCAAGATCCCAGGAGGCTCCTGGTACCATTGTCTTTTAGGTTTCTAGCCTGTGGCCTTGATTGAAAGGAGAGCTTCAATTGGGAGTATTCATTCTTTATTATTAAAAAATGGGCATTCTGGCATTCCTTTGTGAGGGGAAAAAAAAAAAAGAGAGAGAGAGAGAAAAAGGAGGAGTTTAAAATATTTGTTCTCTGTTCCTCTGTAAAAACTTCTTAGCTAGAGTTTGGCAATTGATGTTGAAGCGGAGTTAGACAGCCTTTGAAATACTTACCTAGTTCACTAGTATTACAGAGGATCTAGTTCAGTACAGTTTAGATTCATAGGCAGCATTTTGCATTTCTGTGATCATAATGCCTGTGCATTTTGAAGGGCTTATCATCAGAGCTGAATCTACACAGAGCCTAAGCTGAGAACAGCCAAGAAAAGCATACATTTGAAGGGCTTTGATGCTCCATCACATAGCCATTCAGTGGCTATAATGGAAAAGGAGTACATGACAGACTTTTCTTGTGCCTGTCATTCATAAATCTGTTACATACATCAAATGTTCCAAATTACCCAGTAAAATTGCATTGGTACTTCACTAGGCTGCAGAATGAATTCTCACTGCTTTCATCACATATATTACTTTTCTTTACTCCTCCGGTAGAGAATCTTAAAGTTTATTTTATTTTCAAGAAGACTTTTTAATATATTTAAATATTTTAACAGATGAGGTAAGTTACCGGATCCCAGGAAGCAGGCTTATTGCTGCATATCATACCTATTTTAAAGGATGAATTTATGAAGGCAGTTAAAACTGAGAAGTAAATAGAAAAGTGACTGATTCCAAAATTTTATATTATTTTCAGGACACATTTTTTTATTATTATTTCAGTAAAAAAGTTTTTTTTAAATAGTTTGGCAAACGATTATGACTTGCACTATATATCAGTCTGAGACAGAAAATAGACTAGCCAGAAGCAGGAATATTTTTTGCCATTGACTTTTGCCGAGCCAAGATTTTGGCTCATTTTCTAAATCTTGCATCAAGCAAAAATCAAAAATTCTAAATATATACAAAACTGTTCCCACATGGTCCATCAGCAAGACTGTGAAAATGCAGCAAATAAAACATACAAATGAGTGAACCTTTAACATGAGTTCAAATGAGTGCTTACTGCCAAATTCCACTTTGTTGAATGACATTCTTACCATCTTCTGACGTACTTTTGCTAATTCAGTCCTCTCATCAGCAGTATTACTTTTATTTCTTTTTACCTATTTTTATCTTTTCAGAGATGAACTGAATCACCTATTTCTTGAATCTCATTTTCGATGCTTTATAAACTGATACACTGTTTCATTCTCAAGGGCATGCGATTTAAGTTTTTTTCTTAATAAGTGGTCTATACTGAAGAATATATATTTTAGCTCCTTCTGTTTCCCTCCTCATTTCCAGCTACTGCCCTTCACTTTCATCTAGTATTCTAATCAAGAAAATTAGTATACAGCCATTTTTAGTTGTTTTACTGTAAAAAAAATTTCATTATTTTAGTAGAGAAAATATTGATTATTTAGTTGTTTAATTAAATGATTGTTTCTGAAAAGCAAAACAAACCTCCAAGTGGTCAGTAACTGTAGTAATCATTAAGGGTGTACCATCTACATCTCATATTGTCTGAAAATGAGAATACATAGCTTTATTCCAGAACTCACTCTTCTGCATCTCCATCCTTTCATCTTTCTTTTTCCAAATATGCGCATTGCACACCTGCAGAAAGCATCCTTGCTCACAGTACCTTTGAAATTTCTGGAGACATGGGGAATGTTCTTCCTCCCAGCTAAATCCATGGTCTTTTCCTCTTTCATATCAACTGATGGAGGTGTATCAGATCACCTCTGCTCCTCATGACTCCTTTACAACAGCCTTAAGGGGCTCCATGCAATGTTTCTGGATGGCCTGCAAGTCTTATCCTTGAAAGTAATCTGATATTTCTCCTCATTCCAGTGTGCAACACATAGAGAATTTTGAAGGAAAAAAAAATAGCCAAGTAGTACAAGCAAAAGTAGTCGCTGGAATCAAAATTTCACTGAGTACCATGCTTATACTTCAATGCAACAGTATGTGATCCATAACATAGTGGTGCTAGATGCAAAAAAAAGTTCCATTGTCAGACATGAGCCTAGATATACTTTTTGGAATATAATAATAATATATTCTCTTGAAATTTTTTCCTTGTTATCTTGGTAAAGGGTCGCTAGCAGTCTGCCCTGGGCCATGTTCCCTCCATGTTCCCTCCCGGCCCATGCCAAGAACATAGACCCAACTCAGTCCTCAGTATGAGTGCTTTCAGACCAAAAGAGTGGGAACAAGTACAGGTGTGAAATGATGGACAGCCAACTGGAGTTCAGGGAGCTTTTCATAACAGACGAGCCTTCCGTATAAATGTCTGTACTTCATGGACAACCCCTTTCCAGCAGGTCTGGACTGTGACTGAACTTTGTTTTTCCATTCATATTGACTGGAAGGTTTCATCCTGGTTAATGTATTCATCTAGACCAAAATCATCCATCTGAGAAATCCTTTAGGCTCTGCCAGCGCAGTGGGTTAAACAGCTTGCTAAGCTCCCCATTTTCCTGAGATACGAGCAGTGCTAATAGCCTGGTCTTTGCCAGACTGTGCAATATGTTTTCCAGATTCCCTTAAAAAAGAGTAACTTGTTGGCTCCAAACTTCACTTCTTCCTTCAGCACTTCTAGTATTTATTATCCTCTAATTCTCCATTAATACCTTAGGTCTAAATTAGGTCAGTGACTCAGTAATTGGCAGTGTTCTTTGGGACTTTGGTATAAGAACCATTTGGAGCTGGATCCTTTTTATATGACCGACACTATACAGAAGTCAGATGAGGAATTTTACTTTTACCAGACTAGCCCCCGTTTTCAGTTCTGTCTCTACTGAAGGTTCCTGAAGTTTTCTCACTAACCTCAGTGATTGCTGGCTCTAACTCCAAGATTGACACTTTTTTTTTTTTTTTTTTTTTTAAGTCTCATAAGATCTCTGGGATTTACAGCTAGAAATCTGTATATAATTCTGTTTTTTAATCCAATTATATTGAGTAATTCATCTATCTATCTCTCATCTGGTATTTTAAATTTTCTTTGTAAAATTCTCCATTCCCCTCTAGTTACAGCTTTTCTAATGCTATTGAGTTGAGCTGTGAACTTCTTCTACAGTCTAGTTTTTACTTGATTCACACAGCAGACATTTGCTACCATGTGTAGTCTGCTTTGAACTTCAACACCATCCAGAGTTCAGAAGACCCCATTATGATCTACAGAAAAATCATTCCTGAGCCTGACCTATTCACACTGAGAGTCACTAGACTTAAGATGGGAAAATCTAAGTACTGTTATACAACAAAGTCATTCATGAGCTAAGCTGTACCTCTTGCTATCAGGGACGCTCAAAAGAGTTGAACAGTTTCAATATTGGCCCATTTCTGTTATATAAACTAGGAGATGAAAGCAAATCTGAGTGAGAAGGAAAAAGGTGCTCCTACATGGAGGGACTTTAAAGTATAAAGAAGTGAAAATATAAACATTGATGAATTACAAAGGAACCAAAAGACCCAGGAGATGGTATGGATCAATTTTACTAGCTAGTTCTAGAGATGATGAGTGTCATCTCTAGATCATATACTGATGAAATCTTCAAGTTTACGCTTTAATTTAAGAATGTAAATAAATCTAGTTGATTGCCTTTTCCTTCTTCTTGGATAGGAGTATGTTTCAGTCAGACAGAAGGAAGAACTACTTCTGTAAATGATTTTCAGGGAACACAGTAAATGAAGATTTTTCAAAAATACTTTCCTTCTAACAAAAAGCAAGTGGACTGCTGGAATGAGTGAGTAAGACACCAATGACCAATGGTACATAAAAATTCCTGTGGTACAAAGATACTGTCGGTTGTAGAAGTACAATACTCACTTCTATCAAGTCTTAGATAAACAAAGAGAGTTTTCAAAAGAAATTCAAAACAAGATGAGTGTACAAGATTGTTACCCAAAAGAGGTTGAAAAGACACTAGAGCTGTACTTAGAGGGAGAAGGTGGCATTACTGTTCCCACCTCAGACTAATGAGATATGTTCAGTCTTGCAAAATGAAGTCTCTTCCTCCATCTGAGAAATCAGGTTGACTATGCAAAACTGCATGGAGATTGCTGAGACACTGTTGGATCTGACAGGGTCAGTCAACCACAAAAATGGAAAAGTAAGCAGAGATTTTAGTCATTTATTGAACAGGTACTTTATTATTCCATAGCTCCCTGTACCTCTCAGGTCTCCCAGAAATGTCATATGTAATACTGCTGCCTATCCTGTATACTATATACTCCAATTTTAGAATCAAGAAATGAAGTCAAAGTTACATGGGCAAGTGACCCTCTTTCAGAGTGCCAAGCCCTTGAGTTGTTAGCTCCCTTGTATTCAGCTTAAAACACCACCAAGGAGAGTCCTTTTTGTCAGGAAGACTGTCATGCCAGACATGCCATCCCAGATCCTGAGGATTACCCTTGTCAAGCTGGTGTTTCATCTCAGGTCACGTCTTGGTGCTATTGCTGTCCACAGAAAGAAGAAAGTCTAGCGAACTGGAAAGGTGCATAATGAAAACCTGATAAAAGCAAACGCTGTCCTACGTTCTTTAATTTGGCCATGGAAGTCTCTGCCATAGCCAGTAGCTGTACGTATTTCAAAAAGCAACTAGAAATGAATACTCTTATCAAGAATATTAATTTACTATCATTAGTAATAAAGCTTTTGATGAGAACTCTGAAGAACCGATCCATTGCTGGCTTTGACAGAGACAAATATGTGACAGGGAGAACTTCCGGATCAATCCATTTAGGCAACTCCTGAAATATTGAGCCAAAGACAGAGTAATTGTTATCATTTCAGAGTGCCTTAAAACTCAAAGTATAAGCAAGTAAAAGCCTTAAGATTGTCATTACCACAAAGATATTAAAGAGAAAGTTAAAGGTGAGATTCTTTTTCCCATCATAGCATCTGTTACCCTTTTCACAATTAAAATGTCAAGATTTCAGTGAGATCCATTTGCCTTTGATCTTATTTTCTATATTGTGGAGAACTTTATCAAGAAGGTCAGTAAAACAGAAATACTACGCAGATTAGCTGAAAGATTCAAAAATTGTGTGGCATACAGTCAGAACTATCTGTGACACAAGTAGAAGTCTGTTTCAATTTTCTCTTTTGCTGAAACTTAGACAACTGTGATGTGAAGACCTCTTTGCCTTCTGCTGGAGACAAGATAAAATTCCTACTACCTTCATGAAATTGGCTGCATCCTTTTTGCCAAAGAAAGGAAACAGAGTGGATGAATGCATGCAGTAGATACAATCAGCAAATAGTGCTTCTTCATCACTTTTATTTTTTTTTAAATAAGGGAGTTGCTGAGTTCCTTTGCAAATCATACAGAGGATTATCTGGATTTTAAATCAATATCAATAAATCTCGGGCAATTTACTTGGAACATCTAATTACATTTCCCCTCCCACTAGATTTTCAGGCCAGCTGGTTACCTCAGGGCTTCAAATACCACGGGATCCATCTTTCTCTCAAAGTTGTTCTCAATTAACTTTGCATGCCTGCTCTAAGATCTTGAAACTGGCAGTCCTAGGTGGCATAATCTTTTCTATTAATTTATAGGAACCGTCTAATAATACAGTACATGCTTTTTCCATATATTGAATTTGTTCAAGTTTTGCCAGTAATGCATTTAAGATAGTGTGAAGAGGAATTCAGAAAGATATGTTACAGCTTCCTCTATCAGGGAAAAATCAAAAAAGGAAAAACTGAAAAAACATGGATCAGTTTGTTAAAACTATTTGAGAGCTAAAAATAGCAGAAGAATTCATCTCTCTATCTGTGTGGAAGCAATGCAAATACTGTATATAAAAGAGACTGGCTCTATCATGAGGGAAAAAACAGTGAACGATTGGGAAAGCGTCATTTGATCATAGAATCATTAAGGTTGGAAGGGACATTTAGAGAACATCTAGTCCACCCACCCTGCACATGCAGGGACCCCTAGAGCACATGGCACAGGGTGGCATCCAGGCAGGTGTGGAAGATCTCCAGAGAAGGAAACTCCACAACCTCTCTGGGCAGCCTGTTCCGCAGCTCTGTCACCCTCACTGTAAAGAAATCTTTGCTTAACTTCTTGTAGAACTCTTGGTGCTTTAGTTTGTGGCTTTGTTTCCTCTAGTCCTGTCACTGGCCACCATTGAGAAGAGGCCGGCCCCATCCTCCTCACTCCCTCCCTTGAGGTACCTATAGACACTGATCAGGTCCCCTCTCAGTCTTCTCCAGGCTGAAGAGGCCCAGCTCTCTCAGCCTTTGCTCATAGGGCAGATGTTTCCGGGCCCTTAATCATCCTCATAGCCCTGTGCTGGACTCTCTCTAGCAGCTCCACGTCCCTCCTGCACTGGGGAGCCCAGAACTGCACACAGTATTCAAGGTGCAGCCTCACCAGGGCTGAGTAGAGGGGCAGAATCACCTCCCTCGACCTGCTGGAGACGCTCTGCTTAATGCATCCCAGGATCCCATTGGCCTTCTTGGCCACGAGGGCACACTGCTGCCTCATGGTCAACTTGTCGTCCACCATGACGCCCAGGTCCCTCTCTGCGGGGCTGCTCTCCAGGAGGTCGGTCCCCAGCCTGTAGGCATGTCTGGGGTTATTCCTCCTCAGGTGCAGGACCCTACACTTGCCCTTGTCGCATTTCATGAGGTTTCTCATCGCTCAGTTGTCCAGTCTGTCCAGGTCCCTCTGGATGGCAGCGCAGCCCTCAGGGCTATCAGCTGTTCCTCCCAGTTTGGTGTCATCAGCAAACTTGCTGAGGGAGCACTCCATCCCTTCATCCAAGTCGTTAATGAACAAGTTGAACAGGATCAGTCCGACGACTGACCCCTGGGGGACATTGTTAACCACAGGCCTCCAACCGGACTCTGTGCCACTGATCACCACCAGCACTGCCATCCAAACAGTTCTTAATCCACCTCACTGTCCACTCGCCTATCCCACATATCTGGAGTTTGCCCAGGAGGATGCTGTGAGGGACGGTGTCAAAAGTTTGCTGAAGTCCAGATAGATGACATCCACCACTCTCCCCTCATCTATCCAGCCATTCATTCCATCACAGAAGGATGTCAGGCTGGTTAAGTATCATTTCCTCTTAGTGAATCCATGCTGGCTACTCCTGAGCACCTTCTTCTCCTCTATGTGCCTGGAGACAATGGCCAGTATGAGTTGTTCCATCACTTTTCCAGGGACAGAGGTGGGGCTCACTGGCCTGTAGTTGCCTGGGTCCTTTTTCTTGCCATTTTTGAACAGAGGTAACACTGGCTTTCTTCGAGTCCTCAGGCATCTCCTCTGTTCTCCAGGACCTTTCAAAGATGACGGAGAGTGGCTTAGCTATGACATCCGCCAGCTCATGCGGTGCTTTCAGCTGCATTCCATCAGGGCCCATGGATTTGTGGGTGTTAAGTTTTCCTAAGTGTTCTCTAACTCAATCTTCCTCTACCAAGGGCAAGTCTTCCTCTCTTCACGCTTCTTCTCTTGTCCCTAGGGACTGGGATTCCAGAGGGCTGCCCTTGGTAAGCACTGAAGTAAAGAATGCATTCAGCAACTCTGCTTTTTCTGTCTTTCGTAATGAGGGCACCCACCCCTTTCACCAGCACACCCACATTTTCCCTAATCTCCCTTTTGCCATTGATATAGTTCAAAAAACCCTTCTTGTGATTTTTAGCATCCCTTGCCAGATTTAATTCCAAATGTGCCTTAGCTTTTCTTGTCACATCCCTGTACTCCCTGATAGCATTCTCAAAATCCTCTCAAGGGGCCTGTCCTTTTTTCCACTTTTTGTATACTGTCTTGTTTGAATTTTGCCAGGAGCTCCTTCCTCATCCACACAGACCTCCTGACCCACCCCCCACGTGACCTCTTATTCATAGGGATGCACTGACCCTGAGGGTGGAGAAAGTGCTACTTGAAAACTACCCAACTCTCTTGGGCCCCCCATCCTTCTAGAGCCCTGGCCCATGGGATTCTTCCAAGTAGGACTAAGACGAGGATGAAGCTGGCCCTCCTAAAATCCATGGTTGCAAAGCTACTTACAGCCCTGCTTCCTCCTCTTTAGATCCTGAACTTCGTCAACTCATCAACTGCAGCCAAGGCTATCCCATCACGTAATCTTGGTTTCTTTTAATGGTACTCATTACCCTCTTGTAAGCCATGTATTAATAGAAAACAATAAACAAGAATGAAGTAACATGCTTGCTTTCCCTTTCTGTTACTTACTGTAGTTCTTTGGAATGAAGTCTTGATAAAGTACTAGAAAATCCATTGGAGTACTCTCTATTGGCAAGGAAAAGAAAGAAGTAACAGGTGGCCAAATAATATCTAAAAATGGACAAAGGCACAGGTGGAGGTCTGCAAAACTCTGAGTGGACATCTCAGTTTGGAGATGTCACTCACTGTCTTTTCCACTGCATAAGCATCTGCATGAGGTTGAGAAGTTCAAAAGAACAGATAGGTAGTGAGAAATATGTGTGGTTTTGCTGCCACAGATAGTGTGTATGCTGAAAGCACACATGAGCTACAAATAGTTGTACAGAAGGAAAAATCTGTGTAGGGCTTTTAGATACAAAAATACTACTTGTTCAGGAACACCTCAAGATTCAGTCAGAGGCTTGTCTGGAAGTCAGTACTGGAGAAGTACCATATGTTCCCTGAAATATACTGTCTTTCACTTTTAAACTCAATGGTTTGGATGAGTCTCATCATTATAGCCAAAGAACCTTTTCAGCTGCTCCTGCAGCTCTGGGATGCTCAGTTAGGTTTCTGTGAGTCTCAGAGAATTATCTCACCAAGGTTTCCTAACATGCATATGTGCATGTAATATAGGAGAGAGAAGAGAAAAAGTCAGTGTTTAGGGTGATAAAAAAGCAACAAAGCACCTAGACTGATGCACATCACAGATACATATGAGTTAAACCCAGTAATTCATAAATAAAAAAGGCTGCTTTCTAGGCAGCATAAGATACACTATTAATCATTTCCTAGGGTTGTTCCAGTGTTTAATCATGCTTACTGTTAAGAAAGCATGCCATAATATATTGCCTTCAAATTATTGCCAGGGGTTCTTGTTAGGTCTTCATTTGTCAGACTACTGAGCCTCATAACAGAACTTTTTTTTTTCTTTTTTCCTATAGGGGTTCTCATATTTTGCAATCAAACTCTTAGTCTTATTTTTGAAAAAAATCTATTTCTTGCTCTTTGCTTCTCACTGTAAATATGTTTTGCAATGTTTAAATGTTTGTGTAGCTCCTATCTGATTTTTTTTTTCAGATATGAATTATTCTTTCCAAGCTGTTGACTGCAGGAAGGACAGATCACTTGACTTACAGTCTTACCCTAGCATCCATGCAGCCTTCTGACCTTTATAGGATAGGATGGGAGTAATCTTTATTATTACAGTACAGAGTGGAGAGTGTGTGTCATATTGTTTGCTTATTCTGATCTCTAGGTCACAGAATTAATCTTGTTTCATTTTACAACAACAAAGTAAGGATATAATTCTGGATATATACTGCATATAGATGTTTAATTATTTGTAAAATTTATAGAAGGCGTTAGTTGTTTGATACTGACAACTGCTCACTGCTATGTCAAAGTCAATCCTGCAGACCTGTAGGAGTGTTTACTAACATGCTAAATGCTTGCAAACGTCATCTTGTAAACTTTATTCATACACTCATACATTTTAGGGCTCAAGTGAGTTCATTCGCCTTAAAAAAAAAAAAAAGAAAAAAAAAGTGCCCAAGTTTAATGGAAAATGATGAGTGCTCTGAAGATGTCCAGAGGGTAATCCTACTGAAGTGTACAGCTCGGGTGAAATGGGATCTCATTGTGACAACCTCTACAAAGTTTCCTCGTTGACTGTCTGGGAAAATTTAGAATTTTTTAAATAAATACTTAAAATACATGTGGCAATTAGTGCTTCAGAATTCCATTTCATTTTACACATGACCTGTCTACCTATTTATTCACAGTAAGAGAGCTTTTAAACATTTGACTCACAAGTAGACTTATTTACTCCAGTTCATAAATATTCTGGTAAAAAATTATATTTCCAAAAGCAGATAATGCTGAGGCAGGAAGGGAGAACTGCTGCCCACATATATTGGTATCTATATGGAAGGGCATAAACAGGATAATTTTCAAAAAGGTTCACTAGGGCCTCAAGAAGAAATGAGGGGAATATGCTAGGCCTTGGAGCTGGTGGGGGTAAAGATATATCAACATTGAAGCAAGAATTGCCATACAATATGTTGGTCAACATTTAATAAAGCATCACCAATGAAGGAGACAAGGACTAAACTTTGAGGTTCTGAGTTGGATTTCCACTTCTCTTGCAATTATTGGTAGCTATTGATAGTGAGTCAAGCATAAAACCCAACACTTCTAGAGTTTATAGATTTCTTAAGAAAGAAATTGTTGAGTAAAGTCCAGTGGGAAATATGGATGACTCATATGCATTGTTCTTCATTTTCTTCTTTAACAACAATACATTAAAAAAAAAAAAAAAAGCAGTTCTACTACAGTTGCCTGTGCAATTTCTAACATTTTTAACTGTCATTTTTGAGGAGTACACTGAATGCTGCAAGAAAGTTAAGCAGTGAAAAAGCTAGCTGCCACAGGAGGAGGAAAACACAATCCTGGCAAATGGAGCATGCCATGTATATGGAAGTTGTCAGAAATTCCTGTTTTGAGGTTACCCCAGTACTTTTATGCAGAGCTCCAGGCCTTGCCAGTTTTAACTCTGTTTCAAAAACTGGTCAAGTCCTAATTGCACTTTGGGATACAATATGCACTTTTGATTCTGGAATCTAATTTAATGAAAAGATTTGCCATCCTTATGGCTACAGAATGACAGAGATGCTCTTTGCATAGACACAGTTTTCCAGCTGGTTTACTAACATCATTTTGCTATTCGTACCTAGGGAATTTAGGAAAAACACAGTTCCTGACATAGTTACCAAGAAGGCCTAATGTTCATAAATGCCAGGTTGTCAGTCTCATCAGGTCTAAGCAACCGAAATAGAAGGTGCTTTTTAATGCTACCCCAGAGTCAATTAAAATACAGTAATGCTGACATCTGCAGAATACGAAATGATCAAAGTAAAGAATGCCCATACAGCTTCTGACATAAAAACAGTGTGTTTGGCGGCAGAGTGACACAGTGTAACAGGTCAGGTAATTATGAGAAAATCTATGATGTATCTGTTGCAATTGCTTAGCTTCTTTCCATTATCAGAGCCATCAAACAGAACAGCACTCTCACTTCTCCTGATGGATCGTAAAGCTAGTGACACTCTCGCTCTCCTGATACAGATGGCATCTCAGGAGCAGCTGAATTAATTTGACAGTAAATAGGTGATAGAAATTGCTGTCTTCTCTTTTTATATTATTTTTATTATTTTTTTAATTGCATCAGGACAGCTTTTAGCACTTCAGGGAATAGCTCAGAAAGCCTATGCCATGATTAGCAGTGAACCTTCCTCTCTTGTAAACCCTTTCCAATGCTTTTGCTGCAGTTTTATTTACATGATAATTGCTCAATGGCAACAAAATTTTATTCTCCCCCGTCTCCCCACCCTAACTCTCAGTCTGAACTATGTGCATTAATTATCATGATTAAGGAATTCTCTCATTTTTTGCCTTGATGTGTTTATTAAATTAATGAAGGAATCTGACACACGGGCTTGTATGCTTAGGGTACAGTTATGCTAAAGTCGTGGGTATATTTTAGATGGCTGCATATTTTCTGCCTCAGTAACATTATAATTGGCTTAATGGATTTTCAGTTATGTGCATTGGCTTTCTCCCCTCTCCAAAGCAGACTAATTACAGCTTTTTACATTAAATTCTAATAGATTTCAATTTATCTCCTCTAAATTATCACAATAATTACTGTAATAAATTAGGCATGTAGCTGCCATTAATCTAAACAATTTGAAATGGATATCATAGCAGCACAGCACAGACTATGTTTCCTAAATGTGTATTCAAATATATTCCTAACTGTATAACCATTGTGTGGGAGGGCTGCATTTCCCAACAAGCTGCAAAACCCAGAAGGCAGGATGGAAAGAGAGAGAAGAGGAAAAAGGGAAAGGAAATGGAAGAGGAGATGAGAGGACAGAGCAAAAGTCAAAAAAAAAAAAAAAAAGAAGAGCACCCTGGAAGAGCACTGCATGTAGTTAACAATGTCTGAAGAATTATCTCGAATGGGAGCACCCCTGAAGTGTCCTGGCAGACCTTGGAGACTCTCTCACCAATCCATTCCTGTCTTTGTTTTGTTTTGTTTTCTGTCTTATATAAAAGTATGTTGCAAATATTTCTTTGCTCAGGAAAACCCACTTAAAATTCTAATTGCCTGAAACTTGAAATTTAATCTTTCATGGAAAATTTTGGCAGAGATAACTTTGGTTTTGTTTCTTATTTAGAGCAATCCCCAATTATTCAGAACATGTCACACAATGGAAATTCTGAAAAAAAAAATGTGTAGGAATTGTAAGCGTCACTTTTTTAAATTAAGCACATTCCTTTCTTTTACCTTTCCCTTCACTGAGAGATATTGACTTAACTCTTGTCAGCTTCATAACTGTTCTTCAGCAGTAGGCAGCGAGGCGTTGACAAGATCATGCCACTTTCCTTGGCAGCTGCCAGGTGTATAGGTTTTAGATTTGGGATGTTTCCCTTCAGATCCCTCTGTTTTCTCCTTTCTCCACAGCATCCAGATTTCTGAAACCTCTGGCTCCGTGGATGCCAGGTTCCCAGGTCAGCTGGACCCCACACAGTGGCACTTTATTCTGTCCAAGTCACAGTAGCCTTTCAGCCAAGATTTCATCAAGTCAAGCCCAGCAGATGAGTAAATACCTAGCTGCAGCCTGTCTTCTCTAGGACATTGCAGATACAGCTTTGCAGTGTTCTCCCCTGGAGACTGGGCTACATCTATTCCACCCATGTCCAGCAATGCTAGTGTCAGTTCTGCATTACAGAAGAACCATAAAGCAGCATCACCATACAGATGCACAGCACTACATGGGATGTAGACACACTTCTGGTGAGACAGCTGGCCTGGCTGTCCAAAAATGCAAAATTCCCATCCAGAGGGATAGTAGCCTCCCTTGGAAGTGGCACCCCAGTGCCCTGCCCTGGTGAATATGCAGGCAATTGAGGAGAGCTGGTGCTGCTACTAAAAGGAACCTCAGGGCTGCCCAGCAAATGCAAAACAGTGCAGGTTCAGCAAAGCACCCTTTCCTTGTGAAACGTGGCCTCACTGTAAAGTTTCCAGTTAGCTCCACTGTTAGCATATTCTAATAAGATGACTACTGGAGTGTTTTTCTCCTGTGAAGAGAATAAAGATTAATATGTATATTGGTTCCAGTGCTGCTTAGCCATCCCAACATTTAGAAACACAATGGGGTAAGAATTTGTGTAATGCATGGACAAAACCTGATATATATCTAATACTTCTCTGACTCTAATTCTCAAAAAAATTAAGCTATAAGGGTCTTTATATAGTCTGCCTCTGTGAAACTATTGGCTGTTTCCACTATAAAAAATGTAATAACAGAACCACAGAATGGTTAAGCTTAGAAGGGACCTCTAGAGATCATCCAGTCCAACCCCCTGCTCCAGCAGGGACCCCTAGAGCACGTGGCACAGGGTGGCATCCAGGTGGGTTTGGAAGATCTGCAGAGAAGGAGACTCCACAACCTCTCTGGGCAGCCTGTTCCAGGGCTCTGTCACCCTCACAGGAAAGAAGTTCCTCCTCACATGGAGATGGAACTGCCTGGGTTTAAATTTATACCATTACCTCTTATTTTCTCCCATGACAGCACAATGGCGAGGCTACCAGGTGACCCCAAAACTGATCAACTATTTTGTTAGCCAGAGGAAGCTGCCATATAAAGACAGTAGTAACGGAATGGATATTCTTAGCAGTCAAAGGACTAGATGGGTGAACTCTGTAAAAAAGTCAAGGCTTTCAAATTTCCCTACTATAGCCAAATAAAGTAGCCTCAGAACACTGATACTATATATACACACACACATATATATAGCATAATGTTTAAAGCTTTTCTGTGCACCAAAAGGGAATACCTAATGTGTAGTTTCAATTGAGTTTCCATAAGTAAAGACACTTCTACATTTCTGTTATACCTCCTTTAGATGAGAAAAGTCAGTAACATTTTTCCCAGTAACTAAATCATTTTGCAAATGCAGACTGTTCTGTGAATTTGGAGAGCTTCAAATTGGTAACACTTTAAATAATAGCACGTTGATTTGTGCTGCTTCGCAGTGGAATTCCTCTGGAAGGGTGTATGACCTCGCCATTAATATGAGATGAGGTCCTTGTGATACTTTAATGAATATGCAGCATCCCCTTAGTGACATGAGTAACATTTGAAACCTTTATGCATTTTCAGTGGGCATTCACCTCAGCTAATCCTCAGAGCAGGTTCATTTATAGTCATATTTCCTGTTATCTGCTTACAAAGTTAAGATGTTCGCACCGTTTGAAATTTGTCACTTACTGCAAAAGAGGAAGGAAAAGAAAGCATGGCTTTAACAGGCATTGTGCCAAGATAAATGGTCCCTACTGTGCATGTTAGATTTGAGGAAAGTGTTCGGTTGTGTAGATACCACTTCCTGTACAGAATATTGCAGCCTTATGGCAACCTTTGTCCTTTGTCTTGATGATTGTATGAAATATTAATCTCTGAAACAGCTTTGCTAAAGAGAAGCATTCTGCAGTATGGCTGGTGGCCACAGCTGTGGACAGGGATTCAGATGTCGGATCCTATTCCTGTCTGCACCACAGTCTCAATGGGTACTTTCTCTCCATGTCTCCACTCCCTCGCTTGTCAAAGAGGAAACATTATCATTAGCTAAGTCTTAAGGGGTTTTCTACACCCCATCTAGATAGGTTGGTGAAGCACACAGAGACCCCATATAGGGTTGGACAGTAAAGATTTCTGATTATATTAACTGGAGTTAATACTAGACATCATATTATTCAGTTGGCTGACAGTAATAGTTAGTCTTGGACATCCTGACCTGAGAGGTATTTTCCAATCCTACATTCTTGAACAGTTATTGCAGCTGGCTCAGGATATTCCAATGTGTTTCTATTTGAAGGTACTGTCTTTAGGGATTTATTTGTGAGGCTCTGGGTGGGGGTGGCTGTCTCACAATTGACTTCCACTGTTTATGCCAGGGCAAAGAAGATACGATGGCTGCACCTCTTCTTTGGAATTCAACAGGGAATTTTAAGTGAGGATAAAAAAATCCATCATTTTCTAGGTTCTACACATTAGTGTCAGAGGGCGTAAAAAAGCCTTTCTAGAGAGATAGACTGAACTTGTTTCCACATGTTTAGAGACATACCAAAACAGGCCTGGCCTCCTATAGCCTCTTACAGCATAGGCTACAGGAATAAGTCAGTTCTTTTCTGCTACCCTTTTTCCATTCTAAATAATCTAGTGAATACATCTAAGAGATAAACATGGCAAAGGTGTGGTTGGAGGATATCACATCACAAAGCCATTTACTGCTTCTTCCTTTTTTTTTTTTTTTTTACCTATCTGATGGCCTCTGCTTTGTCACAGTCCTACATATATCTACCCTTATTTATTTTTTCTTCTTTTCCTTTGTTTACACTTAATTTGTTACTCAAGTGATTGGTGGTATTTACTGTTCTCCACAATGCCCAGGAAAGCCTGCTACAGAAAACAGAACAATAAAAGAGAAGGGGAAAGCAGGGGTGAAGTATGTTAGGTTTTGTTTTTTTACTTTACAGTCTAAAGCTTATAGCATCCATCTGCAGTTATATAGCTATGTTTCCAGATTGTTTATAGCCAATGGACACAAGGATAAAAGGCATAAGGAAAGGGAAAGGAAAGAATTGCATAATTAACTTTTTAAATTAATTCATGACCCAGTTAAAAGGACAAGGAGGGGGTTATTAATTAATTAAGGTGGGAAACCCTGTGGGCATGTGAGATTTAGAGAGTTTTAACTTACCAGCCAGGTTAAAAGGCTTTCTAAGAGTGTACTCCATACTCACTCAATCTGGAAAGCAGTTTATACAAAAAGAAAAGGCAAAAATATATATATTGTGAAAGGTTTTCAGGGCTAATAGGAAGCCTAAAAAGGCTGAAGATTAATTAGGAGGAATCCTAAGAAATGTTTCCTCAGAACCTGGGAAAGGTCTAAGCCTGATTCTCAGCTTGTTCAAGCCTGTTTAGCTGCACCGAGCCTAGTAGGCACTTGGTTTTGTAAAGAAGAAGATTTGTTCCTGAAATGCATTTCAAAGATGTTCTTAAATCCTAATAATTTCAGCAGATTGGATATATTTTATCTATAGCAATGAGAAGAGTAATAATGGATATTAGCTTCAATAATAATAATTGATTTTTTTTTTTTACTCTCTGGAGATATTATAGACTCTCTTTGCAAAAGTGGCTGATGTGACCTCTCACCCAAAACACATTTTAAATTGCCCATCATGGGTTCTCCCATTTTCTAGGAATACATGACTGCACATGTCCTTTAACATGTGCACTTAAGTATGTTTTAACATATGTCCTTAGGAATATGTACTTTATCTTCTGAAAGACTCACATTACTCAAGCTGCTTCCAGCAGTTGTTCAAACACTTCATGGTACAGCTTCAGAATATAGGTAAGTTTAAAAAGTTGTTACTTTTGTTTTTTCGCTCATGTTATCTTTCACATGTTTCTGTCTTTAGGGTTTATAGTCATTAAAGTTAGGTATAATGCTTTCATGAACTTCTAGCACAGGCAACAATAAATAAACAAGCCCGAGAATTATTGTATGAATTCATGAAAAAATGTCCTTTGTCATTGACTGTGTTTGAAGTGGAGCACACGGCTTACTGTTGATTTATTTAGTCAGTCTTACATTTTCATCCTTTAATGATAGATCACTTTTTTTTGACTTTAAATGCCACCTTTTTTTGTGACACTATGTGTCTGAGTCTCTGTGTTTGTGTCATTTGGCAAAACCTCAATCAAAGTTCACTATTGCCATTAATACTGTAATTATGCAGACAATCTTTGCTTTTTTCCAGTTGCCCACAATGGAATATTAAAGATTTAAAAAAGTTCTAATAAACAAAAAATGTCAGACAACATGTTGAGGTACAAGAAATCATCTGAAAATTATGGGAAAATGAAAATTATGATCACAAGAGACAGGCTACTGCTAATAGAATTTGGGCTTTTTACATAGAAAAAGAATGTCATAGTAGCTGTGCTGTATTACTGTTCCCTAGGCAAGTAGCAATCTTCATTGTTTTATGATTCTCTTTTTCTTTATCATACTGCAGCATTTTGGTGTGAGAATTTTAAAATTAAATCTCCTTATTGTGCAGGCAGAATGTCCAGTTTTATTCTATCAAATGCCACAGAAACAAAGGGAACAATCCATTTTTCCTGATAGAAGCCAACAGTTCGTAAGAGGTTTGAGATGAGTGTAAGGATACAATTTGCCTAGAGAGTGCCTGAGGATCAAGACAACCTGACTTTCCACGGAATGAGTCTGTCAGCTGGCATCTTGCAGTAATTGCTTCCCATGGCAGGACCTTACCAGCCGAGGGAGGACTGCTCTCGTCAACCCAAGAATCAATTTCTACAGTAGCTGAATGATAATTGTTTGCTAAGGCTCGGGGAACTTGTTGCCAAGCGTGAAAAGGGGGCTGCAGCAATGATTGGCACTCATTAACCCGGGATTTGGATTTGATCATTTACCTTAGTAGAAGGATGTATGAGGGTAAAGGAGAGAGAGGACTGCAAAATGCCCTTTTGTTTGGAGGCAACAAATGAGATCAACAGCAGAATGGTTATCTGAATGTCAAGCCTGAAACCATCTCTGCCTTCACTCAAAGGGACCAAATAGCACGCGCTGTGAAGTGATTTGCATGTTTTCCTTCAAGTAGAAATATCTCTTTGGATTATTTTTTTTCCTGATAGATACCACTGTTTGTCTGGTTTTGTTCCTTATGGTAAATACATCCTTATGAATGATGTCCTGAAGTTAGGTTGCTGAGTAACACAGTAAAGGGAGAGAAGAAACACAGGAAAAACAGAAGACTGACTCCTAACTTCCACAGCCAAACCTGTGCTTTTGCAGGAGGCAGCCACCACCACGTAGTCTCTGCTGTGGATATTTATGTCCCACTATGACTGTGGAAATATATCCGGCTATGGATGCGGTGAAAAGAGCGTCCTATCTGTTCCACTCCCTTATCATATTGGTCATGTCCTCAGTGACAGCAGTACTGCAATATACAGATGTGGATTAGGAGGTTAGAGTAACTGCTCACTAGATATCCTAGTGTGGAGAGAAATGTCCTGCAGTGAACTGACCTGTAGAAAACTCCATCTTAAAAATAACTCCTTGTGCCATGTCTTTCTGCTTTGGGCAGGTTCATGCCTGGGAGGAGCTGCATAGATTCAGTGGTATAGTAAATATAAAATCCCTCTGAGCCTGCAGACTGCTTCTTTAGCTTGTGTGACAATTATATCTCAATTTGATCAGAGGGGAATATGTTTCCTCTTTTATAAGAGTTTGGGCATTAAATGCTGTACCTTTGGTGCAAGGCTACCAGCAAATCAATGTGAGCAGATGTCAAGTTGCGGGATCTCAGAATGGCATCAGGCTTGCATTCAGATTCAACATGGGGAAAGCAGCTCTGTACAAATGCCAACTTTTCTAAGATTCTCGGCCAAGAAAGTTATGTTAAATGAAACTTGCACATGCAAAAAGCCAAAGTCCCTTTTTAAATTGATCCTGAAAGAGCCCATGTTCTTTAACTAGAACGATGTATTATCTAAGGGACATGATTTTCAATATAGATCCAGAGACTTATCTATGCAATATATGCATAACCAATGAAAACAGTAATTTTAAGCCTGGCGGTATTTTCTTATGTATTTTGCAATTGCTTATGAACTACTCCTTCACAGTGAACAGACACAGTACTTCACAAGGGATTTGGAATATGAATGAGTGCTGTTCTTTATACTGCAGGAAACATTACACAGCTGAGTTCTTCTGATCATGCATCCAATGGTTTGTATAAAACAACTAGGGTGACATGCCCCTTTGATGTGTCAGACAGATTTAATCTGTGGGCCCGATATTTTTGCAGATTAAGGCTCTTAAATGAGTATCTTCAAAGGAGCTGTATGTCTGCAGCTGTTCTGGAAGGATGCTGCCTAGGCAGAGATGCAAAAGGCTAAAGGAAGGGACACTAGTTTGAAGTCCAGGTAATTTGTCTTAAACTGTGGATTTAAGATACATGAAAAGCAAAAGAAGAAATTATGCTCCCTGAAGTTAAATCAGAGCTTTGCCACGTAAGTATTTTGTGACAATTTTTCATTTGATGCCTAATTGGGAAAACGACAACGGCCTCTAACCTACCCTCCTAATTTCCCCCTATGCTCTCACCACATAGGTCAGGCAATCTTAACTTCTAGGACCACATTATCCAAATGAACTTAGAAGCCCACTTCTATGTTTCCCATGCTTCTCTCCTTTTTTCTCTGGTGAAAAGCCATGTGGCACTGAATTACCTGTGATGCACATTCTACAACTTTATTTTCCACATTTCAGTGGAATTACAGGAATAGAAAGCATTACATTTGTACCTATAGTTTCTAAACACAGAGAACTGAATTATGTAACTCCCTAGAATGAGGATAAATCCCTGCACACTACCTTGGAAGTGTAAGGTTTAAAGTGAGCATTACGGTACTAAAGTGTTTCACAGATATGAGTCTTTAAAGGTGAATTTGGTGAAATATGATGAAATTAACTAAGTGAAACCTTATATTAAGAATTGTTTTCTTTGCTGTTGAAAAGGCCATCCTGCATCAAGGTCTCTATTTGCATGCCCTTGTAAAAAGCTTGCCAAAATTATAGTGACAGAATACAAACCCTTCAGGTTATGTATATTTTGTGGTTAATGGGTTTTGCTGTGTTTCATTTCAGAAAAGCAGTTCAAGAAATGCTCCCTAGTTTATATTCTCCTTGGGAGAAATCCTAATTCTATTTCTGGTATTAATTTTCTTCCAGTGTCTAAATTATGCTGTGTGCAGAGGCCTTCATTTATATAATTGGAAATAATGGTATTTATCTCTCTCTCTCTCTCTCTCTTTCAATTCAACTTTTTGCCGCACCCCTAACCCACGGCATGCAATATGCTAATGTTTGTCACTGCTCTCCTCTGGAATTAGATATGTTAAAATGTCTGTGATAATCTCAGTTTCTAATGGCTACCTGAAAAGAGGATAAATACTCAGCATACATGACTGACAGCTAATGAGATACTCTCCTTTACTTAGGTGTCACAGGTGTCTTTTGGAGAAGAATCTCCTATTTCCATGGTGAAACACGGACAAGATCTAATCTGCTGTAAATCGCCACAGAGATCAAGGTGAATGAATTGCTTGCCTGGGTAAGCAATTAATGGGTGCTGCTGACCCTCCGGGGTTGAGCAGTATTGACATTTGAGCCTCTTCATTGAAACACTAGCCCGGTCAAATTTACCCTGGCAATAACAGGGTTTCTTACAGTTCTACGTAAGAAGATAACATGGACCTAGAGTAACATTTATTTAGAATGCAGACTGACGGACATCCCATGAGATTATTTATTTCTATGAGAATGTACAAAGCTTTCTAAAGGGCAAACAAGCCCTTCTTGTTCAGTCTCTTGCCTCCATATGCTGGATTGTGAGTCGACAGGACTCAAACCACCCCCAGCCAAAAGCCACGTAACTCCACGAATGCAGTGCTCAGCTTCACCTGAGAGGCCCAACTGGCTTGTGGACTCCTCAAAAGACATTTTTATCCCAACACTCATATTATTTTGTTCTAGTGTATAAATCACTCCATGTGCACAATCCTCCACTTATACTGATGGCCATTATATCATTATGAAATGTGTAACATTATTAACTTGGCCTCTCCACTGTTTTTACATAGTTCTTACAGCTTTGGAATTGAGCACGGCTCCTCTTCTGCCGGTTTGGAGCTCCAGAGCATGAATGCATCTATCTGCAGGAGCAGCTGTGCGGGAATGCAGCCTACCTAAGGACAGCTAGGCCACGGGAATTGCTAATTCTAGCTCATTTCTTTTTGACCAGCCTCTTCTATGATATCTATCTCTACAGTTGTAAATCACCAGGTAGAAAGCCAGCCCCAATGATTTTTTGTGATAGTGCTGGAAGTACTCCATGTCTGATTATTCCTTAATGGTGAATGATTCTCTGTTTAAGAAAAGCTCTAAGCCACTCTTTTCAGGTCACATATTATGAGTAACGCTCAGTTCTCTTTATTATATGACATAGTTTCTTACTTCCATAACACAGTTATTCAGAGAGGAAGGCTCTGGAACTGGGTCAGGGTGGCGCTAACCGCATCCCTTTTGCAGAAACAGTGGCAGGGAGACAGGGTCCCTGCAGGTAGTCACAGCCCTCCTAGGCAGCCTGTGCTGTCTGCCCCACTGAGCTCACTTTCATCCCACGGCAAGGCTATGGCAACAACAGCATGAGGAGGACATGGTGGCTTCTCTGCACCATCCACCACTGCGATGGTGCATTTCTCCCACAGAGTGAGAGGCTGACACTCATCCTCAACGTGCTCCCCACACCCTGTGAAAAGGAAAATCTTCACTTGATTTCTTTTTTAAGAAACCCCAATGAGCGAAACTCTTCAAATGCACGATGTTTGGGAAAGGTTGTATTCCAGTGCCTATTACTGGAAGGCTGCCAGAGGCAGCCTGGAGCCAGCGAGGAGACAAGTGTTTATTGTGGTCAATGCAGTGGCATCAAGGGCAGGAGGGACAGATCAGAAGAAGGCTGAAACCAGAATAGCTGAATGCAGAACGTACACAGAAACTAAAACCTGATAGTAAGCCTGTGAGAAGGCAGGAGTGAGTGGGAGATGTCTGATCCCTGGAAAAGCCTGGTAGCTGAATTCAGGAGTGTGACAGAGGCAGAATGGCAGTCATTTTCTGGCTGACCTATACAGTGGCTACAAAGAGAAGGCCAAAGGGCCTCTCTAACACCTCTGGAGCAGCTTGCAAACCCTGACCTCGGTGTCTTCTCGTCTTCTCAGCTCTGAATTAACCTGCATCTGACAGTGGGCAGAAATGTTCTGTGCTCACCCTAAAAAGAAGGGATTTACTGCGTTTTTCTGATCCTTGTAGACTTTTTTTTTTCTTTTTTTTTTTTTTTTTTTTTCCCCTTCGTAATGGAGGGAAAAAAGGTTAGATTAGAAAACTTCAATTAAGGCTTTAAAAAGACCATCTGCTGAATGCTGACTGGGGTTTCATGTAAACAAAATGCCTGCGCTGGTTACAAACAAATGATCTTATCTATTGTATTGTGTTACAAATTAAAATTAGATTAAGCCACCTACATGGTACCGCCGCTGAATCTTAAATTTCTTATGGAAACTGAATGTTTGCTGCAAGTATTCATTCGGCCTGATGAGAGCCTCATTATTTTTGTACCAGCAGTACACACTGGGTATAGCATAATCAAAGCCTGGGGGTACGTATTAATTATCCTTTTGAATAGTGATGAAATTTTAAAAAGATCTCCTTTAGGCTCACATCATCAGCAGATGAAACAAAGCTTTGCACAGCTTGTGAGCAGTGGCTCACATGTGTTTTTACATCTGTTCAGGATATTTCAATTTGAAGCGCAACAAGCCAAGTCTGGGATTAAAGACCCAGAGAAAGAAGGGGGGAAAAAAGAATGTGGCAATAAACAGGCCCCACCCCTTCCTGCATGCAAGGGAGCAGGTGCTAAAGAGGAAAAAAAAAAAGGCTCCATGTTTAGGTTAGTTTTGGTGCTGTTGTTATTCTTCCTAAGTGGAGTGCAGTGCTCAGAGCCCAGCACATGGTCAGTAGGTGCCAGGGCTGGTTGCATGGTCTTGCTTGCCTGCCATTGCACCAGCTCATGCTGTCAATACAGGGTGCTCTCTCCTATGAGTTTACTGCTGTTTTCCCCTTTATCATATCCAGCGGCAGGGTTACAGAGAAGAGGCGTCTTTGCTCTCCTGGATTCCTGCAAATCCACATTTTCCAGCTTGCAAGGAAAATGGGGAAACGAGGATGCCCTTTGTGAAGAGGCTAGTATTGTCCTCTCTGAATGGCATCTGGGCGCAGGCGGTAATTGCTTTACTGGAATGTGAAAGGATCAGTGAGAAATGCTTTTTTTACATTTTTCTTTTTTTTTTTTTTTTTTTAAAGTAATGTTGAAACCGTGAGCCACAAATTGCACAGGTTAACCCCCACTGCTGTGCTGAGTAAAAGCAGAAGTGGCCGTTCAGAGCGGCGACGCGGTCGCCTCCGCTCGGGAGGGATTGCTGCAGTTCTGCGCCGCAATCAAAGCGGCGGATTCTCAGGCAGCCACAAAGCTAGATCCCCTCTGAAGTCTGCGTGAGCTCGGTCTTGACAGACACTCAAAGATCATGCCGATCGTGTTTACAAGCCCCTACACATACTGCTATTTGGTGGTCTTTATTTATTTTTTTAAATTTTTTTCTTTTATTTTAGTGACATCTCTTGAGGAAGAGGCAATAGCCACTCTGCGAAATTAAAATAAAGCAAGGGCAGGACTTGACTGGAATCAGTGCTATTGACCAGATAGGAACTTATTTAGACCAGATATTTTTAAAAAATGGATTAAATTTTACATGACATAATGGGCCAAATTCTGTACTCAAAATGTACAGCTTTCTAAAAGCATATCTTAGTTTCCTCCTAGGAGGAAATCAAGCTTAAGTTTATCAGCTGATTGATATAAAAGTGGTATAAACCTGCCCATTTGTTTTTCGCAGGATAGAATACATATCTTAGATTTTTAGTGACAAAACAGAAGTAGTTAGCTGCTTGTTTTAAAAGTGCAGAGAGACACCACCAGTGATGAGACAGATAATAGATTTAAAATTCTTATTTCCTTGTCATATGTAGTCTTTTTGATGCTGAGTAATCCTGTGAAAAGATGTGACTTACCATGGTACCCAGCTCACCCAGCGGGCTGAGCTTAGAAGAGCCAGTTCACGCTATGGGCCATTCTGACGTCCTCAAGCACCTCTCCGCGGACGTATGTTGTGGAATAAGCAGGATTTGTGGAGGCATCCCCGGCTCACCAGAGCCTCCGTGCCCTCTATGTCAGTGTGGAATCATCCTCAGTGGAATCATCCCATGCAAACAGTGACCAAGCGTGGTTTTGCTTACCCTTCACAAGGGAAGGGCACCGATGATGGGACAACATCAACACAGCCCCAAGCTCTGGCTACGTGGCTAAGGACTGGAGGGAGCGGGCCCTGTGTTCTGTTCTTTTTTTTCAGGCAACGAATGAATGCTGTCATTATTAAAAATTAATTATGCTAATGAGGCTACACTCCAAGTTGTGTGGTTGTTGTAAACTAACAGCTGTTGTGGTTCTTTATGCTCAGGCCTGCATGGCCTGTCATTTACTATTCCTTACAGAGGCCGGAGCGCGGATCATAACTATATATATATATATATATGGATAGATGCTTAAAAACATGATTAAAAATAGTTACTGCTCATGGACACTAGCCAATTTGCCAATATGAGTAAAAGCAACACTATTTTTAAAAATGCAGCATGACATGTAACGGACAAGATTGTAAAATTCAAATAATGAAACTTTCTCAGAGCTGGAAAAGACTAAATGTTAAAATCTGCTTTCCTGTAAAATAAAAAGTGACCAAAAGTATTTTTTTCATATTTGTGTTTTTTTAAAAAAAAAAAAAAGTGCTTCCAGGCTGAGACTTTGCATGCCAAGTTTCAGCCTAAAGCGAAATTTAACAGCTCAGTTATATACCCCTAAAAATAGGGTTTTGTAGTGGAAGTGCTGACACAACTTTATCTATCGCAATGAGAGTGGCACAGCTATAATTAAAAGTACATAGTGTACTTTGTCTTTGACTAACATAAATAGCTATCAGGATGGCCTCCAGTGCAATTCCCCGTGTTATTTTGACTCCAACACAACGGAAGCAATTCGTTATTCCTGCACGCTGAGGCAAATTGTCTGAAATTACAGGGTGCTTCCATTTCTCTGCAAATACTGCCCCACACCCTGACACGCTGCTGTCAAGCGGCAGGAAACTACAGCTGCTGTAAGGGACTGGGGTCTTATCTTGGCACCATCCTGGGCGAGCACGTTACTTGTTGTTGTTCTTCCCCTGCACCGGCTGGGTGTTGAGTGAGTTTTCACAGGAAAATGAAGGCAATGTCCATTGACCAGACCCAGCCTTTGGCTTTAGGGTGCCTTTAAATTGCTAGATACTGCTGTGGCTTCTTGGGTTTTTTTTGTGGTGACTCTTGTTTTCAATTATATGTAATTAAAGCTTTCCAGCAAGGCTGCTTCCTCTGACTTTTTCCACCCATCCTGTTACATTTCTAGGAAAAATAGCCATATTTATATATTTAATAACACTCTGGGTTTCTGTTTGTTAAGTCACCTTGATGATTTGGTTTTGCCTCCTACCTCTTTCTCTGGGTCTTCCTCTTTCACTCCACTCCCAGTACGTGTTGCTACCCTCCTGCTCTTTGCCTACCTCTTGTTAGGATTCCCTTTACCATCCATCTCTTTTCCTACATACTTTACATCTGGTTCTGACTTTATCTAGTGAGGCTTCTTTCCCATATTTGGGCCCACCTACGTCACTGAGATCAGTGAGTATTTTGGGTACTCAGCTCCAGTCTCCATGCCCTCTTCTCTCTTTCCTATAGCACTTTGTGACTCTAAAGCAGATATAGTTGAAAAAAAAACTTGAAAAAGGCAAATACCTTATTGTGCAAACACTTCCACACATGTGTAACTCTGCATGAGTTGTGTCTGTTAGTGCTTGAGACCGAGAGACTGAGGTTGAGGCACCGCTTTGAAAAATACTTCTGATTTGCCTGCTGTTACAGACAGAGTTAAGGATGCTCCTGTCCTGGTGTAACGATGCCTTGTGTCACTGCTGGGAGGTGCTGTCATCTTCACAAGCTGCAGAGGTGGGTTTCAAAAGAGGATGCTGTCCGGAAAGGGGATTCCTCCCCTAGCATGTGCTCGCAGGGCAGGGAAACTCCTGCACCTCAGCTGACACCATCGTCAGGATCAGCTCCACGGTTCATGTTCCAGGGCATTTAAAGCGACTTTACTATTGCTGTAACAGTTCCGTTAAGAGGACGGTTTCCAAGACAAATATGGCATCCACATTGCTAACCACAAAGTGACAAAGGACCGAAAGCAGACAATAGAATAGTTGATAGAAGTAACATAAAACGACCTCCTTTTTCCAGATGAAACACGTTGTAGCAAGGATGGAAGTTTCCTTATTAAATGCCTTTTGTTTTCAGTGACAAACAGACAAAACAAAAATTTAGTTAGGTGAATTTAAAACTGAAGATATTAACAATTTTAATTTAATTTTGCATATGTTTATTATGGAAATTTGGCTTGGTGATAGGGAAGTAAAAACCAGTGAAATTAGAATATTTGAAGATTAATTGATTTTTCATTAACTTATAACTTTTTTTTTTCACTTTGAAGCCAGGAGGGGAAAAAATAGGTAAAAATAATGCTAAAAATCACATGATGTGCTGGGACAGCTCCTCTTTTCAGGTGGCTTCAGCTTCTTGATTTTCGGCCTCCTGCCTAATACAACTCACCCGAGGCATGGCGATATCCCAGCATAGCAGAAACCTTGTCATGTCTTATTGCTTAAATAACACAATAAGGAAATTAAAAGGCTTGCTGGTTATGATTTTCATTGTTACAGCTTATGAAGTCTTGAAGAATTTCAGGAAATGGATTACCCTGGAGGGGTTTTGGTACCTATGGTTGAGGAAAAGAAAAAAAAAAAAACAACCCAAAAACCTCTGACTAAACTTCTTTTGATATTAATACAAAATATATACCCTTGTCCATCTTCACAGGTCGGGATCATGCACCACTATAAGCGCTTTCCTATTTGCGGTAATGGGACACAGGACCGTTTAGCAGTTCTAAGCGTGGATCAGTGTAAGTTTAATGCCCTCTACTGGGAGAATCAATAGGTTAAACTGCTTTGTCTGCGGCTCTCTGATCAGCCGTGCTGGAGCCTACGGACGCGATTGCTGCCGACTCAAACACATAAAAGACTTTAAGTGTTTCACCTACGTCTTCTCTCCACCAAAATATAAAGAGGGAGGAAAAAGGACCAGGCTCTAATTAGTGCCAAAGGCCTTCCCTGAGACAGAGAGCGGCCGGGAGGAAAAGCTGTGATATTCCTCACAGCTGAGTTGCTTCAAAGAGAGAAGTGGAGGAATCATGAGACTCCTGATACTGGCAGAATTGTCCCTTGGGAAAAATCCCAGCAAACACCCACACGAAGCAGTACCCCACTGCTTCCTTGTGTAAGCCACCAGTGAAGGTTGGCCTGGTGTTGATGCCCATGGGTTAACATCACACTGGAGTTTGACTCCTTCAGGAGAAAAAAAAAAAAGACCAGGTTGGTTTGACTGGGGTGGTGAAAGGAAATGTTGAAAGGAAAGGTGGATGATCATGGGAAAGACATATCCCTTCTGCCGCTGGTGTTGCCCATGCGGGGGGCAACACTCCCTTTTGGGAAGGGTGCATGTCTATGCACACCATTTCTCACCCAGGTAGATGCAACTGGGAGGACACGATGATGGGCTGCCAAAAAAGACAGAGGCCCTTGCCCAAAGGAAAGCCTGGCCTGGGAAAGACCTGTTTCGGCAGTCCCTATGGGAGAGCAACTTCCAGCCTGAGGGAAGAGCAAGGGATGATTCGGAGTCAGTACGTGGGGCCATGAGGAGAAGGAGCATATGCAGCAAAAAAGAAAAAAAAATGGGGCAAAAAAAGCATTTTTCTTCTGTGCGGGAAGCACCACTGGGCTCTGGGGTGCAGCACTGTATGGTGATGAGGTTCCCACAGCCCAGGTTCACCCCTCCAAGCCCAGCATAAGCAACCAAGAGTGTCAAGGTCTCGGGGATGCCACTAGCCCACAAGAGACCCGCACTGGTGCCCTGGGTCTTGAGACGCTCCGCGGCAGCGTTGCAGCGGCGACCGGCTGTGGAGGTGCTGTGGGGCTGCGGAGCCTGCAGAAAGCAGGAGGCCCGAGCGGCAGCACAGCCAATATTTTAAAGTTAAACCAGCTACTTGAAAGGTTTGGTTTCAGCTGCGCAAGCAAGAAGTGCTAGTCCTTGTGCTGAAACTCTTTTCCTAAGTCAGCACCCTCTAGTTCATCCTGCCGTGCACAGCCGGGCGGGATGAGGAGGGAGGCTGCTCTAGCGCTACCCCAGAATGCGATCACTTGCAAAGGCTTCAATTAGATCCATCATGTCATCTGAATAGTTATTTTGTGATTTAATTCCCTCTGCTTTTTCACGGCGGTAATTAAATGAGTAAGAAAAAAAGAGACAGATTAATTGATTGAACTTATTCCAGAAGAAACCATTACGCCTCTTTCTCTTTTGCTCTATGTGGTGTTTAAACAGTTTTAAAGTAGAGCTGGGTGAATCTTGCCAACATGTTTCTGAGAGCATTCCTTTGATTTTCAAATGAATTGTCTTCATCTGCTTTTGTTCCTTTATTGTCTTGATTTTATATGAAAATTTGCACACTCTATGAAAAAATTAAATAGCTTATGAAAATATAAGCTATTATATTTCAATGCAATGAAAAATGAATTTACTTTTTACGAGCTTTTCCATCAGTAATTTGCTTAAAAGAGTTATGCAACAACAGGACAAAGGTAGTGTCATGCAACAAACCAATAATAACTAGTGACATTGTTCATTTATGCCAAAGAATAAATGAATAATACTACATTATGGTCCAAAAAAAGAGTAAAAACTACATAAACTTTATTTAGAAAGAAAGGTGGTATGTACTAAAAGTATTGCAGCTACTGCCATTTATTCAGTTTTTACTGAAAAGTTTAAGAATATTTTTCTTTTAAATTGCATTCGCTTAATGTACATTTGTAAGTGTGACAGCAGAGACTATAGAGCATATTATACAAATCTGTGATTAGGGAATATGAGCAATATATATTAATCATTAAAAGTCCCTTGGTAATAAAAACTATTCTTACATTTTTTTAAAACACTATTTTTAAAGGAAGGAAGCAAGAAAATAATTTAGGATGATATTCTCTTTTAAAATAATTTTGCAAAAAAATGACAAGCATTTAGGAAAGGCAGTTTTTCATCTGGATCTAATCTATAGCTTGATAAAATCATTTTGTTGAACAATTATTCAGAGATAAGCTAAATAAATATGGTGCTAAAAATCCTAATAACGTTTTCCGGGAAAACTGAAAGATAGGCAAAATGCCATGTAGTTATCTTCCCTCTGTCCATAGGAAAGATCACTATTATCTTGTGTTTGCTTGTAACTTTTCTTTTTGATTTGCTTTACATTGTGTGTCAGATTATATTAGGATATAGAAGAGCGCAAATTTTGTAATAGTACATTTTGAAATTTTGTAATGAGCAGATCCGCTGCTCCGGTCAATGCCTTTTCCTGACTCATGAGTGCATGCTTCAGTTTTCAGTGCTGGGATTCCTGTTTCAGCTTGGATGATAGTTCACCTCAGGAATGTGCTACAGATCCTCTTCCCTTCCAGAATGACCCTCGTGCCTTGAGAAAGCATTATGATTTTATAGTTCTCAGGAAGTAACCCAAAGCCAAATTAAGACGGTAAAGAGAAAGAAAAGTAGGGAAGGAGAAAGGAGGACATTACTTGTTATTTTTTTTTTCACTCAACCTGTGGCTGAGTGTATACAGAAGTTTTAAAAATAACTTGGTTCCTTTAGAAATGAGATAAGAAGTAAGATATAAAATAAGATTTATTATGCAGCAAGCAGGTTCTATATAGAGTTTTCTGTAAAAAATGACCAGAGTTGCATAACCCTAATACAAAGTTGTGATGGAGGAAAATAAATAAATAAATAACGTAAATAAATTCTAGGTTGTGCTAAATGCACTTCATATATAAAACACAAGAGGAAAATCTTGCTTCACAAGAAAAGTCTTTCCTCCTGGGCAGTACTGGGCGTGACTCTTTGAGAAAGGTGCAGCCAAACTCTACAAAGTCCAGGAGTGAATCTTAGAAATTGAGATAGAGATCAAAAGAGAAACATGAAACTGCTGGCAAGTTGTAGGGTCTAAAAAGTGTGGAAACATGATACCAACATATAAATATCATTACAAGCAAGGGGATGCCGTCTATTAGAGGGTGGAGATGCATAAGAATAGTTTTGACAGAGAAATTTGTTGGGTGGAGGGAGGATATAATGACTGGGGTATAAATATCCTGAGTATCAGGGCAGAGCTCTCCCAAACCTCCCTGTTGCCACGGTGTTCCTTGCAAGCTCCCACCACATCACAGCAATACTTGCTGCACAGGATGCCCATGCGATGAAACATCAGCTGTGGCCGTTATCCAAAGGCAAGTTCCCGAGGCCTTAGCTGAGACCCCCCACCTGCTCCCAGCCAGGTCTCAGCTCTGCCAGCCTTCTCCTGGCTGTGGAGAAGCAGCATGCCACACCCCAGGCTGGCAGGAGGAAGCTCACAATGAAATGCTGAGATTGGCTTAGATAGTTGAAGATTTCTTTTTAACATTTTTAAGTTCAGTTTATTTGTTCCTGGTTTCTGAGGACTAAAAAATATTCTTTTTTTTTCCCCCAATATTTGTCTGCATAAGTTGATGAATGAGGAGTGTTTTCTTTATTGTCTTAAGCAGAAATTAAGACAGAAGATGAGACTTGAATCTCTCCCCACTCCAAGAAATAAAATCTACTTTTTCTGAAACCTATGATACAATTTCAAGTTTTAGAGGTGATGGTTTGTATCACCCAAATCTCTTTGATAGCGTGTGCCCTCCTGTGCCCCCACAATAGCATCTCCCGGCACAGGGGTCGGTACATTGGTGCTTCCCCCACTACTTTGCTCCCCCTGATGGCTACTTGTGTCTGATTGCCCAGCCCCATTTTTGTGAGAAGAGGGGAGAAATAGGGAGTGGGAGGATTCAGCGTGCTTCCTGCCTCACCTGTGTAGGTGCCTGCATCCAGAGAGAGGAAAATTTACTTCTAAAATGCATGTGTAAGACAAGGTGGAAATGGGGCATAATTTGAAAATCTCAAATCTGCAGTTTGGAAGTAGCTGGTAACCTTGGGACTGTCTGTATAAATTTAAGAGTTTATACAGCTTTTGCTACTCAGCAGCACCTGACTGCAACCGATGGGTTAGAATTGTTTTTCAGCTCCCTCAACAGGGGAGTGAAGGTAGGGGGAGAATGTGTCCTGGCAGAGCAAAACTAAAGGCATGGAGAAAATAGTTGTTATTTCAGCTGCTGAGGTTCCCAGTAGAAAATAAGTTTAATTAATTAATTTATTTTTCTAATTTGTGAAAATATGCCTAGGGTGACCTCTAGGCACATGTGCAAAAGCCATGAAACCAGATTCATTCATTAATCAGCTGACACAACCTCAACCATTGATAGTCAGATAAACAAATAACGTGTGAGGAGAATTCAGGCTCCTTCCTCCCAAGTCTCTATTGGAAAAAGCCACAGAGAGTGAATCTGCTTGGCTCTGTGCCTTGGGCTTCTCTCCGCCTGCCTGGTTTTGAGTGATGGAGTTGGGATGCAGAGTCATGCTGATGAACCCTTCTGATCTTTAATTTTTTATTCATGTCATTTAATTACATACAATAACCAATCTTAAAACAATACAATAAACGTATGCTCCTTTTTTTCTTTTTCTATATGCATTCCTTAATCTCTTTTTTTAAATGTGAAATACTAACCATGTAGAAAATGGACTGTATAGAGCACCTGGACTTCTTGAACTGGGCAGTGGCCTTGTGGATTCTCCTCCCACCGCTGGCACTGTCCTGGTGCCTGGGTGTAGGGGAGTTACTCTGCTGGAGTGGTTAGCTATGCAAACATGGTTAAGTCAAATCCTGCTTGCCAGCTCATACTGATTCAGGGCTCTGGACTTTTGCCACTAACGCAACGTGTATGCTTTGAGCCTCTCATTGCTACAGGATACTGTAATTAGTGAAATTAACCGTGGAAAAAGCAGATGCCTCTCAGTAATGCAATTACAAGAGTAGCTGAAGGAGCCCAGACTCTCCCTGAACCTCTGCAGAGCATCCAGCTTCCAAGGACAGGTGACAGCAGCGCTGAGACCTTGGTAAAGGACTTCTTTCAGCCCTTCCATGAGATTAGAGACTTCTCCATTTCCAATTTTTTTGTGATAATTAAAGAAGGCATGCTCAGGACTTGAAGTGCTGTCATTAGGGACATTCACTGTGATGCCACCAGCAACTACAAGTTTCCTCTCACAACATCTTTTATGCGTTTGAAACAAGTTGTTACGGTTAATTTCCTTCCTTCCTTCCTTCCTTCCTTCCTTCCTTCCTTCCTTCCTTCCTTCCTTCCTTCCTTCCTTCCTTCCTTCCTTCCTTCCTTCCTTCCTTCNTTCCTTCCTTCCTTCCTTCCTTCCTTCCTTCCTTCCTTCCTTCCTTCCTTCCTTCCTTCCTTCCTTCCTTCCTTCCTTCCTTCCTTCCTCTTCTTTCTCTTCTTTCTTTATGTATTTCAGCTGCTTGACAAGTAAATTTTTCCATAGTAATAAAAACAGATTTCTGTCTGAACATCCCATATAAATCCCTACTTATAACCATGTAAAAAAAAAATTCCTTTGGGGCTACGACTTCATATTTAAGTTCTAACAGACCAGATTCTGTTCAAATTGGAGAGCTGTGGCTGTGATGGACACAGAACAGGGCAGACTATATCTGGTTTTCAGTATAGGAGGAAATCTTCCCCCTGCCTTACCCCCCTCAAAAAATGTTTTCAATATCAGACACAGTTTTTTACTGCCTGGGGAAAAACAATACATGACCCACAATAGATTTAGGCAGTTCCATTTTTGCTTGCTATTTTTAAAAGCATACATGTTATTTAAAAATAATTAGCTTGAGCCAATTTATGTGCAATGTATATATTGCACATATGTCTAGAGGAAACCAGAAACAGGGTTGTGTAATTGCAACCGTACTGCACTGAAGGCCTGGCATAATTACCATTCAGAGGGAGAAAGCCAAAGAGATTTTATCTACCATATATATTTCCCTCAGTGTAAATGTATTAAAACAAAACAAAAACAAATTTGTGGTGTTCAAAGCTTAAATCAGTGTATATAGTATATGTCATTATTTATTATTAGAATTATTATTATTAATATGCCACATATCCATGTGGAGTTAAGTACTTGAAGTGGCAATCTGGAAGGCTATTTCTTCAGCAGCTGCATATTTCATCTGTTGCTCATGAAAAAAAAGGCACCTTCAAACAAGCACATGCATTTTTCCTCTGATTTTGTCTCTGCGTGGCAAGCAAGGCTGTTTGGGACGATAGTAGGTTTTATTGTGCAAATGTGAATATCTGCATAGTCTTCTGGCCCTTTAAAACGGAATTATCCGGTATAATAAGGCTGCTGTGCAAGTGTAATATCATCATATTTAATGAAACATAGAAGTGAATGCAAGGAAGAAACTATTGAGTCAAGATCTCCCAGAGGCTTTGCAGGAGCTTGGACTGGTATATGACATGCATTTTATTTCCTCTGAATCAGCACCCTGGCCAACTTTGCTTGAAAATAAAAGAACCAAATAAATTAATTTTATATGAGGATTGCTTAAATAATGCAATTTGAGTAAATCAATACCCTAGAACTTTCTTAAGAGTCTCTAAGTAAAGACACTGACAGGGGACAGTGCATTTCTAGTGAGTGCCAATAAGCAATGTTAGCCATCTCCATGGTATCTTAGTAACCTTGCAGGAGGTGGGATAGATGTTCCTCACACGAGCATGCTTTCTCACTTTGCAGCATGTTGGAAACACTCTTTTCATGGCAATTCTTTCTGTTTTGTTTTGTTTTCTTTTTTTCCCCCCATAGATTATGCATTACTAATTTGTGTATCGCATCCTGGCAAGCAGTATCGTAGCCTATTGCGCACACTACTAATAGGAGACAGAAACCTCAGCATATTCCAGCTCTTTTCTCATATCTTGTTAGCATCTGTTTGTGGTAGGCTGGGATGATGAGGTGCTAATATGATACAGCGAAGGAAGTGTAATCCACGAACATTTTTGTGTCACATTTGTATAATATATTACACTAATCTGACCAGACTTTCATGTGCTCTTACCCAAGGAATGCCATTTCAGCCTCCTCCCTTCCCCCATCAATGCCTTTGAACGTTTGTGAATGATTTCCTGTACATAGTCTGGGTAAGAATGTGCACACATTCTTTTCGTGGTCAAGGAAGGCGTGTTTTTAATGCCCATTTGCTCTCAGCGTAGCAATGTTCGTGAACAAATTGCACAAAAGAGGGAAGCATGTTCAATTATATTCGTCTTTCTCTGCTCTGAGGTAAATGAAGTAGAAGGTGCACTCTCTCCAATAAACGTCAGAGCCACTCGGAATGCTTTGTGCAGTGTCTGGGGGCAATTTTTTAAAATAACTTTCATGAGGCAACAGTCTGCAGACTGCAGAACAAAATGACTAAGATGTCTGAACTAGGAACCATTGCATTTTCCTGAGAATCAGAATTGTCCAGTGGCACCTTGCAGACCAGTTCTGGTTTTGAGCTTGTGGCTTATCCTTCAGAAATTTTCCAAGTCTATTTTTCCTACCCATGATTAATTTTGCCCTAGACTGTTCATTCTTCAGGTCATAGCTGTCTCTTTCTAGGACTCTACACAGCTCTAATGCAATGAGATCTTTCTTCTGGTTGGATCTTTTCAGTGCTATGGAAAAAAATTAGTAGCAAGAATAGACATCCCATCATAGGTCTGGTTAAAAGAGGGATTAAGAAAATGACAGTGGTTTTTGCACGTGATTGCATATTTCTCTCTTTCTCTCTTTTTTTTTTTTCTTTTTTTTTGTGCATCCTTAGTGTAAGTTAGAATTAATAATATTTAAAAGGACATCTAATAGTGAAATTTGACTAGACTGTTGAGTCCAGATATGTATTACCTAATTCATCTAAATCTAGATAACCCTGATACACATCATATAACATATTTTTTTAAGAAGGTTGTCATAACTTTGGAAGGACCACATGTAACTTAAGATGAGAGCTTGACTATTTCTGTGGTAGACAATGCAACAGATGTTTATTCTGATATGCTAGGAACAGTTCTGCTGATTGGCTTTTTACATTTTTCCTCAACAGAGGGGCTACAGCTACCTGAACCACTAGCTTAACAGTCCTGGGCCTGTGGAGAAGACTTCCTGTGACAAAAGCAAGGAAAGAAGCAAGGTGTACAATTCTAAGAAACTGGATGATTCTCATACCATTTCTCAGTACTCAAAGGCCATCTTTCCCACCAGTGAGCTGTTGGCATGTTTCGTTTTTGCTAGACAGCATTTTCCAAACAACTCTGGATCAATAGCCACAGAATCCAGTCAGAGGATCAACCCAGACCAAGATGACTATCAGACTTCTTTTTTGTCCTACAAGTAGCTCTCTGAACAACTTCCCTTGTATGCCCTATTTGGTTTGCTTTCCAGTGTTTTGATTTTGCTAAATACGACAACACCAGACTTGACTCTTGATAATACTAATTTATTGTCATGCAAATTTCTTCTTTAGTTAGGAACCAAAACTGAATATCATCATTCTTGAGTATCTCCGAGAATATTTTTCTAGTATGGCTGGAGGCATCAACGTACGGCTACACCATCAGCATCTTACCAGTGTCCACCTACCAAAGTCTACCTCACAGAATTCAGTACAACAGCAAGTCAAGTAAATTGCAAAGGTTATGCCTAAACTGTGTGGGTTGTTGTGATTAATCAATTGTTGGTTCTTGGTACGTATTCTAACCCTTCCCTGATTTCAGGTCAAAATCAAACATAGCCATGCTTGATACTATCCTGAAACTTGTTTTTTTTCTTCTTCTTTTTCTTCTTCCTTTTATATTCTTGTTCCTGAAAGAAAAAGAACAGGAATGCAGGGTATGGAAGAGGCATGATGCATTCCAGTATGTCCCTGGTCTGGCCAGTGACCAGAACAGGCAGTTATGCCATGCAGGTCATCTGCCAGTCCTTCAAAGTGAACCAGAGCAGACCTGTGAAGCAAAGTTAAGGCACACTCCATCTCTAAGCAAGCAAGCTGCACAGAACAGTATTTTAGTATAATGAAATGTCATAATGGTGAATTAATCATAGGAGAAGAACTGAGATCCTGAATAAAGTATCTGTGGATACTGTAGATGTAAAAACAACAAATCTGTAATATACTTTTACTATAGTGTGGAAATGTAATAAATTGTTATGTCATGTACTGGTGTTCCATTGAAATAAAGCGGTTTTGAGTATAGCCAGCTTATTGAATGTCTTGACAAAGCAAAGATGAAGAAAATTAAAATAAAGAATGTATAAAATGTAAAGCAGAAATGAAAAGCAAAACAGTAGACTGAAGCTTTCAGATTTCCATGAGACTTTTCTTTAAAATGCTTTTTTTCTTTCAGAGCTATACTTTTCCCTATGTCTTTTCCTGACTTTTTTTAATAAAACAATAGTATTTTAATAAAACAATAGTATCTGAAGGCATCCCAGAAAACAGAACCTCAGCCTCCACCTGTTGTTTAAAATGCAAAAAGAAAAAAAAAATCTATAGCCTTTCAAGAGAACCTCATCTGCACATTTTTGGCTCCCTCTTTAGATTTCAGTTTCTTTAGCTGCCACTAAAATCAGGAACCTAGGTGACCCTCCTAAGGAAAAGCCATGGAAAGAGGACATGAACATGAAATAGATCTTTAATAAGTGCTCTTGTGAAGCGGGGACTTAATGACAGACAAAGCGCTAACCCCAGACTTTAACAGAGCTAACATAGATCTCTTTCCTCTGCATTCAATTTCCTACTCACGAAAGACTTTACTTGAAAGGGACACCATTCCCAGCAGGTCAAGTCCAGCAGTAGTGGGAATATAAGGACCTGATGACCCCTCAGGAGACCCTCTCGAGCTGTATGCCACATGTGAAGGAGCTGGGGTGAGCGTGTAGAGCCTGAAATGCTTAGGGGAAAGGTGCGCTTTACCTTCTGGTACTAAGGAGAGGCTACAATGACTACTCAGCTGAGTTCTGTAGGACTCAACAACTCTGAGAAAATTAATTTAACTATAAATGCTTTAGAAGGAGGAGATTCCCTTTCTGTTGCTGGAGGTAAGGTTTCTATTTAACAGAGTGAAAATAAGTGTCTGTTTATTATAATAATTTGATCTGAAGAACTCAGAAGAACTTTAATTAGACTCTCTGTTAAGTTACTGCCTAGTTAACTGTTTAGAGAAGAAAAAAACAACATTGTGAAACACTGTATTTTCCATGTTGGGTTTGAATTAAATTTGTTTCAAACTCAGTCTATTATTTACCTTTTAATTTCATGTCAATAGTACATATATGTACTGTTCTATATATGTGCATATAGTACATATATGACTTTTTTAAATCTAATGTTTGTTTTCTTAATATTTCATGCTTGCTTGGGCCTAAAATCTGTGTCTCATGTGGTAAGAGATGGCAAATACTTTTGCTAAATCTCTGGAGAAAAGTAGGAACCCCTTAGTCCATTCAAAATTTTAAGATAAATGATTTCACCATGATAAAAAAAAAAATCAGATAGATATAGAATAGACAATTCTATCTATCTACCTAAAATACAGAAAGACAGTATCACATTCATTAATGAATTAACTAATTCCATTAATTAATTATCTAATATTACTGGTCAGCATAATTATTAGTTGAAGGCAGGATAATCAGAATTTGGGATAGCTATTGACTGAAGGATTGCACGGAGCTTCTTAACTATTACTGTTACATGACATATAGCAGAGGAGAGTAGAACAAGTTTATTTTTTCCTATTAACCAATTTCCTTTTTTTAAAGATTGGGCACATTTAAAATAGTTATAATTTGAAAATATATATCCACACTTATCTGCTGAGATAGGAGTGCTTCGGATACTTTTTTGTGTTCACTGTAACTTTTGAATATACTTTAGGAAAGGAGTCTCTGAAGGATACTAGGTTATAGTTTTATTAGCCATATCAACTTTTGACAAGTTGGTAAATGATTGGCTTAAACAATCAAACACTAAAGTAATTACTATTATAATAAGCAGGAAGTTTTCATTTAAGTTCTCTAAATACATGTAAGACACAGGAAATTGGTCTTTTGGGACTGCTTCTATAATAGAGCAGTCCAGATAATTGAGTTTGTGTAGTAAATGAAATACAATATAAAGGGATTGGATTGCTACATATGCAGTTGTCTCTAGTGTATATTGGTGTCTATTTGAATGACTACTGGAAAGTCTACATGGTGTATAGGAAATCTCATAAGTAAGATTTAAAGATGAAAGTCCAGATACAGGATTTATCACATTTTCCCATGCAGAATGAAGGTAGGAGGAAAAAAAAAAAAGAGATGCACATATTTGCACATCTAGGTTGCAATAAGTCTTACCTAGAACATCTTTCCCACTGGAAAAAGGAAGCTGAAAAATATCCTGAAGTAACACTAAATACCTGCAAGACCTTCTAAAACAACCTCCAAGTTACAAATATGCTTCCATAAAATTTGATCAAACACAAACTAATGCTATTAGATTTCCATTGATTGAAGCAGAAACTGGATCCGAACCTGAATTAATTTTTTCCAGCTATCTTAAAACCATCGGAAATATATAATGTTAGACACAAGCAGTAGACAATGTTTTCAAAGTTATATCATTCTATCTTTTAGGAACCGAAAAGATTTTATGTTCAATGTTTTTGAAACAGGCATAGAAAATCTTTATTCATGGAAGCTAAAAGACCTTTAAGGGAGAAAAAGGATGGGTAAGTAAACCATGCAGGGAATGTATGATGCTGTCATAAAATGGAAATTATTTGAATTTAATTCCTCTGCCTCTTAAAATATTTACGCTTCTTTCAATTGAAGAATGCGAGCAAAAAGACAGAGTTTAAACCAGCTAAACTCTGTGTTCTTCTTTAGTTTTCATTGCGGTCCTTATTTTATACACCTTCAAATTAGGTTGCACAAAAAGTAAAATAGATTTTCTAGTACATAGTGCACAGGACAAAAATTAAGAGCAAATTCAAAATTATAGATTCTTTGTTAAATAAATATGGTTTATTCGTATATAAGTTTTAGCTTGTCTTGCACCAATGAATTATTTGGAAGATGTCTTTTGATCCCAGTGGAAACAAAGTCCAGTCCAACATTTTATAATTTATAACATATATCATTTTTTATAGAGCACATAGACATCTGCAATGGAAAGACACACAGACATGTAAACATACACATGTATATAGACTATTAGAAGAATAGGAAACTCTGTTCTAATATCTCAGTTAAGTAAGATCTTTGCCTCTTTTGCACTTTTGCTTTTTTTTTCTTTTTTTAGATTTCTCTTATTTTTTTTAAGCATTAAAGGAGGAAACCTCTTAAACTTCTTGGCTATTCTGCACATTGAAGTGAACTTCCTACTCAGCATATTTGGTTTAAGGAATCATTGGCTTTTGCTGGTTTATTCACCTGCATTATAATAAAATATATTTGTCCCAGATGTGCATATAAGTGTATAGTTCTACATATATGTTATGTATATTTCTACACAGGCAACCTAATATTTATAGAGGACATTATTTTTAAAGTGTCTCTAACCAGATGTGCTTTGTGCTCATTTTTTCACTTCTCTTAACATCTCTAAACATTTTATTTTACCCATTTTCATAATGATTCCATTGACAGGCAACTTCAAAAGCTTTGCACCGGTCTTCTTGTTGTATGGCATGCAAGGGGATCCGTCATCTCAGCTAGCATCCCTGCCATGAGCCATTTATTGCAACAAAAGGCACTGTGTTAACGACATGGCTTATCATCAGTCAGGCCTGGTGCAGAGGATGTCAAATCCACTGCTGGAGAACAAGCATAATTTGGTCTTTGCTTTTTGAAATGGAAACGCATCAGGGGCTGCAAACAAAGTCACTTACAAATTGGTTGATGATTTTCTGCCTCTGTTCACAATAAACTCTTACTCTTGACTTCTTTTCTCTTATTCTCCTCTCCTCTCCTCTCCTCTCCTCTCCTCTCCTCTCCTCTCCTCTCCTCTCCCTCTCCTCTCNGCTGGCCATATATATAACCCAGCCGAGGAGCGGGGCAAGGGAGGCAAGCCCCTGCTACACTCTATGAGGTTATAGTATGTATATATGGGTAGTTAACCCATGCAGAATACCCAGCTTGGCTGGTTGGGTCTATGCCATGGAGGCAGCAAGATCTGTAGCCAAGCTCCTCTCCTCTCCTCTCCTCTCCTCTCCTCTCCTCTCCTCTCCTCTCCTGTTTTTTTTTCCTTTGCCTTCAGTGTTCACTTTTCACTTTAATTTTATTCAGCCTGAACATTTTCATTTACTCTCACATTTAAATCTGAGGGAATTTTATAGATATAAATTGCTACTGTGAAAGTTTGCTTTCATGATACTGTAGTTTAAAGGGATGGAAAATCAGTACTGCAGAAATTAAAAATATTTTATAGAAGTCTCGAAAAAATAATGAGTCTGCTTGTCACTGACCAATTTCCATTAATGTTTTGCTCTTCTTTTTGCTAAGGTTAAACACTAATGTTGGAAAAAAAGCAGCTTTATGCTCTCCTAGAAGAACATGTAGTTAGGATTAGTTAGGAGTAGTTAGGATTCAGCATTCCAAGGAAGGAACTATTTGTACAGGACTTTCAAATGTTTTTCACAATTGTTTACTTTGTAAGATTTTGTGAAATTTTTGATTACTGGTATGTTCAGTTATTGCTATATCCCTTTTCTTTTTTTTAAGTGTACTGCTAAGCGGAATTGAAACTTGCCTTTCATTAAGAAATGCAACATGGCTTATGGCCTTTTGCATCAAACTTTGAATGGATGACATTCCTGAAGACAAAGATCTGATGCACAATAAGACCACAGATTTACACTAGCCATTTCTGAACTAGACAAATAGCCCACCAATTTGCCTACTTTATTACAAGTGGTATTTCCTTGCATTTGCTTTAGATACCTTCTTAAATTTAATAATGGTGATAGGAGATGAAGAATCAGAACTTTTACAGATTAAAAAAAAGTGAGACATAAATTATTTGCATTCAGCTAAGGCATTCAATATAGAGTGTCAGGAAAACTGAACTAAAAGATTAACTCAGTTTGGTTTGAATATACATTCTCTTCTGTGGTTTGAAGACTGTTCAAAGGAGTTTGGTAAACAGTTAAGTAGCAAATCTCAATCTAGGTTAAGATGTCTAGTAAGCTACCATAGGGATCTCTATTAGATTTTATTTATTGGAGTGTCATTAGGGTCTAGGAGAGGGATTCTGTTAGAGAGGCTTATAAAATGAATAGTTTAATTACATTCACAGTTAATGCTAAACTGGAATGAAGTTGTGAACAATAGAGAAATGATAAAGAGGGAGATAAGGGTAAAGAAAGGGGAAAAAAAAGCTGAGGATCAGTTTGAGAAAATCTGATATACATGGGGAAAAATATTGGAATGCAGAAGTCAGTGTCTCAAAGGAGGAACAAGCAAATAATGCAGAGAGATTTAGAAGTGACAGTGCGTAGTAAAAAGCTCCCAAAACTTTTTCTTCTTGGTGTGTCTGTATATCTTGAAGTTGATCTCAGTACTACTTCTATGCACCAACCTGTGACATTTTTTTCCTATACAGAAATCTTTCCTATTGGGAAGATACTACATCATACATTCTATGGACTCTAAGATTAAAAAAAAAAAAAAAAAAAGAGGCAAGACTTAGATGTGCAAAGTGTTACTTTAAACCATAAACATATACAGAAAAAATGGGTATTCTTCTGGGTAGTGAAGAACATTTTTTTTTCTATGGATAACAGGATGAAAGATTTTTTATAAGTACTGTAAGAATACATGTGTTGCTTTGGGGTGGGGGGTTACCGAGGCACCCAGTTTTTAGCAGCACACTCCTCAGAATTTAGAATGATTCTACCTGCAAAGCAGAAAAGCTCACTGCCAACAGCAACTTCCTCAGCAGGGCGAGCTCTATCTACTCCGGTCCTGCCTGCTAAGTTTCTATGACACAGGGCTCCTACGTGAAATGTGCCAGTGAGGAGACGGTGTACCCGGCTTACATGATTCTATGGCTCTGCTAGGAGACAAGATTTCCTGAGTTTTGTTAATTTGTCTGTGTTTGTCAGCTCCGTATGCCACAGCACCTGCAGCCGTATGGAACATGGAGAGGGAGACCTGGCCACTTTGAAAGAAAGTATACTTGCTGAAATTGTTTTGCAGCTCTGGGGAACAGGACAGTACTGATTTCAGCATGAAAGTTAAAAGGAGAATTCATGTGTTATTTTGTGCACCTTACTGACGCCTATTCTTTCCATAGGCCCCTCTGATTTATCATCCCAAAGCCACAGAATGGCTGTAGTTGATGTTCTGTCAGAGCTGCAAGGGGAATAGCTAACAGCTGTGCAGGGATTGTATTTGGAAAAAAGAAAAAAAAAAAGAAAAAAAAGCATCCAGTGACTTGACTTCTTCCTTTCTAGTTGCAGTTGGAAATGGCACTAACAGATGCAGTTTAGTGGTTCGCACGAATCAGGAGTTTTCTGCTTCAAACATAACTTCTCCAGAGGAACGATTAGGCCTGATGATTAATACAAGATGGGTAAGTCACGAATTACACGACTTAAGAGCTGAAAATCATCCGATTTTCTTTAATTATCTCTGTATTTTGCTGTTTAACTTACTGTTATTTTCTTTCTCCACTTTATTCTAGAACTAATGTCCTATATGCGGAATGCATCTTTGACAGCACTTCCATCACTTTTGTCCAAAAGTAAAGATAGAAAACACTTGATGGCAGACCCCAAAATAAGTCAGTAGCCACTTGACTGAAAAATCCAATTCAATTGCCCCCAGCTCTGAAGATGCTACAACTATTTCTCATTAAACACTCCTAGGAAGCTGAATTTCTGCATGTGCCAAGATGCGCTTTGGTCCTGACATCAAGGCTTACCTGAATCCTCATGATGAAACCTGGGTGGGATTTGGAGGGCCATTCCCCTGCCAACATCTGCTGAAGCAGTCAGCAAAGCCTGTGTTCAAGGGCACACTGAAAGACCTGGCAATGAGGGGAAAAACTCTGCACGTGTCACAGCAGCTATCGCCAGCTTCTCGTACAGCGTGCCCATAGTGAGAGCTGGTTTGTGCACACTTGGTGTACGACAGTGCAATAGCTAGAAAGCATTTGTGCAGGATGTGGGAGGACCACAGTCAACTTTTTTATTTTTCTGACAGCATTCAAAAACCCACATAACCACTTCCACTAAGATTGCCTTGTTTTGGCATTTTTTACAATGACACTTTCAGATAAAACACATAGTTTATGTGCTTTATCCAACAACAGTTTCAGATAAAACACGCAACAATCCTTTATATCAAACAGTCACTGTATAAAATACAACCTCTCCTGCCTCAGCTTTTGGTAGGCAGAGCCTGGAATTTCCTATTACTATTCTTTTCTCTCTCTCTCCCCCACCCCTTTCCTTCCAATCACCTCATCACATCTACTAGTTAAGTTCTAGTATTCCAAGCATTTGGACTCACATTGCAAAATGTTCAAATTTGCATGTAATGTCTTGGGTATTTTTTGTCCAATTTATCTTCAAGATTTCAAACTGGGACATGAATTAAGTTGCAAGACTGGGTGATGCAGTTTCTTGTTTGGCATGTAGATGCATCTGCTGCACAAGGGAGTGTTGGTGGCACAAAAAACGTCCCTCTGAGAAAATGCAGTAAAGCTGTGTTGTAAGCAGCTGAAATGGAGTACTAATATGGGACTTCAATACCTGTACATATATAACTGAAAACCTTCTGTTTAAATTTTGGGAGCATTGAGATTAGTATTTTCTAGGAAACCACTATTAAAAGGATAATAGCCAGTTGCAATCAAACACCTTTATGAATCATTAAAGCTGAAATGAATAACAAGCAACCCGAATTAGCAAAACCATATGTACAGTTACTGCTTTATAAAGTGGTGGGGTTTTTTTAAATTTGCATTTCTTCTGCTTCTGATAAGTGCCAAAAAAAAAATCTTATGTTTTCTTCATAATCCTTCTCCTATCCTTTTCTGGCTGAAGGATCTTCCCCAAGACAGGTATTTTTTCCTTTAATATGAACATATGCATTGATATTAGTAGGAGAGAAATATTTTTCTTCTGCAAGCTGCAGTTAAGTAATCAGGAGCAAGTGGAGCCTGTCCTTATTGAGCTGATTAAGACCCGCTAAAGTCAGTATCTAGTTTTTTGCTATATACATCAAGGCCTTATCTGCTCAAGAAATTTGGACTGCTGTAGTAAAATCAAGAGAGTGTCTTTATCCAAGGATAACACCATGCAATTGAGGATTCATACGAGTGTAACTATTTGGGAAGAAAATCTCATGCCTACATGACCATATGTTTTCTGAAGTACAAGGCAGACCTACATAAAGTGTCATATTCATGCCTGGAAAATTCTGCGGCTTGATTAGTATGTAAGGAGAATAGCTTCAACTAAAAATAAGTTCCAAATAATTAAGAAGTATATCTGACAATTGCACTATAATTTGAAAAAATAACATTCCAATTTTCATATAAGAGGTTGGATGTAATCTCCACAAGTGTGGTTCTGTTGCAGTTTCCAAAGAGGTTTAAGCTGAAGTGTCTGTTGTTTTTGTTTTTGTGTAATTTTATAAGGATGGATTGCTTATAAATTCCTCAATTCTATTGTTCTGTGAAAGCGCTTAAAAATTATTCTCTCATAAATTTTCAAGGGTCATATTTATTCAACTCTCCAACACAGCAAACCAAGCAAACATTCTTTGTCAGTTAAAAATTATCTCATTTTCATTGGAAAATGGTTTAGCTCCAACAGCTTACTCAACTTTGTGAGATCTTCACTGATATTGCACTGTCTCTTTCAAAGGACTGAAGAGCCCTGAGTCGCACATAGAACAACAGTTACTCCTGTTGAGGGATAGTGTTCTGGGCCCTCACACAAGAGGAAAAGTGTAAGGCAGTATGAAATGTCAATGCCAGGACAAGTCAGATCTAATGCTGCACTCGAAGGGTACATAGATCTGAACTCAGGCACACCGCAGGTGTATCTGAGGTGCCTTTAACTTACTGGTGTGCTAAACAGCACTGGTTCAGCAGCTGGGGACTTAAGAAAGCCCTGGACAAACTGTGCTGAGATCCCTGCCAGTGTAAGGATGTTGATAACGAAATAACTTAAAGTTAGCTTAGGTATCTACCTGCACAAGTGGCAGTCACCTCCTTGGCTCTCAGGATTCTTCTACTGGCATTCCTGATTTAGAGAGGGGACCATGTGCAGGCAATGGGCTGCCAGTGGCTTCTTCAGGAAGATGCTTCTGGGCACAGGGCTCCAGGGTAATTCATGTAATTTGTGTTCTCTGATTTTTTTAAACAAGGGTATACTCAAACTTCTTTCTGGGAAAATCGGCAGTACAATGAACTATTTTGCCATATTTCCCTTGTGCGCTTTTTGATGCACTATCCTTGAAAGAACAGAAAAAGTAAAGCTAATGACACTTAACAGAAGTAAGGAGGTGGTGAAAATTTCTTAGCATGCCCACAAGGCATTGCTGGAGACAGACAGTGAGGTGGATTACCTTTACTTTCACATTAGCGTTTGGTATTTGATTATATAGAGAAACAGCACTATCAGTAGCTCTTCGGTCCCTGGTTGTCCCAGAGTCCCCTCTCAGTGGACTACCACCAAAGTAGAGTGGATGTCATAACAAATTCATCACAGCTTCCCTATCAGTGAGTTTCTCTAGGCTAAAAGGTAGAGTCCATGTTTCCCACCATCACAACCTTCTTCCTACCCAACCAACACAAGGAGACATGAATCTGTGGAGTCCCCAAAGGAATAATGGCATGCAGTGATTCATGGCCTTATTCTACATCTAGTGAGCTTTGAAAGAAGTATTACTCTTAAAATTATTGTTTAGTACAAGCGTCATAAAAATAAATAAAAAACCAGAGCTAGTTATAAAACTTCAGTCAGCCCTAAAAAAGGGGGTGGGTGGGAATAGTGGAGTGTGATAGAACATTTCACGCTTCAATTTAAAACCTTGTTTTTCAAAGGAAATGTAACTTGAAATGACCATGTATTTAGTAAGTAGTAGCAAGTATCGTACAAACAAAGAACTGTGTGTGAAAGTAATTCTTATCTTGCTGACTGGACTAATTGCATAATAAAACAAAACAAATCCGAATCAGGTTCAAATAGAAAATGGAACTGAAACTCTGCAGCACAAGGGACAGAGCCTAAAAAAATACGATCTAAATCAGGGGAATTCATCTGACTGCAGTAGGGAACATGCTCTTAGTGCCCATGGAGACTAGGTCAAGCCTTGCAAATTAAATATTGAGTGGTATCCTCACTTTATTTTTAAGGACTGTTTACAGATCGAAGTGGTGATCATTGTAAATATGGATGTCATTTTTAAGTAGCCCCAGCTTTAAGGGGCTCTCAAAATATTTCCTTTCAAAATCTCTCAAAATATTTCCTTTTTATCATGAAGTAAAATATCCCTGTCACCACAGGAATTCCCCTGCTCTTAGTGCTGCCTCTACTCACAAATAACACATATGCAAAAATACATATTTAAAAGTTCACGTCACTTCAAGCGGACATAAGAAAAAGTCCTAGTTACATCATCCATAGGACTCAGAAAATTCCTAGTTGATTCAGTTAGCTTCTGAACCCACTACAGAACCTGGCTAGTATTCTGTGGATTGTGGATTTTAACAGAAGTTTGTATGGACAGAGCTGCTGAACACCATGAATAAGGAAATCATAGTTGGTTCTCAGTAACTCACAGATGACTCTTCTCTGTCAGTGAGAAGGATCTAGGCCTCAAAGTGTCAAAATGAGGACACTTCCCTAGGTCAGCACCTTAATTTTGTTGAAACCAGGATATTCTCCTGTTGTCTCTTCCCTGCTCTCAACCTCTCTACTATGTCTTTTGTTCTCCTAAATGTCTGCTGTATTTCTTTGTTTTTCTTTAAGGGCAAAGATGCCATTATGTGCAAAGAAGCTCTTGAGCCATAAATCAGTAGAGACTGGGAATGTGTTCCAGGGAAGTATCATTATTCATTTTGTCTTTTTTTTTTTTTTTTTTTTTTTCCCCCCNCAAAGAACAATAGAGCAGATCATACATCATTTGTTAATATTTGTGGTTTATTAGGCTTACGTCAACACATTGTACAACAACTTGATCTTTTAGTTTTTTTTTTTCCCCCCTCTTTCAGGAGATATTAGACTGGATGGGCCTTTAATCTGACCTACTATGTCATTCTTAGGTTCTTATGCTTTTCTTCTTATCTCCAACCATTACATCACATCCTGACATGTGACAGCCCAGAACTTTCATTTTTCACTGTTCGGGCTTAGTATACTATCTTTAGCCTACAATGTTTGATTAGCTGTGTTCTCAGATGCACTATATTTTCTCTTAATGAAGCCTTGAAGTTAGTAGAAATTAGTAGACATTAAACTTCACATTTTGAAATTTCTGTACAATTAGTTATCTTCTAAATACCACAGGAGGTCTTCCCTAAGACCACAGCCCTGAAAAAATGGAGCATCTTGACTTCAGTTTTTCTCTAGCAGTTTTTCTCTGAAAATGTGGTTATCGTCAGAGCAACAGTGCATGTGTAAATAAATAGAGCATGGCATGTAAATCAGGATCTGTTCATTTTGTGCATGAACAGAACAGGAAACTGATCTACAAGGTGTCTCATCCAGTGTAACACCGTCTTGACATCCCCTAATCTGAGCTTTTTTTTGTACTCTGCTCATTGCATTTGTTTTATTTACGTTATAGTGCTGTCAGTATATGAATATATTTTTTCAGTTCTAAAAAGTAGGGCAGAAATGTTCAGGTCTGTGCTTATATGGTAAGATCTGAAATTACAAAACTGAGCAGAGGTCAGTCAAACTTCAGCAAATATCTGAGCATGACTAGATTTAAAATAATAGCAGCAATCTTCTCAGATTATTACCTGTAAGGAAATAGGAGTTTTGTAAATTGAAATGCTTTCATTTAGAAAATGGAAACAAATGGAAATCAACATCCTTTAGTCTTATAAAATACTTTGGAAAAAAAAAAGATACTGGAGCCAAAAAAAAAGGAGTCATTATTCTTACCTTGGGTTTAGACCCCAAAAGGGAGAAGTGTTTGAAGTTTCCATCAATTTCAGTTTGGGTTGACCAAGATTCACTCAATGTCCCACAGAGTCTGCCTCTTACACCGGTTTGTGATTTCTTTTATGCTCCAAAGCATGGATGGCCAACTTCCATATCCATAAATCTATTTTTATTCACAGACAGGTAGTATGGGGCAATACAAACATAGACACATTGCTACAGCACTGCTTCAATCCACTAGGCCAAGCCTTGGTCTGCACCATCTCCCTCCTAAACATGAGATATGGCCAGGCCATATGATGACTGGCCAGTGGTCTCCAAGCCAAAAAAATGTCCTTACAGGCTAAGTCCTGGCCCTGAACCATCTCTTGACTATTTTGGCACAAGAGTCATCCAAATCACTTCTCTCTATTCTTCACAATTTAAGGATCTGAGTGATTAGATTTCCACCTCCTTTCCAAACCATCATTTTTACAAAACTGGCACTGTTTCTGCTGCTAGTGATAACTCTTTCCAAAAAAAAAAAAAAAAAAAAAAAAAAAAAAAAAAAAAAATTAGTCCTGCAAATTATTCTGAAATGTTCTGTAATACCTATCTAGCATACCCCACCAAAGAGATTTACCCTTTAAAATCTTTGCTGAGAATTGTTCATTTCATTAATTTCATTAGTTTTTCTCTTTTCTTCTTGTTAGTAATGCCTTTTGCACTTTCCTTGATTTCAATTGAGAAGATGTTTTAAAAGTATGAATAGAAAAGCTCCTTTTTATCTCCCTCTCTCAGTAATAAGGTAAACCATTTTTTATAACATGTGCTACAAGGTATATTCTATATTTTAATTATACTCACAGTAAATTGAAATAACCATTTTAATAATTAACATTATAATTAAAAGGAAAGAAAATACTTTAGAACTGAAGGGTCAGTGTCTACTCTAAGTTACATGAATGGAAAGGTGTATGGCATCACTTCACTGTTCTGAGTTATATTCACTGAAAATCAGAGGAAATAGGAGTCTCAACACAAAATTCTAAAAGCCTTGCAAGGAAGAGCATCTCAAGGATATGCTTGTCCTTGCTCCGTTATGATCTATTTCTCTACTTTTTTTCTATTCATACTCATACTCGTAACAAAAATCTAAGTATCAACCAGCCAGGGACTCGAGGATTTCCTGGAAGTGCATATGCCAAAACTGGAAGCAATTAACATGCATAGAGAAAACGTAGTATGCATTGTGCACTATAATTGGCAAAATCTTAACTTATGGAAGGGCAAGATTTTCCACTTTATATTCTAGATTTCCAATGCTCTTTTGACCAAATCAGAACCAATATTTGTTATCTGTACTGGTAAGTCTTTAAGCACTGTATTAGTTAGGAAAACCCAAACTGGAAATAAGGTACAAGTTTTAACTGTGTTGGTAAAGAATCATCAGGACTACTCCCTTATTTCACCTGGAGTCCTTAAGTGAAGACATTTTAGTTTCTTAAAAGATTTATTCTGCACATCACAGAACTTGATGCAGTTAAAGGGTATGGGCTGTGTCATACATCTCATCAGAGCAGATGCTGATACCACTCCCCTCCCCTTAGACTTCATGGATATATGAATCAAACCTGGTGCTTTGGTTTATTTCCAGAGAAACTAAGTAAAACAATCAGCAACAGCCTCCAAACAAACAATATGGGCTGCCTTGCACTCATGGAAGTAAAGTAATTTGAAATGTGTTTTTGCACCTAAGCTGAACCTAGAAAAAAAGAAGGCTTTCCTTTCATTGGCAAGCTCTACCTCACCTGTTTAAAAAAATTACCACAGATGAAGTTTCCTCTTTTTAACAATAAACTATTTAGTAAATGTTGTGCTTCAGCTTCTCACCTTCACAGTCAAATCATTAATTACGACCTTTTTTAGTGCTGTTAGGCAGTTCCCCCTTCCCTTTCAAATTATTTTCCTTTTCTAACAGAGACCCTTCTGTGTTGGTGGCTTGTAAGCTGGAGCAGTTGTGATTTGTAAATAGCATCCACAGATCAAAGGGGAGAGAAGAGTGGTGTCCTGGGAAAGGACAGTGCAGCAAAGATATGAGGAGGCTGTGCATGGAAAGGCAAAATAACAACTGCTCTTTCTTTGAGCCTGTCACTAGCCAGGATTGCTCATCAGTGGCTCTGTGTGATGAGCAATGGAGATCCATTGAACTGAAAAAGGTTAAACGGCACAAAACTTTGCCTCCTTAGGGAAGAACAGAAGGCTGCTGGCAACTCCCTTGCAGGTGGGGCCCCAAAGAGCGAGTGCCGTGATAGCACTGGGATGCCTCATGTTTTCCTTCCTTCCTTCCTTCCTTCCTTCCTTCCTTCCTTCCTTCCTTCCTTCCTTCCTTCCTTCCTTCCTTCCTTCCTTCCTTCCTTCCTTCCTTCCTTCCTTCCTTCCTTCCTTCCTTCCTTCCTTCCTTCCTTCCTTCCTTCCTTCCTTCCTTCCTTCCTTCCTCTCTTCCTCCCTCCCTCCCTCCCTCCCTCCCTGCTTCCCTTTCCTCTCTGTTTCAGTTACTACAAAATTTGGAACCACCTTAGGAAAAATTGAGCAGAGATTTGCTGCCACCTTCTGGTCTCGGATGAAAATCCCCACAGACACCCAGGAAAGATGCTGTGTGGTAGAAGTGCCTGTGTTTCACTGAATGGTGAAAATACCCCTCTGCAATCTGCACTCTTACATGATATTAGATTTGAACAAAAAAATACACTGAGAGATCTGGAGAGAACACCATATTGAGTGAAATATTTAGGAAAGGGGTCTCGATCCACAAAACCATTACATTGCAAACTCCCATGTAGATACCCGAGGTCACACTGAACTCAGCTGCAGTTTGAAGTCTAAATACCTTCATGCATTTTGCTGTGACTGAAAGAATCCACAGAATCCATTCTAAGCAACTGCTAGGACTTCTAAGTCCTTCCCTAGTTCCATGTATTAAGGACCTGTTACATTTGTAGATTGTAATATATGGTGTGGGAAGAATGAAGTGGGATGTGTTTATATTTGTGCATTTTCCTGCTGATGGATTTCCTGAAACACTCAGGAGGCTGTCCCAGAGTTGCTCTGTAACCACTGATTTCAAACCTTGCTTTAGGCTGGTATGTAAATACTCATAATAGCTAAATGCAACAGAAATCAGCCACATACAAATGTGTACACCATAATCATCTGACGGGATGTTTTCCTGGGTCTTCAGCATCAAAAATCTAACCTTTACCACTTGAAATAAAGGCTTTTTTGTCTATAAGCAAAGTAGCAGGGTGAACAGCAAATTTGGCCTGCCACAAAAGGACACCATTAACCAATTCTTTCTCAGCAGCAGCATCAGTGCTGCTAATCATTTCAACTGCCTGGCCTAGCCTCCTGAAACCATCAGACAGACCTTAAGACCATCAGAGCTTAAGACAACAAAAAATCCCACAGTTTTACTATTTTTCTTATCTGTTCCTTGAATCTTTGGGATTCTGTGTTTTAGATTTTCATCAATCTCCCTTGAAGACAATTTGTAGTGGAAACTCAGGTTCTCCTGTGACTACCCGGCTACAGGATCCAGGGCTTTAAAAGGAAGAAATAAATAAATAAATAAATAAAATGGAACGTATTGCATAACTTCCTATGAAACATTAAGAGTCACAGCACGAGTGTAAGCCTTTTGCAGCCCATCAAAGCAAGCAGAAAATCAGAGGCCCTCTGAGATGTGCTTTTGTAACTGGTAGCATCTCCCTGAGACTTGCAGTGGAATTGTTGCTGGTAACAGGATCTCTGAATCAGCTGGACAAGCAGAGACTCATAAGAGCTTTGCAATCCCAAAGTGGCCACAGGAGCAGCCCAGGCTCCACACATGAGGCGTTTCCACACTCTCACCCAGGAACAAAACAGGCCTCTTCTGTGGAGGGGGTGATGCCCCCTCCTGCAGGACCCGGGGCTCCTCTGGTGCGATGCTCCCCTGCCTCCCTGCCCTCCAGGCAGGACTTCACAGGGGCGGCGGGAGTGCATTCATCCGGGTGGCTCTGCGCTCCGGACAGGCAAAGAGGGTGAATCTGATTGCATTTATCTGAGAAGCAATCATGAAATCAAAGGGCTTTGGTGAATTAGCGAGAGCAACTAGGGGGCCCTCAGCTTTTCCCTGCAGAGCCTGATGTGCAGGAAGTGCCGAGCATCCCCCCCTCTAGAAATCAAGAACCGTGAGGATCTCCTCGAGCAAAGCTCTGACAGCACGAGTCACCTTTGAAAATCTCAGCAGGAGTTTTTAATCAGGGTTAGGCTTGTACCGAAGAGACAAGTAATGATTTCCTATAGTCTGTAAAATACTGATGAGGGTAAAGTAAACATTGCTATTACAGGGTTACAGAGTCAATTTCCTATCACTTTTCACTAGGACTATTGTAGGGAAAGGTTTGGGAAACCACATGTTGTGCTTAAAACCTCTAAACACGAGCAACATTTCCCTTTTAGGAAAGTAGACTTGTGAGTGATTTAAGGCCTGATCTGGTAAATTGGCCCCTCTTTTGGTCTGAAAAGGAATGGGGGAAAGGGGGGAGGGTGCTAAAACTATATTGCACATTACCAGATTTCCAGGATTCTGCATTTTCTTACTCATTAAACTTCACATTGAATATACATCATTTCTCTGCACATAGTTCCAGCCCTAGGGATTGCACAGTCCAAGTGTATTTTAATTAAATTATTTATTATTTAAATTAATTTAATTACAAAAAATAACAGACTCTGCACATGTTTGAAAATGCCATGCTATATAACTAAATCTTGAGTAATTGTTAAATTTCTTGCAGGCCTCCTGCTAGGAAGTACTGTTTTTCTTTAAAAGTGAGAACACTATTATATCCGTCAGTGGAAAGTTTACACATTGTATTTCTTCTTTCATATGCCGTTAAACATGAGGCTCTCTCATTTCCCCCTTTCTTCAGAAGGCAGGAGACCCATCTGGTAATATTCTGCAGATCAGCATTTCTTAAGGAGAGTTTGATTTAAGTGGTGGTTTTGTTGAAGGCAACGAAAAAGAAACTTATGAACCTGGGTTACGGCACTATGTCTTGTGCAGTTATTAAAGTTATTTCGTGTGTATTCCATGCCAAAGATAGAGTTGTCCTGAGGCTGCAGGGAATAAGAGGTATACTCTTAATTCTCATCCCACTGTATTTTGGACTTGCAGCAAAGGAAAAATAGCCAGCGTTTGGATAGCTCGTGACTTGCCAGCTAATTTTGTTTTGAGAGTTGAAAACTGATGTGGATGAAAGCTCCTTCACAAGCCCATGTGTTATTACAGTTTTAGAGAGAAAAAGAAAGGCGAATAAAAGAGAACCATTTTCAACACTGATAAGTGACATTGTGCCTTTTCAGTTCTGTTTTACAGCTGGCACTGGGTGCACAGGTGCCTGGTATATTGTAAGAAAGATACTTCTAGCTTCTTTCCCTGGAAAGAAACTTTAGTGGGGGACATCAGAGTGGGCCTCCTTTCCTTCTGCCTCTGAGCAGGCAATCCAGAGCAAAACGTGTGAACACTGGGAATTAGGCTTTCTTGGCTGAGGGGATGGAGCTAAGATTGTGCAATGGAGAAATGTTCCATCAAAGATCGGGAATCTTGTCAAAATATTCCTCTTGGAAAAACCTTTTCACCGAGGTGAGGTTCAGAATACGGACCTCGAATACGAATATCTCAAACCCTAACCGCCCATAGTTACTGCAGGCTTCTGTCTCCTCTCAGGGGATCTTCGTTTCCATAAGAGAGGGCAATGCCCGCAATCCACCGGAGAGTTTGCAGTTTCTGTTCTGTAGGGTGCTCTGTGCGGATTTTAGTCAATAACTAAAATCTGACATTAGCCAGAGACAAAAACTGAAACACTCAATATTGGCATCAGCCAGCTAAAAGCTTGTACAGGAAATGCCACGTCAGATCAGTGACCTATACAATTCACAATTTGTAAGAAAAGCTGGTGACAGACAATTCAGTCTTGGTCACTTAAGTGATTGCATCATCTGCAAATATTACCATATCAGTGCTCCGCTTGCTACCCAGGTGACTGGCAATTACATTAAGCAGTTCTGCTCAAGCGCACCGAGGCAGCCAAACGTTAAGGTATGCAGTGGTGAAAAATGGGCTTTTAATTTTAGCCTGGATGCATCCACACCTAATTTTAGGAAAATAACTATGGTCCAAAATTGCAACTGCAGTTCTAGATTACTCTGCAACTGATGAAGGGAGAAAAGGTAGAAGATGAGTAATGCTGTCTAAGTGTCCCACTCGCAAACTATAAATAGCCTACCTGGACAAGCCTACCTCTTTCCCCCTTGCTGTACGGAAAGGCCAGCATGACTATTCTCCTGACACCATCAACAGGCAGTTTATAGTGAAAGGTAATCCTTTACTACACACCATAAAACAGTTTGTGTGATTGATTGGTTTTTGTCAGAGACTTAGTCAAAGGTTTTCCAAAAGTCCAAACAAAAGGTGTCCATTTTTCACATTCATTCTTGTGTGATGCAGTCAGAGAATTTCATTTAAAAATTATAGATGTGTTTTTTTCTTTCTTTTTTTCCTATCTGCCCGATTCCTTTCGCATTTAAACTAGCCCAATGCTACTGATGCAGTTTGAAAAGCTATTTCATACTTATACTGCTGGTGATGATGACGATTGAAGTGCCCAAACATACTGTTTTGTTATCTGTAATGCACTTGAACTTTTTTCCCCTAGTTTCTGTTTCTGTGGTTCCCACATTCGGCGTTCTTTAAAACCTTGTGTCTGTCTTAGCAATGGTTGCCTACCCTCTGCACCCCTGCCTCTGACCTTTGTCCTCATTCTCTTGTATGCACTCTTCAGTACAGAATAAATCTCCCCTTAGCTTTCATCTAGAATGATATCATGGGTTTATATTTGTCCCATGCAGTAACGGCCCAAACAGTTTCCCTATTTCTGAAAATTTCATTTCCTTTATAAAAAGCTATGTCCTCCATGAGCACTGCAGAGTTCACGTTCTGTAGGTTCAGAGGTGACCTATAAGATGCTTGAGTTTAAAGCTTCTATGCATTTTGTGTACTTTTTGGATCCCAAATAAAATCTCAACTGTGGAACTTGATGTGTTTCTATACTCCTATTTCCTAGAGACAAAGTACACATAGATTTGATAGCTGATACCTTTGGCTCCTGAGAATAGTGGCACCAAGGACGTTACGATCCAGAATAATCCTACCAGATGGAGCTATGCCTTAGAAAAGGCTGCTCATTTGGCCCTTCTCAACAAGAAAGAAAAGGCTGGGGAAAGGAGAGGGGGGAATGAATTTGAAGGAAAAAGTGATGACTCCACAAAAAGTGAGCAGGCTTTGCTGAAAATGAGGTGAGCCTTGGGGCAAAGCAATAACAGAATAGTAACTTAAATTGATAAAATACCTTTCAGTATGGTCTCAAAGCACTGCACAGTTATTAAAACCTAATGCCAAATTTAGCACTACAATAAAAAGACAAAACAAAAGCAGTTCCGCAGTATACTGAAATATATATAAAGTACCAAAAATAGAGTAAGTCTAAACCCCGAACAATCTTATTTTCTCCTTACGTTTGGAAATATGAAGTGATTTTTAGGGCATTGACTACTGCCTTTTTTTTTTCTCTTTCTTTCTTTCCTTCTTTCTTTCCTTCTTTCTTTCTTTCTTTCTTTCTTTCTTTCTTTCTTTCTTTCTTTCTTTCTTTCTTTCTTTCTTTCTTTCTTTCTTTCTTTCTTTCTTTCTTTCNCTTTCTTTCTTTCTTTCTTTCTTTCTTTCTTTCTTTCTTTCTTTCTTTCTTTCTTTCTTTCTTTCTTTCTTTCTTTCTTTCTTTCTTTCTCTCTGACCATTGAATAAGTAGGTAGTATACTTCTTCAGGTACAGGGCAAACTGTGGGCAGAAAGCAAACTCAGTGTTTGTGTAGGAAATTCTCTAAACTCTGGGGAATTGGTATTTCACATTGCTCATAGACTTAACATTTAAGGTGATCCAAGAGCTTGCTAGTAGAGCAAGGGAAAAATTGTAGTTTTTCATTACGTCATGAGTGACTGAGCTTAGTGAAAGGATTATTTTGTGAAGTGTGAATACGAGATCTAGGTCATGCAAGAAAGCAGACTGTGTGGCTGTGATGGTCCTTTCTAGTTTTAAGAATGCGTGCATCTTCCAAAAATTAGTGTGATTTATTTGTTGTGGACATCAGTAGAGCTCAGACATCACAGAGGAGATTCCTCTTGCAGCCTACATCTGGCCTAGACACCACATGCTTTTATGGCAGTAACTGGAGAGAAATAGGCTTTTACACACGGCATTCACCTGACTCACTTAGACTTCTCTATTAGAAGGTTATGAACTATATCCTAGGAATGTCTATTTCTCTCCAATGACTTTAAATGGTATTTAGTGAGAAGGGTAAATATATATGGCTCTACATCAGATGAATTTCACCATGGAATGGGGGCTGGGGAGGACAGACACATTTCCCATTTGTGTAGAGAGGGTAGAAGAGGATGGCAGAAAACAGTTCTGGTTGAAGCTTTAAATATCCAGCCTGGAAAGTAAGGCATGTGGCTGAGACAGTGGTACCTATTTCTCTCATGCCACCAAGCAATTTGGAAGTAGTTAATGAATACATCCACTTCTGGGATGTTTGCTAAACAAACTGGTTTCTTTCAGTTAGCCAACTCAGAACTGTATTCAATTCTCAAGATATTTATTGTTTATATCTTTGTAACTTACAAAATAAGCTGTGTTCTCTCTTTTTCACACCCTTCTCTCTTTCTTATTTGTTTAGTGAGGAGCCAAATGCTGGAAGTGTAATGAAGCATTTTGTTTTATAAAAACTTTATTTGATGATTTGTATAGAATGAAAAATAAATCAAATTATATAGGTTGAATTTACATGACTTAAGCAAATATATTGTGACTCCTAAAGCTGGAGAAAAGTGTACAATCTGCAAACTTTGAAAATGGGTTACCTAGAGAAAACACATTACCCCTCTGATATCTAAATTGGCAGTGGAACCAAGACTTAGTAGACTGAATATCGAGGTGGGAGGGAATGGGAATAGCATTAGTAGTCTATAGATAAATATTGATTAAAAAAATCCAGTTAAGAATGCAGATAGAAAATAAAATCAAGTGTGTTTAAAACATAAAGGAATAAATAATCTCAGAATTAGCTGTTTGTCAAAAGCCACAGAAGTGTGAGAGCGATGTGTTAAATAGTTTACAGAACCATATACTGTTTTCTGCAACTGAAAACAAAAGCAAAAGTCAGTCCTGAGCTCACAGGGTCCCTAATCTGCCTCCCTCCTTTTCAAAGAAACCCAGGGCTGTGAGAGTAAGACTGTTCAAAACAGCACTTTCTGCAAAGTGTTAGAAAGTTTCTAGATCTAAGTTTGAAAGGACACGAGACACAAGCATGTCAAGACCAGCTATAGCCTGCTATGAAAAAAAATAAAGAACTGAACAACACTGCAGTCCATCTTAGAAAATTAAATGAATCAGAGTATACTTTCATTTGAACTTACTTTCAAAATATTTTGCATAACAACAACCAAAGCAAATCAAAAAGAAAAAAAAAATGCAGCTGTGGAGAAACAGAATTTAGTGGAAAACAGACTGAAAATTACAAGCTGGATATTCCAGAAAGAGTGAAAAACTAATTTTTAAATCTAAAAAAAAAAGTAATTGCAGAACAAAAGAAGAAAAAAAAAGAAAATTACATCATGGAAACATAAAGGGTAAAAGAATATGAGCTGATAAATTGTGGATTTGTGAGTCAATAAAACTATATCTATAAAACTTAAAGGTCCAAATGACCCTGTCAAGAGAAAGAGGCAATACAAGCTTTACAAGCAATATGTGTTGGTAGACCAGGTAATACAGTGTTAAAAGAAATCCATTTTCAAGCTGAGGATAAAAAATAACTATGAACAACATAGACCCACCCAGAACATTGTTCTCTACAAGAGCTGACTGAGAAAATGAAAACTACTTTATTAGCTAAAAGCCATTTTTGCTTTAGGAGGTGTATAATGATGAATGAAGAGGCACATTAAAGGTCAAATAAAGATGAAAAAAAGAAAAAGTATTCCTATAAGCCATGGGCAGAATCAATTCTTTTCTTTTTATTCTTGTTAAGGATCCTGAATAAATAAAGGGAGCAGGAGACTGCTGAAATATCATAAATTTCCCTTGGTAGGTCAAGAGAGTTGAAAACTGGGCAAGGAAAGGTGTAAGAAAGACCAGTAAATTGTAAGTAAAATGACATCTGAAAAACATGTGTAGAATGAGGAATTTTGGAACAAGAATATTCATTTATTTTTCATTTATTAGAATTTTCAGTACCACAGTACAGATTTTAGAATGGATATAGTACCTATCTTTTCTGCTTCAGTAAATCAAATTCTCTTCAATTCAAGCTGTCATCGTCAATTAGAATTTGGATTAATACACTGGTAATCAACAAGCAAACAGTACACATAGAAACTGAACAGAGCAATATTCAGTGACCTCATAAAAGTAAAAAATAACACAAGGCTTCTCAGAAATTCCTAAAAGAAAAATCTAAGGATGAAATAGATTAAAAATGTTGTGGGCTTCTGTCAAACAATAATGAAAGAAACCTTTGCTATTGAACTTTCCCATCTTTAAAAAAGAGAAAAAGAACTAAGGAGAAACAACACCCGTCAGAATCCTGGAACTATGATAATCATAGCTGATCCAAAAATTATATGAAAATACAGTAAGTTAGCAGAAATTTGACCTCTTGCAAATTAATAAAGAGGAACACACTCTGACATACATTTGAAACAAGCCAATGTTTTGATGAGAAATAGTAAGAGAAAAATATTTATTTCAAAATATATTTCAGTGAAGCAAATCTGTGCAAATCTGTGCAAATTCTCTGAGCAAATCTGTGAAGGATCTCAAGCTTCCAAAGTGGAAGCCAGGAAAAGAAAATATCTTCTTTTTATATATATTTGTCTTAATCAAAAACAGAAAATAGAGAATTTCTGGAGAGTTGTATTACACAGGACATCTTTATTAAGAACCAGAAGACAAATATAGTAATAGAATTTTAGAAAGTTCTGAGAAAAGTTGATGGACGAATTCTTTCCCTTCCAAGCCATAATGGTATGTTTCAGAGTTTAAAGTTGGAAAAAAAAAGAAGTCCTAAAAAATAAAAGTGTATCTCTCAGGGTACTGCATTTTCTGTTGATGATGAAAACACATTGAGGTAAAAGAATAAAATTAATTTTAAAATTACTTTGGAGACAAACTCAGGAATGACATTTTATGCCTTTTACAGAAGACTTGTTTTACTGTGATAGGGCATGGAAATCTTCTTGGATTGAACAATAGTAATGCACATTTTCACTGCTGTTGTTTCCACTACCTGTGGAATCTTTAATAATTTTCAGACAAAAAGAAAAGGCATACATCTGGATTGAACATGAAGATTTGAATGGCTGGTGTGCTTGCTTTGTGTAAGTCCGTACTCATCTAAAATAATGAAAGGCCTCAGTTAATGGGAAGGAAGAAAGTTTGTTTTTCAAAAGTGTAAGAGCAGCTGCTCTTACAAGAAATGTATTTCTAAAACTTCTTCTGCTTCAAAGTTGACTTTAAGGACAATAGCACTTTAAAACGTGAGTGTGAATGCTACCTGGAAGAGATACCAAGATTGACCAAAGATGTGAATACTGCACTATACAGGGTTTCAAAGAGGAGCATTCTCACAGCTTCCTCAGCCTAGTGGCCCCTTCTTTCACACAGCTCAGCTGAAGGATAACATAAATCAATGTACAAAACTTTATTCACCAGCTTGGACTAGCGCAGAATGATGTGAGGAATTTGATTTCTTATAAGTTAGCCAGGAGAGCAATTCTAATCAGTAAAAGGTAAAAGCCACCAATTTAGTCCAGTAATTTGAATATTTCTGGATAATTATGAAGAGCTGCTTCACCCATCTATACTAACCAGTTCTGTGAAAAATAATGAAATCGTACGAGCAAACTTCTGATGACCCCTGTAAAGGAAATATTCTCTCTTCTAATGTTTTCATAGAACATTTTAAAATAAAAATGAACATCACAAAACTCATATTTAAGAACTCCTATTGAACTCACGAGGAAAAGTATTAGGTTTTACATAGAATATAGAAAAGAAAAATCTTTACAAAAGAGTGAAGGAAAAGGAATGAATAGAAAGATTTAAGCTGAAAATGACTCTGGAAGAAGACTATAGGAAAGATACTGAGCTGAGACTGGAGTAAGACTATATATTTTCCATCCTTACTTTACACAGAGAGGGGTTTTGAAATATTATGCAGATAGAAGCCGTCTCCAGTTTTAGGGTCCAATGTATTTCCATTGCATCAGTAATGTGATTTTCTCTAATAGGTGTAGAGAAAGAAGTTCCTTTTTCTGTCTCCGGTGGTTACACTCACCAGTTTAAGCATGCTTAAACCATTGCCACAACCATTATAGGGGGCAATATCCCTAGAGGTCTCCTAAGCCTGTAAAGATTTTTGTAAAGGTATTTACTTTATGCTGAAACAGAACACTGACTAGGAAAGAGTAGGGAAAAAAAGACAAAGATCAGGAAGCATTCTGGTGAATAGTTTCTGGTACAGATGCTACTGTATTTGGAAGGAAAATTCTATAAAATTCTATTCCTCTTTCCCTGTTTAGTCATGAAATTATATAAGGGATGCTCTGATAGTAAAGGAATGATTCTGTCATAGCTGATTGATAGAAAAGTGGCAAAAGAGGCACACATATATAGAAATACGGCTTGTTTTCCAAGTACTATATGCACAACATACTAGAGATTCAGTAAGTCAAAATCCCAAGTCAGCTGGGTCCAGAGAAGGAATCTGAAAGGATGAGTGAGAGACATCTGAAAGGATGAGTGAGAGACACTCATTAAGGTGAAGGGCCAGTTAAAAAATATATATAGTGATAAACTTACATAGATAATTGAGAAAGTTGCTTAAGACGTGTTTGGTGCTACTGAACAAAAGGGACTATCCCCACAGAACGGAGTGGGATTGGTTAATAACTCATTTTATGTAAGTTACATTTGACAGGAAAAGAAGGACAGTGACTTCTATACCTCACTTGTGGAACAGAACTCCAAATATATGAGAAAACAGTTTTCTGTAGATCAGGGATGCCTGGTTTATATATCTTTTGTTTATGTTTACCAATACCAATACAGCCTTCTTTTTCATTAATGGTTTTATAATTTTGAGAAAAATACATTGACTTAACAATTCAGTTATCTAATTTCATTATCTCCCTCTCAAGAAATAACATTCATCTTTCCCTCAAAAATTTAGAGAAGACTTAAAAAACACTTCAGCTGCTTTGCTCAAACATAAATATAATGCTTGAAGACTGTGTTCTCAGCTGTAGCAAAATCATAGGATATATCTCGTAGGAAACCAAAGATATCTTCAAGCAACAATGCAAAGTCCAGAACACTGAGCAGTCCACTCTAGAACCAGTGGCGCAGCTGACCAGGCTCTAGTTGGAGTCAAATTTAACAATGTAGGATTGCAGTAGGATTCAGAGGCGCCTATGTGAACATTTAGATGTATTGACATGGAAATGTTAAGTTCTCAGTTGGCCACCAGGGCTAAAATGTCCCATTTCTCCTGTGTTTCTCCTCCAAGGTGTTGTAACACACCCCAGCTGCCCTGCCAGGTTGCCCTAATGAACCAAGCACCACGTAGAGTAGAAGGAAGCTGCACAGCCACATTTACTTCACCCAGGAACCAAAGACACTCTTTGGCTACTCTGCTGCTCTCCTGCTGTCCCCCTTCTGGTGCAACATGTGCCAAGGGGACTTCAGGGGGAACCGTTTTCCAAGGGACAACAAGTGAAAACTGGCACCAGCTTATCTTGCAGCAACAGTGTAGCTCGCTATACTTGCAACTATGGCAGGAACTGATGTGTCTTTCTCCTTCCCTCCATCACACCAGTTCCCTCGCTGACATCTATATTCATTAGGACTTCTAAATCAATTTCCCTCACTCTAAAGTAATAGAACCCAATTTCATCTCTTTCCCTCCTACCCAGCAGTGCCCTTGACTGAGATTGGAGACGCCAATAGGAGCCTAATAAAAATTAGCGGCACTGGAGCCTCATTTTTCCTAAACAGAGCCCTTATTTAGTTTAATTCCTTTGTCACGTCATCCATCACAGCCATCGGTTTTAGCCTGTTCCTGTGATACAGTTACATTTAATGCAGCGGTTCAGCTAATTACGTGGCGCTGCACACACAGCAAAAGTTTTGCCTTGTTTGCTGTTTGCTGAATTAACATTTTATGACTAAGCACCAATGACCATCACTATACAGGCCCTTGACAAAGAGAAAAATAATCATTTACATTGCTTCACACTAGAAATGGGGATCATTCAAGAGAAGTATGCCACTCGACTAAGAATTGTTAAATGGGCTTGTTTATAGAGTGAAATTTCATATAAAGCAGAAGTTTCTATTTTACCAAACATAAAGCAAAAATAAAAATCAACTAAAGGCAAAACAAAGTCCCAGCTATGTACCATTTGACAATTTTCTTCAGCACTAACTTGCTAATCAAGAGACTCAATGAAAAAAAATACTCATTTTTTGTAGGAAAATCCAACATATCTGTCATTCCATGTTGCAAACTTTCCACATTTCAGGCAGAGCTGGTCTTTGTCAGGTTTATATACTCTTGAATTTATTTTGACAAAGTCTAATGCTGTTCAAACCACAAGGGGTACTTACTTTACTTTCTTACCCAAAATAAAAAGGCTGTTCTCCAGCATGGACTGCAAAATTAAGGTTGATGACTAGCCAATAGCTTAGTAGATGAAATGATACTCTGTGTATATAATGTGCAAATATATAAATATACATACTTTCATACATATATATATGAAAAAATACTCTCATACGCATTGATTTGTGGACAACAACATACTCATTTCCTCCAAAGAAAAAATAACTCACTCTAAATATTTTTTTTCTACAAAGGGCAAGATTAATTTACCAGAGAAATCATTTCTTTTTCAGCACAATAAGAAATTCAGGTATAAAAAATTTCAGAAGAGCAACATTTTACCAAGTGCATTTTCCAAGATAACTAGAAATGTGAGAAATGTTAGATGTTGAGAAGGACTTTCAGAAGTGTTTGACCATCTGCATTCTCTAAAATGCCTTTTTTTTTTCATCTCAGGAGCTAATTACCTGCTGTTTAGACACTTACCCATACTAGCAAATTTGTTCCCATGCATTTTGTTGAGAAAAACAAAAATGTTAATAGTAGGGGAAGTGCCTCAGAAAATGGCATTAAAATAAGCCACATCATTTAGCATCTGTGTCAAGGCCAAAATTCTACCATAAATTGACTTGTAATATGTCTATCTTGTGTTCTCTCTTCTACCTGAAATTTTATTCATTTCTCTAGCAACCTTGTGTAGTCCTTATCCAGAACAAGTCCTTCTGACCTTTAGTCTTGTCTCTTTCAACTACAGGAAAAGAAAACAGCTAGATTACACCAAGACATTGCCACCTTAAAGCAGAAGCAACAGATAAAGTCCTCCAGCCTCTGCAGTAGTGCCGATTGGAGCCAATTGATTCTCACTTAAGTGAAGTCAACAGTAATTTCTTTTAACTTTTCATAGTGGGGTTTGAACCAGCCTGTTTGACAATTCTGAGGTACATTTTTGTTTTAAAAAAAAGTTAATTTCGAAATGATGCTATCATAAGGATGTTGTGCAAAGCAAACAGCTACTAAAATACTGGCAGAATAGCCACATCTACTGAGAAGATATGCCTAATAATTATTACATGATTTTTCAGGCTTCTGCGTTTGCAGAACTGTCATAACCAGGTGAATATGACTGCCTTGTGGAGCTGGTAGTAACACTTATAATTACAAATTCCTAGCACCTTTCACTCTGAGCTTGTGCTTTCAGTCACTTTGAACTTTGACAGCCTTTTTCTTGGTGAGTGCTGTCCACGTTTTTCCCACCTCTGTGATTAGAATTTGGAGGAAGTTTCAAGAGGATAGTTCAGCAGTTTCTAAAAGTCACTTTAAAGAAAACAGTTTTGTCAAAGATTTAAAGTAAAAATAAAACTTCTTTTTTTCCTGTTTCTTTTATATATATATATATATATATATAAAATTAGACCTAAAAAATAATTATTACTTTCTATGGGAGAGGATGAAAATTAACTCATCTATGCCAAAATACAAGGCTCTGGAAATCTTGTTTGTGCTTGACTCCTCTAATCTCTGAAAAATATATGTTCACATGCTCATGAAAATAATACAAACACAAACTCCAGCCTCAAAGATCTCTTCACCCACCTTCTTCATAGAGTATGCTCAAAGGCTGCAGGACCTCCTCATGCCTGTTCCGTTCACCTTGCTCAGCTTCAGAGGAATATAAAGACTTCTTGAGTTCCAGCTACATGCCGTTCACATGCAAGACCTGCAGGCACCTCATTCCATGCACAAACTAATAATGAAGATGCACAAAAAGCACTAATTTCACATAATGTAGTAGCATTTTCAATGATGTTCAAAAAGGGGCTCTTTTTGCTTCGCCAACATATTTATCAGGTTATGCTGGAGAAAGAAATTATAGAAATCGAGAAATTCTGGTATTTCTTAAACTGGGAGCTTGGAGATTTCCACCCTTAACATTCAATAGTTATGAGCTTACATTAAACTTCTGTTTATTACTCCACAATATACTTAATACACAAAAGACACGATTACAAAGTCACAGTGCAAAAAGAGAAATAAGAAGATTGCAGTGGCCCGTGTGTATGTATGCACTATGATGCAATATTTAATTACTCAGCCATCCCCAATTTGACCCATGGGACCCAACTCATTCAGTACTTGAGACAGACTGTGCTCACAGAATGAGCAGCCATACAACATTTCTTTTTTTTTTTTTCCATATACTTTAATATGTGGCCCCATTCCGAATTTCTGCCCACCATCCAAATCTTTTGCTGAATACATAATTATTCTTTTCCTAATGGGCTTTTCCCTGGTGATTTTTTTTTCATAGTGTTCTAGTTATTAACAGACATTAATGAATTTATCTTCATAATGTCCCTATGGTATCATTCTCCTCATTTTACAGGGAATTGTCAAAAGTGCCAGCTAATTAGGAGTGGTAATTTGAGATGCCTCAGGTCTGATAACTCAGAATATGCAGCAGTAGGCATGCTCAGAGAGTGTTCCTGTTTATCTTAGTGACTGCTGTGAAAACTCTGTAGTTCTTCAAAAACAGTTACAAAATGTCAGTCTCTATACCCAGAACATATCAGAATATGAAGATGAGGATTGTTTACGATATTCCTAAAAACTCTCTGACAAAAGCAGGATGAAATATATTTTTCAATAAACATTCAGTCATTTCTATCACAACCTCTTTTGTTCTTCTGCTTCACTCAGTGTTCACCTCCGAAGAGTCAAGTAATCTTCAGTCATGACACAAAACTGATTCATTCCTAAGCACGGCTTATCATACATTTTTTATGAAGTGGGAGTCTTATGATCTTTTATTTCAATCCTCAGGCATAACATGTATTCATATGGCGATGAATTAAGCTTAACTTCATTCGGACAATTTTCTAATGTCGGACTACACAGTGACTTTGCAACTTCAAGATTCTTTTAATGTAGCCTTCCGGCTTAGAATTACCTAAGTTAAACATGGAGAATATGGCAAAAGCTCTTGAACAGTGCCCGCGTATGCACGTGGGCGCCCACAAACAAACTCGCTGAGGCAGAGTTGGGCCTGTCAGACTTGCAGAGCTGCCCTTCCTTACTGAAGGTAGGGTGGAAACAGGAAGTCGGAGACATGATTGCTGCTCGGAGCTCCCACTAGAGGGGGATGGAAGGACATATTCGACCAGAGACTGGTAGTTGTAATGGTGGAAATGTTGAGGTTCAAAACTAATCGATTTAATATAAGCAGAATTATTAGAGTATGCAGATGTATTGGAGAAGCAACAGGAAAGCTCTTGCCTGGTAATTTTCCCCTTCCTCCTCTTCTTCCTCAGTGCTGTATGTTATTGATCACAGAACACCTGTGTAACCTCATCCTTCCTCTTTTTGGTATTGCTATACCCAGCTCATTGAGGGAAATATATCCTATTGCCTTCCAGCCACAGTATATTCATGTATTCTGTGTTCCTTCTCCCCACTATCAATCACCATATTTTCCCCTTCTGTATCTTGTTGATTCCCTTCATCTTCTAAACCTGAATGTGATCCTTGTGATAAAGTATGGAGGGGCCAAAACATTTCCAAGGAACAAGTGATTTTTTTCTCTTTTGTTTTTAACATAGTTTAGAGAATAATTTATGCAGTCTCAGAAAGTCAGTCTCAGAAATGACTGCACCATTTCAGCTGAACAACAGAGTAACCTTTACTACTCAAAAGCATTTTTAAAGGGCAACAAAACTAAAACCTTCTTCCAGCAGTCCCATGACATGTTTTGTTCAACTTTGCAATTGAAGTTGCCAACCTACATATAAGTACAGTGATGTGAATCGTAGATAATATCATATCTGTTCCATAGTTGATACACTATAAATTCACTCTAAACAAAACCTGAGTTCTCTCAGAAATGAAAGAAGAATATCTGCTCATATTTTGTACACCTATTGCAAATCACAAAATAACCTCCATGACAGATATTCTTTTAAATAATTCCTCAGTGAAGATATGCCTATTGATGGCATGTTTCTAGTTCCGGTTTCCAAAATCAGTTTGGTAAAATTCTATATGTCCTCATTGTCATCTTCAGCTACAGAAGCACTTTTACTCTCCCTGGCAGCACAATAAACTATGCTAGTTACTCTGTCACTGCACATGGTAAACTAAATTAGCTCATATAATCATTTGGTATTCATATGACACTTATTACCAAAATTAGTTTCTATTAAATTAAGATCTGCTGTACAAACTACCCTGAACATTTTTTATACCTGTTGATCTTATTTTGGACCTCTCTCTGTCTATATATATATATAAAAATATATGTATTTTAATAAGGTTGAAATATATTCTATCTCTGATTCCATGGAGATGGTTTTAGATAATCAAAATGAATGTAGGGTCATAAATGCACATATTCACCTATTAAAAGTTTCTGAATAGTTGCAAAAGCTTTGAAAAAATAAATTATTCAGATAATTTCATTTTTAATAAACCAGACCAGAAAAGTCCTGGCTGAAAAACAAAAACAATTGTAAAAACAATATGGAATGTCTCAACCCACATTAAAAATATTCATATTTGGTATGTTTTCATTTACTTTTATTTATTTTCATCTTTCATAGAATTATATTAAATTACTATAATAGTATCTTATTTCTTGAGATCAAAAGAATCTGCATTTAATAATTCATAGGGGCAATTGTCCGTGTGGTCTTATGTTATCTTGTTGGAACATCAAAGCTTGTTTCAGATTTCTGCTAGTACCCCCTTGGGCAGATCCCATGTTCACATGGAAGCTATTGGTTGAGATTCAGTGCTGACTTTCATGTGGAAGGAGGAGAAAAAGGCTATCTTATACATACCTACAACTGGACCACCAGGGCATACTTTGAAGATGGGAGGGAGGAAAAAAAAATGCTGTATGTGTGAATGATTACTTAGGAACTTCTTTCATGTGACTCCTAGGAAAAAGACTTTTTTCTAATGGAGAAACTTGATGACAGACCTGTCGAAATCTGGCATTTCCTGTTGTTTTCTTTGCTGCTTGTGAGTGTGAGCATGTTTGGAAAGTCCTTTCAATGAGTAGCTATTGTGCAGAGGAATGCTCCTTCTGACAGATTTGTACACCATGTATTGTCATTCACTGAATATATTTTGCAAAAGCAAAATAACCTTCTAATTTATATGGGACCATCTTCCATATATACGTAATGTGACTGTGTAGGGTTCCAGTGCTTCCTATATGAAGAGCAAAACACACAATACCCAAAGTGACAGCTACATTCTTGGACATTTGGGTAGAATTTAACTTTTCCAGACTCACTCACATAAAATATAGCAATCTAGTCTGAAATGGTTGTCTTAGCCTCTCTCAATGGAGAAAAAAAGGAACCCTCAGAAGTTATCCAGGCTGACTTAGATGTCTTGGATGGTGTGAACTGCTCTCTAGAAATACTGTAGAGAATGCTAGGTGATTTGTTTGAGTGGCTATGAGACAGCTCACATTCAAGGTAACTTAAGTTAGGCAAGCTGAATGGCTTTCATACCTTTGGGATTTTTTTTGTTTTGTTTTCTTTTTTGAGAGAGAGAGAGAGACTGCTAAGAATGTTATTGTTCATCAAGAACATTATTCATAGAGATGTGGCAAATGAGTGGCAAAGTATCACTCAAACAGTCAGCTGTCTATGTATCATAGGCTGTCACTGACATTTATAGTTAGAATTTAGGCAGAATATTTCCCCACTGTTGTGTATTACCAGCCCTGCTGAGCAGTACAAACTTTTTCTGACTATATTAAATGAGTGGTTTGGGTTAATGTAATTGATTTTTCAGAGGAGATATGGAGCACAGTGGAAATGTGGAGTGCTTACCTCTGTCATAATTCCCTTTCTGTAAACATTCCCTTTCTGCCAGTGAAGTTCTAGCTAATGAAGTTTGTAGAGTATGGAGAGCTATGCAGTTTACTCTAGAGCAAAGATCTACATTTTGTCATCTAATTAGCTATTCCAGATTTATGCTGACTACAGAAGGAACTTAGATGTCAAATTCACATTTGATATAAAAGGTGAAATGAAATGTGATTCAGTCTCCTGCACCCAAGCATCTTGCGCCATTTGAGATGTCTTCTCGTATTGGAGACGTCCAGAAACGGTGGATTGATATGATCTGGCATCTGTGGGAGAACCATGAGGTCTGCTGTGACAGCTAGAGACCGGGCATTACACTATAGGTATTTCAAAACACCTACAGGCAGAAAATTGAATCCATTCCATATATTTAGATGCCTTCCATTTGGAGCTGAATTTGACATATATTGATTACCTGACATTAGGAAAAAACTTTCTTTGCTGTCACTTAATTTTCTATTTTGGAGGTGTGTCAACTTTCAGAAACATACCACAGGTCTAGGAAAGAACGTTGTGTAGGAAGGACCTGTGCTAGTACCTACCTCATCTTAGTTTATATGGCTACAGTATGCATGCATGCATACATATTAGTTGATTGTCCCAAACTGTCATTTGAGAGAGGAAGAGTTCTAGGCCATAATTCACTTGACCTACTCTCATGATTTGTTGCCATAAAATGAATTGTACCCTAAAATGGCTTGTATTTCTTTTACAGAATATCTTTTTTTACTGCCTTTCTCTTTGTATCGTTACTAAATATGATGAATGTCAAGGGTCACTAGTTCTGATATGACATATACTTTTCAGTTGTCCACATCTGGTCTTGTGAGTTACACCTATTTCTGACCAACAGTTCTGCTGCAGCACCCTCTGAAGGTTTTCTGAAACAATAGTGAACTTTATAGTTATGAAGGTGGAAAAGCTATCACAATAACAGCTGCTTTGCTAATCTGAAAGTTATAGTTATCAGTTCAGTACAGAAGCTTAATTTGCTATATTTGCACACTGCTTAGCATTTCCAGGGAGTAAATAGTGGAACCTAATTTATGCAATTCTTGCCATCTTTTGTCATTATTTACTAAGAAAGATGTCCCTGTCTCCCTTGGTTGCATATGGGCTCCACAGCATGAATAAAACTCGCTCAGCTTTATGATATTTTTTTCTAAGTTGGATTATACATTTGTTCTCAGATGATCACACATTCTAATGAGCAGAAAAACTATTTGTCCATTATATGAGATGCTGTGAGATTGTTGGATTTCCGTAGAGATATTTGAACCGTATGTCTCACCAAAACATGTGGAAAGCTGCTTCCAACCACCAATGTTCAGAGATAAACAGGAATATAGGATTTACTGTACTGAATCAACCAACAAGTATTTGCCAGTCTGTTCTGCTAACAGTTACCAGTATATACTATTGTTACAAATGAATGAAAAATATTTCAAAAAGACTGAAGGGATGCTCTGTTAACATCCACATGTCGATTTAGAATAAGTCTCATTACTTTGATTTTATATTCTTTTTCGCTGTCTTAACAGTGATGTTTCTGATTTCAGAGACTATGCTTACATCACTTAGACATCTTTACTGGAGGCTTTGAAAAAGAAGATATATCTTGGAACTCAGAAGCAAAAATTCTTATCTTGTGATATAATAGAGGAAGAATGACAGCAAGAAAACAAGGTTCCTGCTTTTTGAGCAAACAGATAATTAGAAATGACACTAAACAAAGCAGAGAGCTTGTATTCCCGTATTTGGAAACTCCTGAAAGGTTATATAGGCCTTATTTTTTCTGTATTTTTTCTACACAAAGCATAGCAATGTTTTGTATTTGAAACCTTCTTTCAGGGAAATATTTAGCAGGAATAAAAGTACTGAACCAGGAGAAAACTGAAATGTAGTAATCTGATGTACAAAAGCCATTGGGCTATAAATATGAGCAGCATGAAAAGTGTTCTGAAGGAAATTCACTGTCCTGAGGAGTTTCTGAGGTCTCCATCTGTGCAGAAAGAAATAGAGATGGCAATAGAGATTCTTGTCATACAACCAAAGAAAAAATAATACTCTGAGAATATGTAATTTGCATGTTGGCTACTAAATTGTTATTTTCAGCAACTTGTTGTATTCTCAGAAAACCTACAGGAATAAAATTATCTCTTTTATCTTTATCAAAATTTGCAACTTGCAATGTTGGTTCTTCCAATCAACACGGCTCTTTATCTCCAGCTCTCTAGTACTTTTTATTGCTGTCCTTGTTATCACATACATGCCCATATTCTCTTAACCTCTTAACACAGAATCACAGAATGGTTGAGGGTGGAAGGGACCTCTAGAGATCATCTAATCCAACCCCCCCCTACTCAAGCAACCTCTGCTTCCTTGCTGCTCAAGAAACTTCTTTCCTCACAGGAAACCTCTTTCCTCACGTGGACATGGAACTTTCTGTGTTTCAATTTGTAGCCATTGGCCCTTCTCCTGTCACTGGTCACCACCGAGAAGAGTTGGACCCCCTCCTCCCTACATTCACCTCTCAGATACTTATACATATTAATCAGATCTCCTCTCAGTCTTCTCCAGGCTAAACAGGCCCAACTCACTTAATCTTTCCTCATTGATAGATGCTCCAGTCCCTTAAGTCATCTTTGTTGCTCAACACTGGACCCTCTCTAGAAACTCCATGTCTCTCCTGTACTGAGGAGCCCAGAACTGCACCCAATACTCCAGGGGCGACCTCACTAGAGTTGAGCAGAGGGGTAGGATCCCCTCCCTCGACCTGCTGGCAGCACTCCTCCTGATGCAGGCCAAGATCCCATTGACCTTCTTGGCCATAAGGACACATTGCTGCCTCATGGTGAACTTGTCAATCAGGACTCCCAGGACTCTTAAGGCATCCTACACTTAAGAAGTTAATGTGCTGAAGCACTGAACTAACTTCTATGCAAAATAACATGGGGCATTGTGATAATGATGTTTTTCCAAAATATCCAGAGGCAGTTGACTGCATTGTTGGAGTACTACAAGGACAGACACACATCTGCTATTACTAAGATGCTCTCTGTGTTGTTGTGTGGTCCAATAGCTTCTCTGTATCTTAGAGCACATATTTTTTATTAGATTTGATACGTAATTTTACCCTTCAGGCTGACTCTTTTTGAAAATTTTCTTCCTTATTTTCAAAGACAGAGTTGCAAACTCCTATGTTAATGCTGACAGAATGTGTGAATATCATCAGTGAATTTATATTCAGTCTTCAACTCTTGCTTCATGTAGAGCCCTAAGACTAAAATAAGATCAAAATATCAAAAATCATTTGTTACTGTTTTAGAACAAATTTACTATGCTATCTGTCTCTCATTCTTTGACTCACGTACCTCTCTTTTCCTCTTTTAATTCAGTTGTTGGCCCTCTGTGACAGATGCTGTCTATAATTCTGCACATTCCTTTCATGGTGTCTAGTACCACAGTGCTCTACATTCTTCTTAAATTCTGTCTTACTGAATCTGATAAATAACAATAATTTATTATACTAGTTTTATAGTAATGGGTTTGATCACCTGCTGCTCTCCGCAATGTCCTATTTCTTTCACCAGTGAAGATCAACACAATGTATAAATTATGAATTTTGCATTTGCTTTCAGTTGACATTTTTGTGAAATAATTTGATTAACTTTACACAGTGAACTTGAAAGGGTTGATCTAGATGATCTCCAGAGGTACTTTCCAACTCCAATCATGCTGTGACTCTGTGGTTCTGTGATTTCTCTTCTGGCTGAACCAAGGCATAAATTTGAAAATGAAAGATTGTTTCACTTCTTGCAGAGGGAGAAAAAAAGGAAAAAAGAACCTACTATTTTTTTATCAGTTTTTAGGTTTTGCTGCTTTCTAGAAATGACTGTCTAAGTGTCTTTCCTAAAAAACTTTTGGAAGACTAGAATAATATGTGAATTTGAAGGACTAATAAAGGACATAGGTATTGCTGTGGTTATAAATCTTCTGACTCTGTGGTACATAATCAGGTAGAAGCTGATATAGGCACGGCTTTTAGTCTTCACTTTTAAAAGTTCTGTCCTTCTGGTCAGAATGCTCTTCCTTTTGTTGAAAGAGGCATTTAATTTTTCTAAGAATATCCTTGTTGCTGCCTAAGCAGCATTTGAACAAAAGTTTGTGTAAGTCTCCTTTCAGCTACTTTGGCTTCTCAGCTTCAAAGAGCCACAACAAAATATGTTTCACAAGACAGAAGAAATGTCAATTAGATTTTCTTTCAGCATTCAACAGATACCATGCTCTGCCAAATGCCCAGCAAGTATGAGCAAATGATGCCAAATTTTTCACTGGCATACTAATACTGAGGTAGCTTTATGTGCACTTTGTAATATTTATTTGCTCTTTATTTGCTCTACACAGAATAACTTCCCAGCTGTAGGTTAAATCAAAATTAAGAGGAAATATCAACTCCCCTCTGACTGCCTCTTCTACTTCTCGTTTTTAATCTACACCTGTGCTACACGTTTAGATTTGTGAGGGTGGCAACCTTGGACTTTTCTGATGTGGAGATCTTCTCCAGTACCTGGGTGTTCAAATCTTTTGTGCTGTTGATTGTGATCTATCACCTTCTGCAAAATAGCATGCAAGAAAAAGGAGACATTTGCACGCACTGAGATAGCATGTGAGATAAATCTGTTCTCAAACATCTCTTTGACCCTTTGTTTACTGTAGCTCTTAGTTATGTCCCACTGCCTCTGAAATTCTTAAAAGGCTGATTTTCAAACATTAATTCTGCTTTTTTTCTATCAACTAAATGCCTTTTAAGAATTTCAGATTATTGCTTCAAATTTACTTTCTTCTTTAGTCCATTTTATGCAGACAAAGTTACCTCAGTGATTCAATGGGTAAGTGATACTTAGATTCATGATCTGGCAATAACAAGCACCCCACTTTAGTCATATAACTTTCTGTCTTGTGATTTATGCACTTAAAAACATTTAAGAAACTGTTATGTTTCACTATACATTTTCTACACAACGCCCGGCTTGTCAGCCTAAATGGTGGCAGGTACGAAAAAGAGGGGAGGGGGATTTGAAATTTTCTTTTTATCTTATCAGGAGCAGGGCTCGACCCTCCTCTCCCCAGTCTCAGCCTAACCTTTTAGCTCAGCAGTTAGAAAGCCAGCAGAATATGTACAAGTCAAGATCTTACTGCTATTCCTTATGGTAGCATGGCATCCTCTCAGACTTAAAATTCACTGCGTGGGCTATTCTCACCCTTCTTTTGGAGCTAAATCCTTTCACAAAATAATAATCAAAACAATTCAAAAAAATATTCCAGACTGGTCAGGTGAGAGGAAGGAGGAGGACAGATGGGTCTAGAGCCCAGAGAAACATGTTTACCCCAAAACAAGGTCTGGTGCTTTTCCCTTTAAGTTGTCCTAAAGAGCTACCGGGAGAAAGAGATGTCTATGTCAGAGCTATTTATGAACCTGTTTGTTCTCCTGCTAAATATTGAACATGACTTTATTCTTCCCATTAATAACCATCCAAGCAGAGGATAAATTTTAGAAGTCTTTTCATAGCAGGAGCCTATTTAAGTAATGACAGTCCTTGGGCATATTGGTAACAGGTAAAAAACAGCAAAGAAGAAAGCAGAATATAGTCATGAGAGAATATTTGTTTCATCTTATCATAGTCTGTGCAACTATAAAATTATAAAACTCTGAAAGGTAAAGTCCTAACCACTTATTATTCATTGATAATAGTGGTGGATAGCAAATAATATGGTGTACTTTCTGACATTCCTAATCTTGTATCATGGGTATTATCTCATTGGTATTACTAGCATTACCTCAGTTATTTCAGGAACCTTTTATAAATTCTAGTATAGGAGACTGATAATATCTTATTTGTGTTACTTTATTATCTTATTTACTGAATATTGGGAAAAAATAATTCTTTGAGATTACAGTATGCTCTTATCACTCAACTGTCAATAAACATAAGTAAACTCTAGGCTGCCCTATGGCTGCTTGTAGCATGGTACCTAAGGGCTTGATTGCCTTCTGATGATTGCAAAGGGAATACAGAATGGTTTGGAAAACTATTGCTTTGATCTAGGAGTTGCTTAAAACTACTCTGCCAAGCTGTTCCCTCAGCTCAGGCAATAGCTTGCAAAGCTATTTTGATAGTTTTCAAAGAAGCTGTATGCCTGACCGCTATCCTCCAGCTAGAAGCAGATTAAAATCATTTTGCCAATTCTTACAGTGACCAGTTTGCCCAGTTCTCTGATGAATGATTTGTTTTTTATTGTAAGAACCTATGCTATTTACAGATACCTATGTAATATATGACATAATTTGTATACTATGTATATATGCATTCATCTTTTCATTCATTTTCACATGCATATTACTCTCACATCCCTATTTATTTGTAAATAGAAGATGTTATCCAGAAATGCAAGAATCTGTACTATGTGATTTTGTTTCTAATTCTTCCTTCTTATGTCCTCTATTCTCTATGCTTTTTACTTGCGCATATGACTCTTCTTATATTAAAGTAGATAATTTAAATATGGAAATGTTTATATATGTTTGTATATCACTTTAGAAGACAGTTTGTTGATGATGTTTATGCGTGTCTGAGGGCAGAGAATGCCCAACTGAGAACGCCATGAGAAAGCCGCTTGAGTGCAGGAGGCAAGATGTACTCGCTCACTTTTGCTCTACAGGATAATTTTGCACAGCCTGCTGTGCCCCTTTCCAAGGTATTAGTTCCTATATACAAAGCTGATTATGCTAGTGACCTCTTTTATAGACCCAGTTTGACATCTACTAATGAAAAATATTGCTTGAATGAACCAATGAACTGAAAGAATCTTATAACAAGAAAAATGAAGCCTGGGATTGCCTGCCGAAAAATGTAAGGTATAAGTGCAGCAGAAAGTCCTTTGATCTCTCTTCTGGCACTGTCTTCACTCTGCCCACACGCACAGAGGAAGGCCTGTTTTCATATAGATTGTTGCCTGGTCTAGGGGTGCTCAGGGAAAGCTTGTTCCTACATGTATCTGGTCCCTCACACAGCGAAGGGCTCTGTCCTCCCACTGGCACCATCAGGACAGAGAGAAGCATCACAACCAGCTGTGCCTTTTCATTTCTCAGTGTGTATTTAATTGCTCAGGGGCAGTGGTATACCTACTATTTCCCATCCACATTTCCCAGTGTCAGGAACTGTCAACAAGAGATGTGCAAGTACAAGCTCTTGAAGTCTATGCACTTTTAAGACATCTGCTTAGTCAGTAATAGAATATTAGTTAGAGCTGTGCTTTCTCTTTGCACTAAAGATCTGTTTGCCCTTCACATTTTAAAAAGTTTAGACCTACACAGAAGTCATTTTATATTTGTTTTACAGGGAAAATGATTAAATCTAGTCCAGACATTCAGGAATTCAGTGAGTGTGATCCTCCTCCATTTTCATCTTCACAGATCTTTTTTCAGGAAACATTTTATGATAGTAAAAAAATCTAAGTTATAAAAAAAAGGTGTTTTGAAAGCTTTTATGAATAACCCTTTAGAAACCTTTCAGTTCACTACAAAAGAAGCAACCATTTTTAACTCAAAATCTTGCATTCAACAGTGTGAAAAAAAATCCAAATAAATTATGAAACCCTAAATAATAATAATAATAATAGTAATAATAATAATAATAATAATAATAATAAATCAAGAAGAAGAAGAACACATAAAATGTGAGGGAAAACAGAAGTTGCAAGGCGATTCCAATAAGTCCTTTTTTAAAGTGTGATTTGCTCCTATTCTTCCTCTCACTGAATATCAGACATCAAATGCAAAGGAACAGTATAGATATTCAATCTAGCAATGTAAATTGGCTCAGCACTAGTACAGCTAGCACATAAATTGCATGAGAAATAAATATACAGTCTGTTTGTTCTGTCGTTGTGAAAATATAGTTCAATTAGTCTAGTCTGCCATATGATACACAGTTTCTCCCTTTCTGTGGGATATAATTAGGAACAAGATCTAGCATCTGAGGGATTCAGGCCTTTGAAGAACATGACAACTTTTGAATAAATAAAGAGGATGATATGAAAGTTGCAGTGTACCCTGGTTCTCACTGTGGGGAGTTGAACACGCCTTTTCCTTTCTGGCCACTTTATTTGCTCATTTGTAACTAGGCTTGCATGAACCACTGGAAGCCTATTCTGTGAGTCTGTCTGAGAAGCTGTTTAACTGTCTGGGAAAGCAGAGGTGAAATGAAATGAAATGAAATGAGTCAAGTCGAGCTGAGCTGAGACTTGTCTTTGACCTCTTTGGAGAGAAGAAAAAGTGATGACAAAATAATGGAAAATGGCGGAGAGGAAATTAGGAAAGCCTCACATTATGCTCTTACTAACTTGTCACTGGTTGGAAAGACAGCTGAAAGCAGCAACCCAGCCTGTGACTCTGTTGAGTGAACCATGAGGAGCACAAGCTCTTAAATTTTCTTGAAAAGTTCTCGTGGAGCTTCTAAAGAGGGTCCAGTGCAGAACAACAAAGGTGATTAAGGGACTGGAACACCTATTTTATAAGGAAAGGCTAAACGAGTCGGGTGTGTTTAGCCTGGAGAAGAGAAGACTGAGAGGGGATCTGATCAATATGTACAAATACCTGAGGGGAGAATGTAAAGAGGATGGGGCCAAACTCTTCTTGGTGACGGCCAGTGACAGGACAATGGGTGATGGAGACAAACTGAAACACATGTCCATGTGAGGAAGAACTTCTTTCCTGTGAGGGTAGCAGGGCACTGAAACAGACTGCCCAGAGAGCCTGTGGAGTCTCCTTCTCTGGAGGTCTTCCAAACCCGCCTGGATGCCACCCTGTGCCACGTGCTCTAGGGGCTCATGCTTAAGCTTGAGGTAGGGTTGGACTAGGTGACCTCTAGAGGTCCCTTCCAACCTCAACCATTCTGTGATTCTGTGCTTCTGAGAATTTTGCCTGCAGTGTCGCCCCAGAACTCTCCTGTGGACATTAACCAAGCAGGCATAGGCATAACTTCATCTGAGAAAGTTTCATCTTTATAATGTAAAGGGCCTTCTTATATGAAGAGTGAAGTGATATGCAGGACATTTTTGTCAAAACCTTAGAGGACTTGAGGATTTTGTTAGAGATAGCTGGCTTTCCCAAATGTCTTAGAATCAAAACAATACTCATGAAGGCTTTTTTTTTTTCCCACTCAATGTTATAAAGAAGAAACCAGTCTTGATCCCACAACTGGAAAATTGGTTAGAGAACATACATGAAAACTTATTGCTCTGTAAGCCATGTGTATCTCTGACATTTATATCTGATGCCCCAGTGCCATCTAACCCCTCTTAAATGTTGGTGTAAATAACATACAGACATATTTTCATAATGGCATTTTGCATCCTTTTCAGAATTTTTTTGCTAGGGTCTGCATAGTCGGACTCTGCCTGACTATTCTGATTACTCTTCTGCTGAGTGGAGATTCATCCTGAAGCCAGATGTGTCCCAAAGCTTTGGTCCCCAGCTGTTTGTCTGGTGGGTGCCACCACTTCCCTTCACCCTGTGTGCCCAGGTTTCCTTCCTTTGCAAGCAAGTGCCAGGTGTCATCGAGGACTGCTAGGGCCCCATCAGGGCCAGGCTACTGTGGGCACCAGGAGTGAGGAGCTCAGAAGCATGCTTTGGGTCCCCAGGCTGGCCAGCTCTCATGGGCAATGGCTAATTTGACATATGTATCTGCATGTTGTACCTTTTTTAACAAAATCATCATCAGTATTTGGGACAGTGGAACTTTGCTGAAGTTCTAACTTTTCAAACTGCCTTGTTTTGTATTCGAATACACACCCCACTCTGTTGTATTTTCATGAGGAGGAATATTTTTAAAATAATTATTTAATAAAATAAATATTATTAATAATAATTAAATATGGAGGAGTATTCTGGTTTTTATTATTTTTAGTGTACTAAAGACATAGTTGTATTGCAAAAATAATGTATCTATAAAATATAATACACAAAATTATACATTTTTATGTTAAAAATTTAAAGAACCTTTCATTTCAGAGAGAATGTTAAAATGGTGCACTTGAATATGAATTATGTCTTTATTTTTTCTCTGAAGTGAAATTTCAACAGAATATGTTAAAAACTTTTACTTTTAGACAGAATAATATTTGTACAACAGAAAATTGTTCAGCTAAGATATCCAGCAAACACTATAAACTGCCATATGTACATATGCATGATTCAAGCATGGAATAACTAAGCAATAAATCTAGAGTTTGCTTCCTATTTTGTTGCTTGAATCATCATTGGGGAAAGTTCTTACCTACTATAGGTCAGTGTTATTTCTCTGATTTGCATGCTATTATTTAAACCGTCTGAGAAGAGGATTCTACTGATGAAATTAGGAATTTAAACATAAATAATAATATAAGTTTGTATTAAAATATATTGTATTCTTACAACACTGTTAAAATTTTTCAAACTTACATTTATCAAAACTTTTCAGGACTATGAAAAATCTGCTCATCTTGTCAGAGAACAATCAAATCTGGAGTAACATCAAAAAATGTATTGACCATATTAAGGAATATGCCTAAACTGTCTCCCAGTTAGGTTCCAAGTTAATGGTCAGAAAATTTCTTAAATATTTTTCTCATAATGCAAACTGAATCACTAAGAAACAGATTTACGAAGTTAGTGGATTGAATTTTACTGAAGTTTTTAAATGCTAAATTATAAATATTTTACTAATCATTGTATTTTGTGCCTTGAACAATATCCAAATTACATTAAAAATTAATTAATAAAAAAGTGCAATTGGCAAAGCTTAGTTCACTTATATAGTTTTTCAGTTACTTTAACTACACAGTGGATGCTTTAAGCACTATAATTTGTCTACAGTATTTGCTTTCAAGCAATATGCAACTTAAGGGATACAAATAGTCAAGATTTGGTTTCTGAGGTCTGATTACGTATTATATTTCATTTGAAAGATAGAATTGTGTTTATTTTAAAGATAGTATGTTTCAGAAAACATTAGAGCATACTATGAAAATAAAAAACTGATATGTGCAATATGAATAAATCCCAAGTAAAATCTACAACTGCTAATTGAGCTAAAAGATTATTTGAAATAAATGCAACTCAGTTAATTATAAACATTTTTCACAGTAAAGTTGTTTTCTACGAGAAATTGCTTATTCATATGAAGAGAAACCCTGAGGTTGTATTACTGAAGATGGACCTCAGGGAACATCCAAGGAGCCCTGCTGTTCTTAAGAAAAGCTACACAGAACTACTTGGAGGACGAAGTCTGACACAATTTGGCACATCTTTCCTCTTTTATTCCCAGACACAGTTCCATTACTTTCTCTTTTTGAAGACCTTTGATGCATACAAGGAAGCACAAGGTTTCAAACTAGGAGAAGAGCTCCCCAAAACAATATTTTTAGAATGAGGATAATGTGCAAAGCAATATATTGTCCCTATGAAAATAAGGAGTACATGGTTTGGTCTTCATGAGGTGAAGACTGTGAGGGAAAAATCTCTTTATTTTCTCTGCTAACCTGAGAAGAGTGCTAGTATACTTTTAACTGGCTCAGTGCAATCCATAAACACAAGGACTGAGCCTAGTCTGTACTGTGGAGTATCACTTGTTCCCTTCCGTTCTTAGCAGGGAAACAGGGCTGAATTTTGTCCTAGAAATAAGCCCCATTTAGAAAACCAAATCATAACTTTATAAATTATTAGATATTTATTTTGCCCAAGTCGTCATAAGTTCTGGGCAAATAACACAGGTATCTTATGTGAATCTAACCATGACAATCTCTGCTTTCATTCAGTCACTCTCCTAAACTCATCAGAATGTGATCAAGTTATGATACTATTTTCTAATACCTGCTACATTTTACAGATTTTATAATATCACATACATATCATCATTCATTGAAATTGGGAAGTCAGCAAGAGAAACTGTAGCATTGGATGCTGGCGTCAGACAGGCATTTTGAGATGTTTTGGGATGGTCATTATCAGCTGCTCCCGAAAAACTGAAGATATTATCCTTAGACTCCACTTTGTCACTATTTTGGTCTTCTTGCTGGCTTTCCTCCTCAATGGTGCACTCTGACTCTTCATATTCTGCCTTGTTTTGCACTGTTGCATGCTCAGTTTTGTCTATCCATTCCTAAGAGAATAAAAATATTAACGTTGGCAAGTTTGCAGATATCATTTAGAAGAAGTCTAGTTGTAGATACATTTTCCTTTAGTAATGCCATCTTCTCAGATCAAGCATAATGAATGGAAAAGATCAAAATGAAGCAATGTAGACAAGTTGGATGAGGAAGGAAGAAGGGAAGGGAGGAAGGAGGGAAAGGAGGAAGGAGGGAAGGTGGGAAGGGAGAAGGGAAGAAGGGAAGGAAAGGAAGGAAGGAAAGGAAGGAAAGGAAGGAAAGGAAGGAA